>CM050206.1:17614077-17616577 GCA_027475355.1 Coilia nasus | reverse complement strand
GGCGACTGGGGAGAGCGGTTACATCCCCAGCAACTACGTCGCTCCATCCGACTCCATCCAGGCAGAAGAGTAAATATAGCCTCCTAGTGCATCCTCCCTAATTCTATCTATCTGTCTCTGTCATTCTACCACTCTCTTTCTGTCTCTCATCTGTTCATCTCCCTCCAGAATCTGTGCCTTTCTGCCTTCCTGTTTGTCTCAATCCACAGTGTTTGACCTCTTCCCTGCTCTCGGTGCACCTTCGCTGTTGACTATAATTATTTTATTTGATTTCACTTTATGCTCCTGGCTTTAATTTTTTACTGTAAGTGCATTAGTCTTCTCTACACTTGAGGAAAAAATTGTATTTGTCTCCATAACAGAATAGCCTAAAAAGTTCTGCTTTCAGGAACATAATAATGTTTTTTAGTTAAAATCTCTTCATTCTTCTCAGAGATCTTTATTAAAACCCAGTGTAGTTCAGATAACCCTACAGCACATATCACATACAGCACAACACTCTACTTATGATTGCATGATTTGACTTGATGGTCTGCACAAGCCCATGCTTGCATACACCTGCACTCTACTTTCAAAATAGTAACAATCTTTAATCTTCTGTTGTTCACCATCACGTAGTATATGGAGGAACTATAACAGGAACTAATTGATATAAAACAATGTCATCTATATATATATATATAACCTAATGTATAAAACCCCCTACCTATAAAACTGTCTCTTTTCATGGGAAGATGTGTGTATGTAAGTGCATGTTTCTGTGTGTGCGTGTGTGATTCAGAGGCATACTGTGTCTGACTGTACTGCAGAAGTGTGTGCGAGTGTGACAGCTTGAATCTTTCATTTTGTACAGCACACCTATGTCTCAGCTCCTGCATGGTTCCTCATGCCTCCCTGCAGCCCTTCACAGCACAGGCCAACAAACATCTCCTCTCCTGATCCATACCCTGCCCTCAGCTCTGAATCTTACACTGCCTCAACAAGTGACCCATGAACAGAGGTGGACATCCCGGGTTCAGAAAGTAAAAGTCCTGCCACATATTTGTTCCAGCCCATTCACTCATCCAGCTGATCCGAGGTAGATGAGCTAATTAGTGAAATCACCTGTGTTTAGAGCACAGGCGGAAGGAATACATGGCAGGACTTTTACTTTTTCAATCCGTTTTGTCCGCCTCTGCCCATGAAGGAGCTTCCTCCAGGAACCTCATCACTCATACATATGGAGCATTAATACATCAAGGACCCCCTCAAAAATGAGATGGTCCATATCGAGGGCCTTATCCTAATAAATAAATTCATGTTAATTCATATATACTATTTTGATCCCTGAGGGACATTTGATATCTGCTATTTATTCAACTGTGAACAAGTGACATACACCCAGCACACAGTGAGGGAACACACTCCATCCACAGCATTGGGCAGCTTGCTGCTGCGGTGCCCAGAGATGCAGTGAGGATTAGGTGCCTCGCTTAACAGCACCTTACTGGTTGGATGTTCAACAACTTCCCCCACCCACATTTTCCCCTGCTGGTTGGAGATTAAACTGGCCATCCTTTAGTCACCAGTGCAAGGCCCTAACCAGCAGACCACAGCTGCTCCATATTACATAAGGCTACAATCATTAGCCTCACAAAGGAAAACCTCTTCTCCATAGTCTCCATAGTGATCCTGTTTGGTAAAGCTGGCCTGTGTTCCGAAGAGGTCTGTGTGGTAGGTATGTATGTGTTTGAGGGAGTGTGTGTATGAAGCTTTCTCTTCCGATTTTCATTCCCAGCCCTCTTCTCCCTAACACACACACACACACACACACACACACACACACACACACACACACACACACACACACACACAGACACACACACACACACACACACACACACACACACACAGACACACACACACAGACACACACACACACACACACACAGACACACACACACAGACACACACACACACACACACACACACACACACACACACACACACACACAGACACTCTTTATCTGACTGCACTCTTCACCTTGTCTTGCCAGTCTTCTCAGAGTGTCCCTGGACAAGAGGTAAGGCCTGCTGATTGAAGCGCACAACATGTCTGCTGTCCACACCATGCTACAGCTTTCTGCTTTTCTTCTGGTGTTTGCATGTGTATCTCTTTCTTTCTTTCCCTCTCCCTCTCTCTCTCTCTCTCTCTCTCTCTACACACCTCTCTCACCCACACAGACACACACTCAGGTATGCCCACAGTATTCTGAGGGCTGTTGTTCTTCTCCCTTCTCTGTCAGGTGGTACTTTGGGAAGATCACTCGCCGGGACTCGGAGAGGCTCCTGCTCAACCTGGAGAACCGCAGAGGAACCTTCCTCGTGCGCGAGAGCGAAACCACCAAGGGTGAGGAGGAGGAGGAATGCTACATCTATCGCTATAGCTTTTCATCTACCCTCCCGCCTTCTCTTACACACACATCCTCTCTCTCTTTCTCTCTCTCCCTCTCTCTCTCTC
>CM050206.1:17584077-17611577 GCA_027475355.1 Coilia nasus | reverse complement strand
ATCATAATAATCATAATCATAATCATGATCATAATAATAATATGTTTTATATAGCGCTCTTCTTGACACTCAGAGACGCTTTACAGGCAATACATACACACACACACACACACACACACATACACACAAAACACACACACACACAAAACACACACACACAAAACACACGCTTGCTTGCGGTTATAGTCTGTTCCTGCCATTAGACCACAACACTGCTTGTCTGACCAACTGTTGGCCTGTCTCTGGTGTGGTCAGGAAGTGATATTTTAAGTCCTCACAATAAGTATTGAAAAAGACATTGCGGTTGTGGTGGTCCTCAGGCACGTGGAATGGCACGACGCGCGTGGCCATCAAGACGCTGAAGCCGGGCACCATGTCACCCGAGGCCTTCCTGCAGGAGGCCCAGGTCATGAAGAAGCTCCGCCACGAGAAGCTCGTGCAGCTCTACGCCGTGGTGTCCGAGGAGCCCATCTACATCGTCACCGAGTACATGGGACAAGGTCTGCAACAATCTCTTCATCGCTCTTGCTCTCTCTCGCCCTTTCTCCCTCTCTCTCTCTCTCCTCCCTCTCTCTTTCTCTGTCTCTCTCACTCACAGAAACACACACTATGTATGCACAGAGACACAACACACACACACACACACACACACACACACACACACACACACACACACACACACACACACACACACACACATACGCATGAATTCATACATGTGCTCACATCCCAGCTTAGCAGACACTCAGTTTCAGTTTAAGGATTCACGCTACCAGCTAAATATGCTAAATAAATATTCATTATATTCTGTCTAGTGCTCAGTGTTGTCAAATGTACATATTGTACATACTGTGCCTGGCTGTGCCATTGTCTTAGTTAGCTGTGTGTGAATGCCATGCCAGGCATTCACACATTAGTGGCCTGAGGGGGTGAAGCTGCCATCTCTCTCACATGTGTGTTCTCACGGGTGTGTTCTCACATGTGTGTTGTCACGGGTGTGTTCTCACGCGTGTGTGTCTAACTGTGCTTCCACAGGGAGCTTGCTGGACTTCCTGAAGGGAGACATGGGCAAGATGCTGCGGCTGCCACAGCTGGTGGACATGGCCTCTCAGGTAGTGTGTGTGTGTGTGTGTGTGTGTGTGTGTGTGTGTGTGTGTGTGTGTGTGTGTGTGTGTGTGTGTGTGTGTGTTTGTGTGTGTGTAGGGGGCTGCTCTGTGTGTGTAGGAGGCTGCTCTGTGTGTGTAGGAGGCTGCTCTGTGTGTGTGTGTGTGTGTGTGTGTGTGTGTGTGTGTGTGTGTGTGTAGGGGGCTGCTCTGTGTGTGTGTGTGTGTGTGTGTAGGGGGCTGCTCTGTGTGTGTGTGTGTGTGTGTGTGTGTGTGTGTGTGTGTGTGTTTGTGCTTGTGCATGCTGTGTGTGTTTGTGTTGGTCTGTGTGTGTGTGTGTGTTCATGTATGTGCGTGCTCTGTGTGTGTGTGTCCATGTGTGTGTGTCCTTGTGTGTGTGTGTGTTCGTGCATGTGCGTGCTGTGTGTGTATGTGTTCGTGCATGTACGTGCTGTGTGTGTGTATGTGCGAGAGTGTTTGTGTGCATGTGTGTATGTTAAATGGGTTTACCGAATAGAACACTGAAAGTACAGTAAATGAAAACCGAAACTACAAGGCATGAACAGGTGTGCTGTACTGGTTCTGCCAGTAACCCTGAACAAATGTGCACTACTGGATCTGCCAGTAACATACCTGTGAGTGCGGAGCCCAAACCAGCCTGATCACCTCATCATTAATCTTCTGTGCACTCTGGCACTCTTATGTAACTTCGGAGTGACACAGTAGACCGCAGACAAAGCCCCATCAGCCTGACTTTCCTAGCTCATACCTCTATCACATTGTATATATCAGACTTGTTTATGCTTCTGTTGCACGGTATTTTCCACATGCTGCCTTTTAGATAGCTTCTATTCTGTCTTTTGTTATCATCTATGTATTTTTTGTTGCTATTGACTTTTTGTAGCTAGACATTCTTGTGGACAGCAAAAAAAGAGTTTAATTGTACAATAAAACATGCTCTCTTCCTTTATGTACAACAATTAACTTTGAACTTGAAAGCAATCTTACAGTAGTTCAGGGCCAAATGTATAAGACTTAATATCAAGAAATCAGTACCAATCAGGTTGCCATAACTAAAACTATGATTATGCATTTGTTTTTGGGTCATTTTAGCCAGTCCAGTTGCAGTTCCTTTGCCACACACACAATGTCAGCAATTATTAAAAGTGTTCTTCTGTCTCAGATCGCATCAGGCATGGCGTATGTGGAGCGGATGAACTACGTGCACAGAGATCTGCGTGCGGCCAACATCCTGGTGGGAGACAACCTGGTGTGCAAGGTGGCTGACTTTGGCCTGGCTCGCCTCATCGAGGACAACGAGTACACCGCCAGACAGGGTGAGCGCCCCCTAGCTGTCTCTCTTTTACTACTTTTTATTTATCCTTTATTTATCCAGGTTAGTCTCTTTGAGATATAGAATCTCTTTTCCAAAAGAGACCTGGCTAGTATAACGAACAATAAACAGTTAATGATCAATTATTAATCTAGGGGTAACACGTTCTTTTACAGTCTATTCATTTCCACATATTTACCTGTTAAGTACATAGTACATTATAGAAACAAGTCGACGATAACTTAATAGGAAAGCAGACAATCCTGGGGAAGTCTACCACTGTTACCCATCAGTGTTGTTTACCCATTGAATAAATCTCACGTAACTGTGGATTTCACCGAAAACATACAAGGTGGACCAAATAAACTGGACCACTATCTCCTGAATTATTCCAGCTATTGCTGTCCATGCAAAACCATGCAAATCAAAGCTCATTCTTTTCTCCTTTTAGAGAACATGATTTATGAGCATGAAAGCAAGGTGATGACCACTACAGGATGCCACATACTTGTTTTACATTTGCATTTTACTACTGAAATTGTGGTAGCCTCAGTGATTTAGGAAATATAACCATTTCAGAAGTGGTACAGTGTTTTTTTACAGTATCTCTCAGTATTTTTATAGTACCATGGCATTAATAATTCCTCTTGTAAGCAGTGTAGAAGTCCCAGTAATCTACTATAATTTACCAGCACAATGTAAACCGAAATGCATCTCATTCTAACAGACAAACTCTTTTCCTTTCTGGATCTTCAAGTGTTTATTTATTTCTTACGTTTTCTCCCACACAGGGGCCAAATTCCCCATCAAGTGGACCGCCCCTGAGGCTGCTCTGTACGGACGCTTCACCATTAAGTCGGATGTCTGGTCCTTTGGAGTGCTACTGACTGAGCTGGCCACCAAGGGCCGAGTGCCCTACCCAGGTACCCAGAATCCCTCAGTCCCTCAGTCCCTCCCCCAATGATCCATCCGTCTGTCTGTCTGTCTGTCTGTCTGTCTATCTGTCTGGGGGGTCACCTTCACCGCTAGGTCATGTTCACACCTGCCGTTTTTTTCTGACAGGAAAACGTGACTGGAAAAATTGACTGTTTTTGCCCACAAATCAGCTGAGAGCATTTTTAAATTGCTATAACAGCCCATTCCAGAGAACTACCCCTATGGCATCCAATCAGGCTTCAGCTAAACTGCCCACATGTTCATACAGAATGTTACAAAAGAGGAAATTGGCTCTTGCTTTTGCATTAGATGCTGCCAGTAAGGAGAATGAACCTTCACATTTATAGGTCATCACAATATCCAGGGACAACAGCAGTATGCTGCGGTCCACAACTCAGGAGTTCTGGTTTAATGATGTGCAGTTAGCCTCTTGCGATTGGTCAGCTGTTAAAAATGCCCGATATTGAGTGTTTTTTTACGGTTGTAATGTTTGGAGCGGCAGAAGAAGAAGTCAATGGAGCATATAAAAACCTAGGGCTTTTTGCAAAACACAGTTTGCGGTGTAGGTATTTAAGGCACAACATTTGCTAGTAGCTTACAAAAACGCCAGATGTGAACATACTCTTAGCCTTAAAACTATTCTGCCCTACAAACCAAAAGGCAGTAAATACATATTTTGTCAAATGAAGTTTAGACTGGAAATTGACTTTATAACCCTCTTTGTCTTGTGACTAAATCTCTTGCTTTTGTTGCTATTCAGAAAGAACATAAAAGCACCATCACTAATCTACATACAGCATATTTAACTGGGCAGTATGACAACATTAATTGAATTTTTTCTCAGTTTCTGTGTTCACATAGTTACTGCACTTTGCCTTTGTAGGGCAGTATTGTCATATTGGTGGTTATGTATCTAACCTCTCCTGTACCTATGAGTGCATCTCCATCTGGCTGTGTGTGTGTGACTGTGTGTAACGGGGGGCTCTTGTGCGCGTCAGGCATGGTGAACCGGGAGGTGCTGGACCAGGTGGAGCGGGGCTACCGCATGCCGTGCCCGGCCGAGTGCCCCGAGTCCATGCACGACCTCATGCTGCAGTGCTGGCGCAAGGAGCCGGAGGAGCGGCCCACCTTCGAGTACCTGCAGGGCTTCCTGGAGGACTACTTCACCTCCACCGAGCCCCAGTACCAGCCGGGCGAGAACCTCTAGACACGGCCCCCACCTGACGCCCACCCACTCACGCCTGCTAGGGTGCCCACGTGCGGGCGCCTCGGTGTATCTGTCTAACCCTGCAGTGGCTGGGTAGTTGGGTTATTCTCTCAGTGTGCGGTTACTGTGTCATCTCTACTGAAATGGGAATGGTTTGTTATTTTTCACAATGGTTGCGGGGGAGGGGCGGGGGTTATGTGGGTCTCTGGCCGCAGGTCATGTGTGATTGATCAGAGCGCGGGCTCTTTTGTTCAGCCTCGCTCTGCTTTCTTAAGCCCCCTTACCAGTGTCCCCACCCCCACCCCCACCCCCATTCTCCTTGGCAGATGCTCCAGATCTGTCAGTCATGCTCTACACTGCTCTCCTATTCGCCCCCACTCTCTACACGACTGTCTGCACCCCCCTCCCACACACACACACACCACCCAGACACAATGACTACTGACACACATGCAGACAGGGTTCAACGAGTTAATTCCATGGGTCTCATTAGCCAGACTGTCTTTCACATTTATCCACACACACACACACACACACACACACACACACACACACACACACACACACACACACACACACACACCACATGAAAAATACAAAGACTGCTTATCCTGTACAGTACATTTGAAATTTTTGTTTGGTATTATTGAGCGTGTGTGTTTGTGTGTGTGTTTATGGGGAAATGTCTTCCGATTACATCAGTGATCTCAAAAAGAAATGTGTGTGTGTTTGCGTATGTATGAGTGTGCACAGCCATAGGCCTGTGTGCATGTGTGTATGCTTTTTTGCCTGCTTGAGTGAATGAGAGCGCATAAATGAAAGGAGGGTTTCACCTCTGTCCTTTATCCTGGACTAACTGGAGCTGGTGGGGTACCGAGGCTCAGCGGTACGGGTGTTGGGAGTGGAGCTCCAGAGGCTGTCAATCAATGGCTGTCAATCATGTCCAGTGGGTATTACGGGAAGCAGGGTTAGTCGCTTACCAGGCTATGCTAACTTGGACCAAGTGGTAAACCTCCTAATAAAATAGCCGTATGGCTTCATTCTCCAGTAAAACAAAGACAGAGGGATCTTCTATTACATTACATTATATTCCATTACACTTACACAACACTTTTATCCAAAGTGACGTACAAAAGAGGACATAATCAAGCTACAGATATGCAGAGGAACACAGAATAAGCCAGGGCATAACAAAGTTAGTGCAGCCAGGGTACAAGACAGGGATGACCCTACTCTCATAACGTTTGGTAGCTTGTTCCACCAATGAGGGACAACAATGGAGAACGGTTTAGATTGAGATAGTCTTGTGTGAGGAGAGGGCAAGGCCAGACTGTTTGTATGTGAGGATCGGAACAACCTGGAAGGGACATACAGTAAGCCTTTCTTATAGCCTTTAGATAAGCAGGGGTGGGCCCTGAACTTACTTTGTAGGCCAGAGTCAGAGCCTGTGCTTAATCCAAGCAGCCATTGGGAGCCTGTGCAGGTTAACAAGAGGAGAGACGTGAGCCCTTTTGGGTTGATTAAATACCAGACACGACACACAGTTCTGGACCATTTGGTTTTATTGTGCAAGCTCTTCTATTAGAAGATTTACCACTTGCTTTGAGGAACTTATCTTGATGAGTCTGTAATCCATCCAGTTGGACCACCCCTCGGGCCTCTGTCTGCCCAGCACCCAATGCTCTGGGTCCAACACCTGAACATCACACCCAGGGCACACCTGGACCTTTCAGGAAGTATCCTGATTCTCTTTGTACAAATTATAAACAAAAAACTAACATGGAAACGAAATATAAAAAATACTACTGATCTCGAGTATGGGAATTACTACCCTGCTACATTTTTTTTGTGCCAATGAAAAAATATTTTTTGTACTTTCCGTACTTTGTATAAAGTGTATTTTTTATTAATCTAATCTTTTCTTATCCTATCAGGAGGTACCGGTGACAACTATGTCATTAAAGCTATGCTAACTTGCATATTTTGTCTTTTGTGGTCATACAAAAACCCTTTCAGAAAGGACACAGCCATTTTTTTGGGACATGTCTGTGCGTTGAACAGTGAACGCTATTATTCAGACCATGAATAATTTCAGACGGGCCAATAAAGTTGTGAGTCATATTATCCAGCCAAAAGAACAGTAAGAGATTGCTTACCTACTGTAGAATTGCTCTGTGTGTTGGTTGCTAACAATTTGTTTCAACCACAACAGGCCTAACCATGCAATGATGTAATGCAATGTCAGTTTGCTCCCTGGTTAGGGCTGCATGTGTGACATGCTCTAGTGGGACATTTGTGACACATAGCAGCCCTTAAACAAACACACACACACACACACACACACACAAACAACACAGATTCCTCTAAACTTCTACATCCTCAAAGAATAGCATTCCCTCATCTGTTATCGATGGCACATTTTGCAGGTGGCAATCCTGGGGTGAGGAGGTATTATTGCACTCTGATGTGCAGGTGCGAAAACAACAGTAATGTTAGGAAGACTAGGGAAGTGGCAATCTTAAAATAGGTGTAGTCTGGCAGGCGAATGGTCTTTATAATAATGGCCTTTCTTATTGTGCCGACATAATCTAACCATGAATGGCCCTTGGACTTCTTTCGGTGCATGGGAGATCAGGGATATAACAGTGCTGCCAGTGGAAATGGTTGCATCAGGGTTGTTGTTAACTGTGGGAGGCCCACTATTGTAATATTACAACATCACATTTACTTTTACAAAAATAAACCTTCACGTTATTTTTTCCTTTTTAAAATCACATTTATATTACTAATGGGTCCTACTGTTCAGTTCTGCAACGCTATTGGATGGTAGGTTGTGGAAGTAGGCTCAATTACCTGCCCATATGCGACATGCAGTCCTGCCACCTTGCTGCACCTTGTCTGTTAGATTGCATTGGATATGATCTGGACGCCATTTGGATTTTGGATGTCAAAGTTGAGAATAAACACTGATTTCTGCATCATATACCTCCTACAATGGCACCTAAAAGGTTAAAAAAAGTTTTTTTTTTTTTTTTCCTATATTGGGGCCTAACAGGGTTAATGACGATCATGGTGGTGAGGGTACAGTATAAGAAGTGGTATGCAGGCGTAGTGGGGCTGTGGGCTTTCTAATGGTACACTTGCAGTGGAACAGGACCCATGCATCCTCTCAGCTGTAAATACATTTTTATCCAAATGTCTTTTTTTAATATTGTAAATGTTGCATTCATAATTTATTCCTATTTTTGCAGAATACGCCCATCTGTACAACTGTCCCATTAATACTTCCATTCCACCATTTTGCTTTTCCATCCCCAAAACAACAGATACGTACAGCCTCATAACTGCATCATATAAAAAGGTCTCAGATTATGGCCAGAAATGTGTTCACTGGGCAGCTGTATACTGTTGCGTTTGCTGGGAAAATACTGACTAGTTTTGAATTGGAGTCTTCTGTGATGATTGCAAGTTACTGGAAGAATCTAGCTTTGGAATGTGCCCATAGGCCCATTCAGCTGCCGTAGTTAAATAACTGCATGCCTCACCTTATACCACACTACACACACACACACATACACACAAACCTACTGTGTAGCCATTCATCCATTTGAAACAAACCCTTGATGTGGGTGTGTATGTGAAATATTTTATGGACAATAGTTACTTTGTTATACAACTAATATTGTAATAGAGAGTAGTTTATTTGACAGGGACTTAATGATGATGGATTACTTTTTGTGACCAAAATCCATAGTATTTTATTCAAATGGGGATGCCAAAAGTTGTTTTGCACAAACCACTTTTATTGCCCATGGCCTGCTGTCCTAATGACTACTGTAAAATGTTGAAATAAAAGTTTTGATACAGTATATTTTATGAAATGTCCACATATGTGGACTGTCCCTTTTGTACAATTGATTGACAAATTGTAAAGGAATATGTAATGAAATACCTTGAAAGCAACTTGATAATTTTCTAGAATTCTTCATGCATCCTATGCAGTTGCTAGGTTTATTGTCCTTTTCCATTCGAAATTTAATTTAAGGCAATCTTTTGTACAGTGCTGCAAGATCACACCTGTTTTTCAAATCAAGTTAGACTTATACTTGTAATGTATGTTATCTTTTTAAAAGTGCAATAAATTATGTTTCTAAAAGGTGTGTTGTGTTATTTGGTTTGTGTACTTTGGCATGTCCGTGTTTTATAATAACACTAGATAATGACAACATACAAGGATGTATTCATATGCTTAATGTTCAATTATGTTTATAATGAGTTTAGTAGATACTGAGCAATATTTCTAACCAATTTGAATGCTGAAGACAACACGTGGGTTTCTTCTCCCCACATCAAACTTGACATCAGTCACCTTGAACTCAAAGGCAGATAACCAGCAAGGGGCTATTGTCCTGAAATGCTTTCACCACCAGAGAGCAGCATTTTGAATACAGTGGAGATGCGACGAATGTAGTGCAGTATACGATGTATTAGATGTAACCAGAGGCGGTTTTTGGTATAGGCAAACCTAGGCATTTGCCTAGGGCCCCACCAAATTTGCCTTCTTTATGGGGCCCCAAATATGAGCAGCCAAGCCACGGTAAATAAATTTAAAAAAAATATTATTCCTGTAAATATCAGAATAATACTGAATTAATGTTTAAACAATATTGTCCCAGGACACATACCCCCCTTCACTGTTGTGCATTGGACTAGTCCATATGTAGCAATGCGTGACACAACGTGACTCAAACCAAAGCGGGAACTGTAAACATGAAGCGGAATTATGAGTGGCTATGCTAAAAGAAAAAAAATGGGCAGAAAACAAAAGGAATACAGACACACTGCCAAAACTAACTTCATTTTTTACACCTGCTGCCACACACACACACACCACTCAATCTTTACTAATCAATCTTTTTTGAGAACTTTACTAACTGCTACCCTAAACACACACACACACTCTCTGTATCTCTGTGTCTCTCTCTCCCTCTCTCTCTCTCTCTCCCTCCTCACACACACACATTGTTATTCCTGTCCACATACACACAAAAAATATTTTCATCAGTCCTGTTGAAATGTAAATAGCAGTTTCCATTGGCTCCATCTCCATTTTGTATTCTAGTTCTTATAAGCACAAGATCAGGTTTTGTCTCTGGCAGTTTTCAAACATGATTTCAAACATGGAGCATAATAGTGCTCTCTCTCTCTCTCTATCTCTCTCATTTGATCTGAGCAATAAACAAATCATTTTAGCAAATGCTGGAGTAATCTGAAACTGATTTGCTGTGGAGAGTTAAGATCATTGTAATAAGACCATTGTTGGTGGTACTGCAGTCTTGGTTCATTGCGATAAGCCAAGAGGTATAGGGATGGTTATTTGACTTAGGTGTGTGTTTCAAATATGAGGGCCCCACATCTATATTTTGCCTAGGGCCCCCACGTGGCTAAATCCGCCTCTGGATGTAACTACCATAAGTTAAGGGAAGCCAATAAAGTGTACACTACATATAGTATAGTTTGAACTGCATGAACCGCTAGGCACATTAATAGCCCATTTTACATTTTGGCAGAAAAAAGTGAAAACGATTGCTTTGTGTGCACTCACGTGCGCCAGTGTTTTTGTTATTTCCATGTGTTCCTTTGTGTAAGAGCGTCAATCGTTTGAAATTACTTTGTGTACATACCCTATAGGCGGTGTGCTGTGTGTGTTTAGAGTAAAACAGCGAGTGGGGTAGGCTACGGTGAGAATGTGGAGCTGACTAGAAAATACATGAAGCTTTGTTGTGTATGTGGGGAGCTTTGTGAAAGAGTAAAGAAATCGTATTTAACGAAGACAAACAAAAAAAATTGCATATCAACATCCATTCATTCAACACGAGCATTTGTGACCAGTGAACACATAATGTGCCTTAAACTTGACATCATTCCCACTTACGTGCGAAGGGTAGCCAAATATACCCGGAAGAGGCGTTTTGTGCCAGTGAGCCACAGGTGATAATTCCGAAAACACTTTGATCAGTCAGCACAGCCAACCAACGAGACAACCAGCGCCCTTTCCTGGCGATGGTTAACGTCAATTAAAAGAGGTAAGCTTATGTTCTTTTATTTTCTTTTATGGCCCACACGTTTTAACTTCAGAAAAAACGGTAAAGAATGAAAACCGCAGTCTGTCACTCAGTTTTGTCGTACTGTATGTGAACGATACGACAATTGCTGATACTCAGCAGCAAGTTACGGTACAATGATAAGTTACGGTACAATATGATAACATGAATTGTTTAATTCTTGTGGTATGTTGATGCTGAGCGTTTTTAAGCGTCATCACAGCCATTTCCTGCAGATAAACTAGTCAGGATGTAGGCTAATGTTCCCACTACTGCTGTTACAACAGCCTGACCTTTTCTAAATGGCAAGAATCCTTGCAAAATTATACCCTTTAGCGATGAAGCAGTAAAAGATGCAACCAGATGGTAAAGGAAGTAGGCAGTAGTCTATGTAAATACACTGTTCCATGTGGTCATGCCATGCACATACACTTTATGATTTAACTGGGTATTAACTGATTTAAGGGTGAAGTTGTAGTGCCAATGTAATTCTTTCTCTCTTTCCCCATGGTCTGTGTACCAGCTGTCTTGCATAACTTTTTTACAGTTACCACATCAGGGAGTGCTTCCGCTCCCTATACTCAACTTTTTAGTGTTTCAGCATCAGCAGTGAAGTTTAACAATTTAAGGTCTAGTTTGTCATTTCTCAGTTGACTAAGCTCTGCCTCCCACCCTCCCTGTCTTTCTTTCTTTCTTTCTTTCTTTCTTTCTTTCTTCTCTCACCTACGCACCTTACCTACATACTCTGTGTGTGTGTGTGTGTGTGTGTGTGTGTGTGTGTGTGTGTGTGTGTGTGTGCGTGTGTGTTTTGATGAGTGTAAATAGAATTTTAATGTTAAGAAGTATAACATTGGAAACACTGATCAGTTTTTCTTCCCATATCATGGAACAACATCTGTGTATAGACAGTGCAGAATGTTTGAATGTGCCATGTTAAATTGGTGTGGTGTGACACAGAGCTTTTTTAATCATGTTTTATGATCGTGTGATACTCTGCCAATCTTATCCCTCTGGCCCAGCTGGCAAGTGGCCAGACACGTAAACAGTAACGGGGAAGAGGAAAGATCAGTGTTTTTATTTCGTAGGATGACAGGGAGGCTGGGGTGACTCATACAGCAAGGACAACTGGACAAAACACGCTGTCAGTGTGCAGTCTAATGCAGGGGCAACGCTAGACCGACAGGGGGTATTCCAAGAAGGTGGTCAGGTGGAAAGTTGAGCTGGAGAAAGTAGTAAACCTCCTAAAAGAGTAGCTTTCTTGTTCTAATTTGTTAAAGGTGTACTTCCATCGTGTTTTCATTTCATTTTGCGGTGTTCTCTAGCATTAATGAATGCCCTGTGAGCCGGTTTTTGGTGAAAAAAAAATGCTTTAGTGCTTCTGTTTCAGGCTGTTCTAGTTTGATGGAGGAGATGGAGCAGGGAGAATGACAGGTTCTCGGCTATGCTAGTCACAGGCTACAATCATTCGGTCATAGCGAACCAAATAGAAGATCTAAACGTTCTACACAAACACACATACTTGCCTAAACTTCGCTAAGTGAATGTGTGGTGCAACAACACTTATCCAGTAATCACAACTGTGGCATAGCTTTTTCTAATTTACACACCTACGTCACTTTGTTGGCCTTTTTCTTATTCACTCATTTTTCCTGCCTACTTTCTTTCAGTGACTAATGGAGGCAATCGGGTTAGAAGAACATTTTGACGTGCAGCATGCATATGCAACTCGGGGTGACCTGTCGTATTTCAAAAGAGGAAGCACTGAACGGTTTCTCATGGATGTACTCTTTTAAGACTGATACCCCAGGCTCTTCTATTAGCGGGTATACCACTACCTCCAGCTTACCTTGCTCAGGTTTACCCCTTAACTGCCTACCTGGAATACCCCCCTGGGGCATTCGGGGCTGTAGTCGCGGATATTCCTTGAAAAGCCTAGAAATGTTTAAGGGTCTGTTGCTAGGGCAGTATACTGTTGGGTGTGCGGTGGTGTGTCTGTGTGTGTGTGTTTGCTTGGGGGGCGGGGGCAGGGGTGGCTTTGAGCCAGGCTGGCTAAGCGGTTAGCCTTGACTGTCTCAGCATTATAACAATGCCTCTGGTCTAGTGCAGCCTCTTAGTCACCATGCGCCCTGTGAACCCTCTTTTCATCCAGGAACCAGATGAGGGGCAACATGCAGAGTTCTGGTGCTGATTAGCACTTACTCAGTCACGCAAACACACACACACACTTGCACACACACACACACACACACACACACACAGAAACGCGCACACACACAGACACACACACACAGACACACACACACACACACACACACACACACACACACACACACACACACACACACACACACACAAACACACACACACAAACTGCTCTCTTACCCATATGGTTTATGCAACCGGTAATGTTGCAACTCTTTTTCCCCCCTTAGTCATTTGGCTGCATTTGGCTTTAAGTAGCATTTAAAGCCTTGCCCCAGGGGACACTGGGAGAATGTCACCTGCTGAGGAAGACTAATAAAAGGTTGAGATCACACAGACACTGCCAGCGTGGGTCTTTCCCACTCATGTGATGTTGGTGCCTCAGGTAGGCAGTTGGCAAAATGAGTCAGTGACTCCTGTGTGTGTTTGAGCGTACGTGTGTGAGTGTACTGCACTGTACGTGTGTGAGCATGACTGCAGTTTCTGTTTCACACAGCGTACCCATCTTTTCCAGGAAGTGGAATGTCAGCTGCAAATGAGTCTGGTGTGAAGCTGCAATGACATGGTGTTGCTGAAGAACTCAACAATTGCTTAACTTTTCTGCTACAGAGGAGGGCGTTTACAAGTCAAAATGTACAGTACAGAGTACAAACCTTCAAAGCACTTTAACCTGTGAGTGGTACCGTAGTATTGTAAGGGAAAGAGCTGGAATGCTGAATTAGGAGAACTAGTCAAGTCAAGTAGGTTTTATTGTCTGTGTTATTGTTTCAGCCATATACATACTGAGACAAAAATGTTTCATCAGGAACAATTGGTGCTACACACAACTTAAAACACAGTAGAGACAGATACAGTACAGTGTGCAGTGCACACACACACACACACACACACACACACACTAAAGATCCACACGCACACACACACACACACACACACACGCACTAAGATACACATGTTTAAAAAATAAATAAAAGATGCAAAAGACAACAATGAACAGAAAGCAAACACAATAAGCAGGCCATGACTTGTAAAGGGCTCTGATAGCTAGTGGTTATGATTGGCTATGGAATATCAGCAGCAGAGTATGTCTACAGTGCTACCAGTCGGGTAAAGTTCAGGTCCTGGTATGTCAGGTAGGAGTGGGCGGTATGAGTGGTAGAAGATATAAAAACGATATAAACTTGGCCAATGGTAGACATTTTGATTGTACCGTCCAATCACAACAGCGCTTGTTGATGACGCCATCAGCTGGCCTCAAAACTGAACACTTGCATTTTTTTCTATGACCAGTGTTGGACAACAAATGTTTCATTAAATGAAATTCTATAACATTTTGAAATAGTCTAAAAACAGTTTATTATACTCCTTTCTGCTGCAGTGCATTTGGTATGGGACTATGTTACCCATTAATGTCGTTGAATTGACTCAATTGAAATGTATACACACACAACGATGTATTGTAGTGTAAACAATTACTGTGTTTACTTAAAATTCTATCCCAATATACATTTGTGGCCATATGGACTATCCCTAATGTCAGGTTTAGTTGAGCTGCACAGCTGGTGAAATCTACACATTGTTGCTACACTTGAATTTCCCAGCTTGGGATCAATAAAGTACACCTACCTACCTACCTAACTACCTACCTACCTACCTACCTACACCTACCTGATGAGGTGGTGCATGACTAAGTTGTAAAATGTGCTGTGGCAGGACACTCACCAGGGGTAGGCATGAGATTGGGGAGTGCATCCAAGCATTAGTTCTGGGAATTGTGTATGCGAAGGGCATCATTAATTGGATGCATACATTCATGTAATATTAACTTTTAAAGGGTCGTTATTAAGTTTTACCTAACACAATCATTAGAGCAGTTTCTATGGGATGCTTTACTGTGTTTCCATGTGTGCTAGACATAAATTGTAATTCTCATACAACCAAGTAAGCAGCTTGGTTACCATGCTTTTAAAGGGAGATTTAGTGCCCAACATTTAAGGGTTTTCCATTAAGGAAATATATAATCAGTTAATTATTCTGTTACAGTAAACACTTATCAGGTTTTTATTGACAAGATCCTTCACAAATAAGCCACTTTGTACACCATGTGTCTGAATAAGGGTAGTGAGATCTCCATGATGTTAGAGCAAAATCTCATTTCAACACGTTAGGAAGCTTGTTATGCTAAATAAATGTTTATCTCGCTAAAAGCCACAGTGAATGTTGTGGTTACAGTCCAAGTTCTTGTAACTGTTTGCTGTTTGCTATTCTTTGCTATGTCTATTAGGAGTGGCCTTTTGGCAAACTGTCTCTGATCCTGTAATCAGTTTCTATTGGCTCTATTAACACTGAGTCATGCTGCTAATTTGATGAGCTAATGTCCTTGGTGATGTTGGTCTTGGCTTTGATATTTCCATGCTTCCTCCTTTAATAGGTTACAGAACAGGGAAAAAACAGCATGGCAGAGGCAGACAAATCCAACCCTGCCTATACCCTGTTCGACAGCTTCGTCCAGGCCGAGACCTGCAAGGAAGTCCTCAGAGCATTTTCTGAGTTGTGTCACCACCTGCAGGTGGACCCACGTGACTACAAGCGCTTCTATGGCAAACTGAAGGAAAAGCTGAACTACTGGAAGGCCAAAGCAATATGGACCAAACTAGACAAACGAGCTGCCCACTCTGACTACATGCAAGGCCAAGCATGTGCCAAGAACAAGGTGAGGGTGTTCGTACCTGTAAGGTAAGCTCTATAGACCCATGTGGGGACAGCTGTGGCCTAATAGTTAGGGAGCTGGTCTTAGGATCAGATGGTAGGAACAGTGTAGGTGGGGGGGTGAATAACTAGTGCTCTCCTGCAACTTCATCCACACGATTAAGTGCCATTGAGCAAGGCATCTACTGTAACTACACATTGCTTCAGGGACTGTCCCTGTACGTAATTCACTCTAAGTCCCTCTGGTTAAGATCGCTAGCTGAATGCAATGTAATGTAATAACACAGCAGCCAAATAGCAGGCATTAGCAAGGCAAGCAGAGGTGGAATAAAATGAAAACTAAGCAGAACCTTACTGGATGTCCTCATTAACACCTGTCATGGCTTTGATACTGCCAGTTAAATTGGCTGTTGTGACTTGGGTCCATAGATCTGAGAAGTATCAGTAATTTCTACTTTAAAGCAAAACTTTAGTGTAAATGCATTCTAATGTGTGTTTGTGAAAGGGCGAAAACATAATTACATTGACACCCAGGTTATTTAATTTGGTCGGCTTTAGTGTTTACAGCCAAATACCGTTCAGTGAGAGTGCTCAGTGAAAGTGCTCAGTGCACACTTGGAAATACACATCTAAATGGCTGTTTTTAAAACACTGGCATTTGATTAGCATGCAGAAGTGAACAACCTGGCTTGAGGAAGTCCTGCCATGTATTCCCTTTGCCTGTGCTCTAAACACAGCTTATTCCACCTGCCTGAATAGTACTGCTGTGCTAAAAAAAATCGATACAGCGATATATATATATCGATATTTTTAAAAATGATATAATATCGATATTCGGGCTATTAATATCGATACACCCCCCAGTAGCTGCTGCACAGAGACATGCACTATTGATTCTAAACCAAAATGTAGTAAATGTTCTTAATTCAGTGCAAATGTACATTAGCCATATTGTATTCTTTTACACAAATAGTTTTTATAAGTTGACTACAGATACCTAGTGAGACTGGGCACCTTTTCTGTGACATAAATAATATTTGTCTGGTTTTGTTGAGTGAATGACATTGAGTAATAACTATAAAGTAATATGTATCGATATCGGAATCGAATCGAATTGAATAGCACTGTATCAAAAATCGTATCATATCGTGAGCCCTGTATCGAAAATCCTATCGAATGGCGGTGTCCTATATGATACCCAGCCCTACTGAATAGTTCAGTAATTAAGCTCAGTTGGTTCAGCGAATTGACTGGAACAAATATGTGGCAGGACATTTGCTTTTTGAACCTGGGAGGACCACCTCTGCTAGCATGGCATTCATTTTTACCAAAAAAAAAAAGATTTTTCATGCTCTTCCCTTCTCGTCGCCTCCTCTTCCTCCCCTTCCTCAGTGCCTGGTGCTGGGAGCGGGGCCGTGCGGTCTGCGTACGGCTGTGGAGCTCGCGCTGCTGGGCGCCCGGGTGGTGCTGCTGGAGAAGCGCGACTCCTTCTCCAGGAACAACGTGCTCCACCTCTGGCCCTTCACCATCCATGACCTGAGGGAGCTGGCCGCCAAGAAGTTCTACGGCAAATTCTGCACTGGAGCCCTGGACCACATCAGTGAGTGTTAGGGTTGCCATGGAAACACGGGACATTTCGGCAACTCAATCAACCTTTACGCTTATAAGCAGCGGCCCGGGTGTCGGTGTCCTGGGAGAATATTTCTTTCCCCAGGACAGACCATTAAAAACCGGGACAGTTAGGTAAAACTGGGACAGGTGGCAACACTAGTGAGTGTCTTGACTTCCAACCACACTGTCTACTGCAGTGATGGGCAGTCTGGCTTCAGAATTCATTCAGCAATCAGCAATTCATTAAATCAGTTGACTGTATTTAGCACAACTCTTTAGCCAGGTAGAGGAGTTCATTGTTGGAATAACCTGTATCCAGCACACTGGTGGAACTGGTGGAATTTGGAATATGTACTACCAGATTATAGCTTCTGAATCCAGTTTGTTCAAACCCCCAACCCACTGTCTAGAGATTACTGACCACAGCTCGCTGAAGGAGGGCAAAAACATTACCTTCTCAGGTCTACTGTTGGTAACCTTAATTTTTTTTATCGTATCTAAATTAGTATTTTTGCCATCTTTTTTACTTTATTTTTGCTTACATTGTTGAAATGTTTTTTATATTATAATTTTTTGTGAAACAATTTTTTCTTAATGGTGGTGGTGGTGTTATATTGTAGATAAACCCTAAAACCCCAGACATTCTACCTATTTTTAGACCACTTGGTTGGCGAACCAAAAGTCTTGGTTGCGTTTAAGTGCCTGGTGTTTTCATGACTGTGTGTGTGTGTGTGTGTGTGTGTGTGTGTGTGTGTGTGTGTGTGTGTGTGTGTGTGTGTGTGTGTGTGTGTGTGTGTGTGTGTGTGTGTGTGTGTGTGTGTGTAGGTATACGGCAGCTTCAGCTCATCCTGCTGAAGGTCGCCCTGCTGCTAGGTGTTGAGATCCACACAGGTGTGGAGTTTAAGGGCCTAAAAGAACCATCTGGGAACACTGGTAAGCCTGCTGTCGCTGCTTTGTTTCCTCAGACCCCAATGTCAACAAGGACATTAGAGACCCAGTAAAATCAAAATTAAACCATCGAGTTCCTCGTACCAAAGAAAGAGTTGCTTCTATTCACCTCATGAATTTTGATCAAAGATGAATGCTGCTACAAAGTAAAGCTAGATATCAAAGTGGTGAAGACATCGACAGTGCTTTTTGTTTTTGAATGCAGTAGGATTTAGTCCACAGATCGTTCAAGTGTAATGACTGTATTTCAAATTTGAAATTGACTTGAACTTCCCTCTCTTCTTTCACTCTCTGTGTGTCTGTTTTATTCTCTAGGCTGGAGGGCCCAGTTATCGCCAGCGGGCCACCCAGCAGCTGATTACCAGTTTGATGTGTTTGTGTCTGCTGGAGGGGGGCGCTTTGTTCCAGAGGGTTAGTGCTCACTGTGTACTACTGCGTTGTTGTTACCCCTGTAGTAAGATTGTGTGCGTGTATATACATTACACTTAGCTGACGCTCTCATCCAGAGCGACTTAGTTATTTACAGGGTTTTAGTTACAGGCCCTGGAGCAGTGTGGGGTTAGATGCCTTGCCCAAGGGCATTTTAGCCATGGATAGCATGGGATTCAAACCTGCGACTCTCCAATCCCAAGACCAACTCCCTAACCACTAGACCACAACTGCCCCCATGGGTGTATGTCGCATGTCATGTGTGCGTGGTTGTTGTATGTCTCCGGGAAACGTCTGTCTCTCTGTGTGTTCCCTCTTCCACTGTGTCCGCTCTTACACTGGCACACTAAAAATCCTTATATGTGGATACATGTGACACATGTATATGATGTGTGTATGCCGCAGGACACCTTCATTTCCTTCAGTATAAATAAAGTCTCGGGAAAAAAAATCTCTAGTCTCTACTCCAGTACTACTACTACTACTACTACTACTACTACTATGAAATCCTGCGTCTGTTCACATTCCTTTAAACAATCTTGAAACATCCCTCTCTCTTCTAATTCTTCCCCACTCATCTCCTCGTGTCAGGTTTCCCTCCTGGCACTTCTCATCTTCCCTCAGTCATTCTCCGTTTCCCATTGTCCTCACAGGTTCCGCTTTAGATTTTATTTACACATATCCCATAGTTTCCAGTAGTCAGATTACATTCTATAGAGATGTCATGTCGCTCAGACGCTCAGGCCCTGTCCACATTAATGCGGATACATATGCAAACGCATAATAATGTATTCGTTTGCGCCTCCCGTCCACATTAACACGGCGAATTCGAACACGGCAAACGGAGCTTTTGGAAAACGACCGCTGAAGTGGAGAGATCCGAATACGCCGGCTTGGAATGGAGGATAAAACATTGAGGTGCACTGGAGTTTGGCGGGACTGGAGTGACGTAACAATCACAACATTTCGGAATTTTTGATAGCAGACATTTCTAAAAACGACAGTGTGGACGGAGATTGTTTTTACTACGGATAAGCGAATTTGTATTTATCCGCATTAATGTGGACATAGCCTAAGTCACCTGCACAGCCAAGTAAAGTGCAGTGGAGCTTCACAATCTGTGGTGACTGATCCCTTCAGCCAGTAAAACCCTCTATCATGTATTCCCTCTGCCTGTGTACTTACAGTTGTGCTCATACGTTTACATACCCTGGCAGAATTGATGATTTATTAACCATTATTCAGAGAATTATTTGGGTAGTTTCTGTTGTCATTATGATTTAAATAAAGTAAATATAGATGTCTGACAATACATGTCTTCAGCCAACCACTAACCATGAGTGAAAAAAGTTTTTTTGTGTTATCATTTACATCCTCTGAAAAATGGTTAAGAAATCATCAATTCTGCAAGGGTATGTAGACCTGTGAGCACAATTGTAACACATAAGTGATTTTACTTACATTAGCAATTCTACCTGATTTGTTTGTTTGTTAGGTTCAGCTGGTTCAGAAAAATGATTGGGTCAAATATGTGGCAGGGTTATTTTTTTTACTTTCCGAAGCCGGGATCTGCACCTGTACTGACAGAAGTGTGGTCTGACACACCGATGTCTCCCTCAGGTTTCCAGAGGAAAGAGCTTCGGGGGAAGCTGGCCATCGGCATCACGGCCAACTTCATCAACCGCCACACGTCGGCCGAGGCCCAGGTGCCCGAGATCAGCGGGGTGGCGCGCATCTACAACCAGAAGTTCTTCCAGGAGCTTCACACAGAGATGGGTGAGCACACAGGACACACACAGGGACACCTGATATGTCGTCACACTGCACACATGCCAACACACACACACACACATACACACACACACAGGTCTCTTTGTGCAGTTCTTTATATCCCATGCTATTTTTATCCATTCCTCAGGTATTGATCTGGAGAACATAGTTTACTACAAAGACGACACGCATTACTTTGTCATGACAGCCAAAAAGAAGAGTCTGTTAAAGAAAGGTGTCATCAAACAGGTAAAGAATGCAATGTGCATTCAATTTCTCTCTCTTTCTTTCGCATACACACACACACACACACATGCCCACACACACTCAGTCTAACCCTAATTTACATGGGCAAAACATATTTGACTCAAAGCTGTTGTTGGTTTTGACTGTACTACTGATGGTTAAATTAGTTTTTATGGCCTGCTTTGTTGCTTATGAAGTTACACTCAGCTACAGCTACACTCACCAAATTTGGTAGGTGTGTTGAGCTCACCGAAATGACCAACTTTCGTATACACATTAGCCACGCCCAACAGGAAGTGTGGCAGCTGAGCTTACATGCGTTTGGACACATGATCAGTTTTAACATACAGTACACCTCCTGGACGGTTCATCAAATTCAGGTCAGATTTGACATGTATGATGCCAAGATGTTGCTGATGTAAAGTTGCGAAGTGATTTTTGATATGTTGAAATGGAGTATTATGTTGTAATACGTTAAAATGGCAAGAGTGCAATCAACTGGGATTTTTTTTCCTATTTCTGTTGAATTTTGTTCCTATGTCGTAGCTGACTAGGTTAAGGTTTTAGGTTAAGTGTATGTGAATTCACTAGTGTCCTGAGTCCACACATCCACACACGAATACACACATGCACATGGACAGTCTCACACACACACACACACACACACACACACACACACACACACACACACACACACACACACACACACACACACACACAGTCTGTCATGCCCAAACTGGCATAGTGACACCAACTGGCAATAGTGGGATTTTCTTTTGACTTTTGTTGAATGTTGTTCCTAAGTCGTTTTCGATTCGTAGATTAATTCAGGTTAGGTGTATATAATCTCACCAGTGTCCTGACATCACACATCAACACAGCAATGTAAATCTCATGTCATAAACATCCAGAAATTCACCATTCTTGAAATGTCATGGGTTGTGGAACCAGAGGTGCCAGGGCCCGTCATCGCCGCTTGAGGCTATGTTTGTAATTGTATTTGCTGCTAGTTGACAGTAAAAATAGTTCATTTGTGTCCAGTGTGTGTGTCTTCTGTCTGAAAAAGAGTGTCTGGTTATGTAAATCCATACATTGTGAGAGCAAAGAGTTGTGACACACAGCAGGGAATCAAACACTTCCTCACATTGGTTAGCAAAAGCAGTGAATGTATGACTAGCTGTACATGCTGTGAATGCCCCAGGCCATGACATTTCAGAAAGGCTTTTTGCTGCTTCTTCCCAGCCCAGACACGCCACACATACCAGGTTACTCAAATTGATGTTTCACTCTCTCTCTTGCGTGCGCTCTCTCTCTCTTTCTCTTTCTCTCACTCTCTGTCTATTTTCTCACATTCTGATGTGACCACAACCAAGTTTCTTTTTTTTTTAATTCACACCCAATACATACACACATAGTGTTTGCACAGGTGTTGTGCAATTTTCTCATGGTTACTGTATATTATGGATCAGGTCCAACGTATCAGTCATGCCTATCATAGCAGCCAAAATAAGGCTTCACTGCTAACTGCTTCACTGCTAGCCGGTCGGTAGCATTGCGAAAACGTCCTTTCCCGCAACAAACGCTTCAAGGGCTGCCCTTTGCTGTATTTTCAGAGAGAACTTCCCTTTTCCGTCCAAAACAGCAGCTACAGCTGCATTGAAATCTTGCGTTTGCTCCACGTTCGCCATGTTGACAGTGACTGAGATAGATTTCCGGTTGCCAAACTACCGCGTCATTACCATTTTGAAATGCTCGATTTTCATTGGCCCCATATTCCTGCCGGAGCAGAAACGGTGTAGATAGGCAGCTTGGCCAGACTGACTTGCTCGCGAAATGAAAATGCAGCGTCATAGGCAGTATGGGCACACCCAGGCTATTGACAAGCACTACCTTGCTGTAGTTTCTCGTCGCCGCCATGATGAAAGTCTGCACAGGTCGATTGACGAACACGAACCAGCAGGAAGAATAGGAGGAGAGGTAGTACAATCAACTTGTTTGGACTTTCATCATGGCGGCAACGAGAAACAACTGCAAACGACTGCATGTAAGAACAGCTTTTTAAATAAACGTTGTGTACATTTACAATATTCTCAGTGGTTCATTTTGAATGCCAGAGCCTTTGTTGTACTACCAATGGAATGTGGAGTTTCTTCGAGCTGTTTTAATGGTTTAAAAATAGCGTAGTCGTTATGCTTTGTCTAAGGGCACCTACCACTACCATTGTTAGCCTTCTGGGTCAAACTATAAAAAATAGTTAAACTCTGAATGCAACAGGCTAAATCAATTTTGCTCCTCAGTACACATACCAACTCGATATGATGTTTTAACATGCCAATTTTCATTTTACACCGAAGTTCTCCTTTAAAACAACAATCCCGATCATATCGCAGACAATATATATCGCCCACCCCTAGTTGGCATGTTGCTACTGTATTATTCTCGCTTCTTCTCAAAACCTGTAAAAACCTGTAAAAACCTCTCTCATGTTTTGAGAATACTGTTTACATTTCTTAAATATCTGATGTAAGCGGAACAGCATTGCACGCTTGCAAAGGCATATTTGTTATGCATTTTTTTCTTCTTCAGGCTTTGTCATTGTTTTTCTGGTCAGGGCTGTTTTAAACCTACGGTCACCACCGGAAGAAAAGCCCATGCAGTTTCAGTTTCACTTTTCAGCTCCACTGACAAGCCAGTTGATGCTTTAGGTCAATTTATAGTCCAGACAACAAGTGTCGCTCAACAGAATATTACATAAAAGTGACAATATCTGTCTGCTAGTGTGTCACAAAGCCTGTCGCGTACATTAAAAGATTTGAAATGGCGCAGATGTTCTCGCCTACTCTGATTGGTTAGCAGCTCGAAGTTCTGGGTTCTGGAGTGTGGCTTTGATCATGCGCAACATGTGTCCTTTTTCCGATGGGTTTGAAGCAGTGTTTTATTATGACCGCCGCTAGCGAAGCTAGCGAAAGCGGTCATATTGGAGTTGCCGCAAAATTTTTCCCTTTTTTTTTTTTTTTTTTTTTTATTTTTTTTTTTCACCGATTTTTCGTCAACGATTCCCGGGACACTGAAACTCGGGGAGACATGAATGTTTGTAGGCATGTAGCCCAAGAAGTTTGTGAGCGAATAACGCCTTTTGGTCCCCCAGGGCCACCCCCCCGCTGTGCCAGTGTCCGTTAAAGAGGGGGAGACCGGCAAAAGTTTTTGCTGAATAACTCAATGAACGTTTCACTCAACAACATGAAATTTTTGTGATATGTCGGTGTTACAGAGACGTATCGACCCAGCCCATAAACTCTCACTTGAAGCATAGCGCCACCTAGTGATAAGGGTAAATGCAAAAATTGGGATTTTGAGTTGCCAATATCTTGGACCGAGAAGGTGGGAACTGCGCAAAATACGTTATGCATGATCACCACAAAGACCTCTAACACCACAGAACATGCCATAAAATTTGGTCCATAGGGGGCGCTGTAATTGTAGAAAATGTCATTTTGCCTATTATCTAGACAATGCTTACGTTTACAACAATTTTTTTTTTATCGTGAAATCTATTGACCCTCACGCATTGAAAACACTGGTCGACGCCCACTTCCAACGAAAAAAATTTCCGTGAAATTTTAATATTGCGAAAACGAATCTGAACGAACTCGTCATAGGCCGATCATGTGAATCTCACCAAATTTGGTATATGTCATCTACAGACAATGCTGACAAAAAGTTATCAAAGGATTTATCTTGAGATAAACCGTTCCGAAGTTACACGTCAATGAACATTTAACACGTAGCTTAAAATTTTTCAAATGGCCGTATCTTGGCTAATAATTGCTCAAATTTGGTCAAAGTTGACATTCCATCTCTAAACAGATTTCTTTTCATGTGTACTAAATTTTGTGACATTTCGTCATAGGGGGCGATGTTTATTGGCGAAGCTAGGTGTCAAAAAACAGTTTTTGTTAAATAACTCGCCAACAATTTTGCCCAAGACAACGATTTTGCGTTAGTATGTCGGTGTTACAGAGATGTATCGACCCAGCCAATAAACGCTCACTTGAAGCGTAGCGCCACCTAGTGATATGAGTGAATGCAAAAATTGGGATTTTGAGTTGCCAATATCTTGGACCGAGAAGGTGGGAACTGCGCAAAATACGTCATGCACAATCACCACAAAGACCTCTAACACCACAGAACATGCCATAAAATTTGGTCCATAGGGGGCGCTGTAATTGTAGAAAATGTCATTTTGCCTATTATCTAGACAATGCTTATGTTTACAACAATTTTTTTTTTATCGTGAAATCTATTGACCCTCACGCATTGAAAACACTGGTCGACGCCCACTTCCAACGAAAACAATTTCCATGAAATTTTAATATTGTGAAAACGGATTTGAACGAACTCGTCATAGGCCGTTCATGTGAATCTCACCAAATTTGGTATATGTCATCTACAGACAATGCTGACAAAAAGTTATCAAAGGATTTATCTTGAGATAAACCGTTCCGAAGTTACACGTCAATGAACATTTAACACGTAGCTTAAAAATCTTCAAATGGCTGTATCTTGGCTTTTAATTGCTCAAATTTGCTCAAAGTTCACATGCCATCTCTAAACAGCTTTCTTTTTATGTGTACTAAATTTTGTGACATTTCGTCATAGGGGGCGATGTTTATTGGCGAAGCTAGGTGTCAAAAAACAGTTTTTGTTAAATAACTCGTCAACAATTTTGCCCAAGACAACGATTTTGTGTTAGTATGTCGGTGTTACAGAGATGTATTGACCCAGCCCATAAACTCTCACTTGAAGCATAGCGCCACCTAGTGATATGGGTAAATGTAAAAATTGGGATTTTAAGTTGCCAATATCTTTGACCGAGAAGGTGGGAACTGCACAAAATACGTCATGCACGATCACAACAAAGACCTCTAACACCACAGAACATGCCATAAAATGTAGTCCATAGGGGGCGCTGTAATTGTAGAAAATGTCATTTTGCCTATTATCTAGAGAATGCTTATGTTTACAACAATTTCTTTTTTATCGTGAAATCTATTGACCCTCGCGCATTGAAAACACTGGTCGACGCCCACTTCCAACGAAAACAATTTCCGTGAAATTTTAATATTGCGGAAACGAATCTGAACGAACTCGTCATAGGCCGTTCATGTGAATCTCACCAAATTTGGTATATGTCATCTACAGACAATGCTGACAAAAAGTTATCAAAGGATTTATCTTGAGATAAACCGTTCCGAAGTTACACGTCAATGACCATTTAACACGTAGCTTAAAAATCTTTAAATTGCCGTATCTTGGCTTTTAATTGCTCAAATTTGGTCAAAGTTGACATGCCATCTCTAAACATCTTTGTTTTCATGTGTACTAAATTTTGTGACATTTCGTCATACGGGGCGATGTTTATCGCCGAAGCTAGGTGTTGAAAAACAGTTTTTGTTAAATAACTCATCAACAATTTTGCCCAAGACAACGATTTTGTGTTAGTATGTAGGTGTTACAGAGGCATATTGACCCAGCCCATAAACTCTCACTTGAAGCATAGCGCCACCTAGTGATAAGGGTAAATGCAAAAATTGGGATTTTGAGTTGCCAATATCTTGGACCGAGAATGTGGGAACTGCACAAAATGCATCATGCACGATCACCACAAAGACCTCTAACACCACAGAACATGCCATAAAATTTGGTCCATAGGGGGCGCTGTAATTGTACAAAATCTCATTTTGCCGATTCCTTGCCTTCACAAATCAGTCCTTCACACTACACATTCAAAACCCACATCCATGCCCACTTACAGGAAATCATTTCCACAGAAATTCTCACCCACAACACTGCTCTATCACACACTCATCACACCAACAGTTCCCACATTTCAATATACTGCGGCGGTCATACCATGTACCGCTATGCGGTACATCTAGTTTTATAACGGATTTTTGTCGTTGGCATGAAACTATATAAGCCTCTAGCTCCATGACATCTGTTGAGACGTTTATTTTTTTGCTACCGGGACTACAAATTGGCATTTAGAGACAGTTAGAACGAATGGATTAAGGTGGCTAGCTTTAGGTTTCAAAACCTCTTTAACCAGAAAAAAAAACAGAATGTAACTAGAGGCGGGCCGTTATCGGCGTTAACGTGCTGCGTTAACGCGAGACTCTTATCGCGCGATAAAAAAAATATCGCCGTTAATCTATTCTCAAAGTTGGGTTGGGAGCTGGGTCTATACTACACAAACTATGATGACTTTCACCAAAGATCTTAGATTCTACAAAGATAAGCCAACATAATACGTTACTATGGGACCAAAATGCCAACAAATTCCTATTTCGAACTCTTAGAAAATAATTGAGTGTGTCTGTAAAGCGAGCTAGCAAGCTAACGAACTAGCTCTAGCTCATTCAAGTGAATAGTAGTAACTATAACAACATCATGTGCTAAACGCTAACAGCGACTGGACTCACCTTGAATTTAATACATTGCTGTAGCCCTATAACTTTATATTACTTTGTCTGCTTACACTATAACCAGTAACAGTATCTAGGTGGGTGTTAGTGACAGCTTTCAATTCAAAACATTACGTTAGCGTAGTTCGCTAGCGTTAGCGCGCTAACAACCACCTAGTAAGTGGTTGCTGCCTGACCTGAAATAAAGCTAATTTTCTCAAAATCCAAACAGTAACAACTTACACTATTAGGCTTGAAATTATTACAAATAGTTGCAGATTGTGACACATGATTCCAAAAAACCCTTAACAACTCCAGAAAAACGTAATGACCAATTTATTAGTTAAACTCCACATGTGTCCCATTCATTTCAGTGAAATGAACCTAGAATCTGCTCTGCACTGCATAAAGGGGGATTCCCCCCTCCCCCTTGCGAAA
>CM050206.1:17576577-17579077 GCA_027475355.1 Coilia nasus | reverse complement strand
ACCAACATGCCGTCACAGTACAATACCGTACAATAGGGCTGCGCAATTAATCGAATTCTAATCGTGATAACGATTTCAGGGCCAAACGATCTCACAACACCTGAAATCGAGGGAAACAATGTTTTTGTCCTAATTATTTTCTACTGTTTGTACTGTACATTAGATGTATACATTAGTAATTTCTACTGTTTGTACATTAGACATCAAAGGAGATGTTTATGAAGAAAGGTATTAGGGAAAATCCGAAGGTACAAGAATGTTTTTTCGAAATGTTTTTGAATACATTTTCAATAAATGAAGCATGTTACTGAGGAAAACAAAATAATCGTTTGAATAATCGTAATTTCAGTTTTGGCCCAAATAATCGGAGCAGCCTTACCGTACAATACAGAGGGTTCCCACGGTCATGGAAATCCTGGAAAAGTCATGGAAATTGAAAATGTAATTTTCCAGACATGGAAAAGTCATAGAATTTTGTAAATTTCAGTTTCTCCCTAACGCAACTACGGCGTTCTGTTAAGTTATCATTAGGCCTTTAGAGTCAAAAATTAATGCATTGACAGTATTTTGAATGTTAAACATTTTATATTTAGCCCTAAAAGTATGCTAAATTCTACACACTTAAGGTGCCATGAAGTCATGGAAAATTTACTTTAGGTCACGTAAAAGTCATGGAAAGGTTTTGAAATTTTGTCAAAGAGTGGGAACCCTGAATACAGGTTTTTAAACCCAGTGGGAGTTATATACCACTAATATGAGAACACTAATACTCAAAACGTCTATATGTGTGTGTGTGTCTGTCTGTCTGTGTTGGGTTTTGCTCCACAGTGACTTTGCCTCCCTGGACAAGTCCAATGCAGCCCATAATAACCAGCTGGCCTTTGACCTCCTGCAGCGAGAGCTTGGCATCGCCCCCCTCATGTCTGGGGCTGACATGGCTTCGTGTGCCCAGATAGACCAGCTGTCCATGGTGCTCTACCTCTCCCAGGTCCACAGCGCGTTCTCAAAGAAAGCGCCACCCACAGGTAACCCTAGCCTAGCAGCCCTCTACACATTGCACTATTATACCACTGGCAACCTGCAGGCTAGCCAGGAGACTCTGAATAGATGCTGAGTAGGTAGGTGTGATCTTGGGCTTGTTTGAAATCGGCTGGCTGGCTAGTGGCTGGCTTGAAATGGTGACGTTTTTGGACAATCTCGTCCGAACGTCGGCGCACCACATGGGTGGGTACGGTGAGGTTCGGTCCAAAAAACGTCACCATTTCAAGTCCAGAATGCATTGCTTTAAGCTGGCCACTAGCCAGCCTGCTGATTTCAAACAAGCCCATTGGCATAGTACTGACATCCCAAACCACATCTGAATAAGGGGAATCTTAAGCTGAATACATTTGAAACAATGGTGTCAGGCCTTGAACACCGACCTAATTGTATTATTATTTTGAAACAAATGAAATGTGAGTTGATTGAAATGTGAAGTGCCTCAGCCTGCAGTGACGGGGTCCACACTGCAGCGTGGCTGGCCCTTTAAGAAGCTTTCCCAGCATGCACCTGGTGGTTGGTGGGGGCTGCTTTATGGACTCAGCTGAGGGAGAGGGAGAGGGAGGGAGGAAGGAGGAGAGGGAGAGAGAGAGAGAGAGTCAGTGAGAGAGGGAGGGGAAGAGAGAGTGGGAGAGGGAGGGAGGGAGAGCAAGGAAGGAAGGGAAGGAGTGAAGGAGAGCAGGAGAGAGAGAGAGAGGGAGAGCGAGTGAAAGAGCGGCTGGGTGTGGGGTCGTGCTCAGAAGCATCGGCGAGCCTCCTCTAGCGAGCGAGCGAGCAAGCAGCTCTGTGCTCAGGCGACACACTGCATGGGGCGGGGGTGGGAGAGCATCACTCGGCTGCAGCCAGCGCGCACACTCACACGCTCACACACACACGCTCACACACACACACACGCTCACACTCACACACCAGCCGCTGCCATCGCCAGGAGAACGCATACCAGCGCTGCTCCTATAAGCAGGTATGATTGATTAAAAACGTTGTGAAAGTGTGTGTGCCTGCATATGTGTGTGTGTGTGCCTGCATATGTGTGTGTGTGTGTGTGTGTGGTTGGCATGCATGCGGGCAGGGCAGGGCAGGTAGGGACGTCATCCAACTGTAAACACAGTACCTAGCCTGAGCCATCAGTCACACAGGGTGCCTATGTGTGTGTGTGTCTGTATGCGTATGCTTCTGCTGAGTAGTATGGGCATGCTTGTGTGTGTGCGCATGTGTGTGTCATGGACATGCTGTGTGTGTGTGTGTGTGTGTGTGTGTGTGTGTGTGTGTGTGTGTGTGTGTGTGTGTGTGTGTGTGTGTGTGTGTGTGTGTGTGTGTGTGTCATGGACATGGTTGTGTATGTATGTGTGTGTCATGGACATGCTTGTGTGTGTGTGTGTGTGTGTGTGTGTCATGGACATGGTTGTGTATGTGTGTGTGTGCACATGTGTGTGTCATGGACATGCTTGTGTGTGTGTGTGTG
>CM050206.1:17544077-17571577 GCA_027475355.1 Coilia nasus | reverse complement strand
CATAGCAAATGAAAAACAAGATGTTGCACGCACAGGTGTAGTGGAGAAGAAGCTGTGCCCAGGTGCATCCTTTAGCATCATTTTTGATGTCTGTAATTCATCAAGAATTAACAAATAATGACAGAAAACAGTATTGTGGTGGGTGAGACCTGAGAGACACAGAGAATCAGGGTTATGCCTCTCGGCAGTTTTATTTTCTGTCCAAAAAAGTAGAAAGACAGAAATGACAAACGGTAACCAAAAAATCTCACTTTTTGCTGAGCAGCGTAAGAGGCGTCTCTGCAGCAGGCTAGACTTCATCAGCAAGACTTCTGTACAGGCTTGCCAGGTCCTGGCTGGAGTTTGGAAGCAAAAACGTCTAGCCCATCTAGCATAGAGATAGAGAGTGGTTAGGCTCCAGGTCACTGTTCTCTCTCCCTCTCTCTTCTCTTGGCTCTAGCCTTTTTATAGGAATCCTCAGTTGGGGTACGATTCAGGTGTCAGTGATAATCCACAGCATCAGCATTTCTTTTTCCTTGTGGCCGTATGTTTCAAATTGTAGGAGAATTACTTTTTACAGACCCTAGTGACCTTGTGGTTTTAGGTGCTTGATGCATCCTCATACAGGTCACATTTCTTGCATCTTGCCACCTTATATGTTTATGCTGTAGTTTCTTGTCACCGCCATGATGAAAGTCCACACAAGTCGATTGATGAACACGAACCAGCGTGAAGAATAGGAGGAGAGGTAGTACAATCGACTCGTGTGGACTTTCATCGTGGTGGCGACGAGAAACTACAGCAAGGTACTGCCTGTTAAAACTCTTTTATTAATAAACGTTGTGTACACTTACAAAGTCCTCAGTACCTCGTTTTGAATGCCAGGGCTTTTGTTGTACTACCGATGGAGTGTGGAGTTTCTTCGAGCTGTTTTAATGGTTTAATAATAGTGTAATCTTCCTGCTTCATGTAAGGGCACCTACAACTTCCATTTTTAGCCTTCTGGGACAAACGGTAAAACATAGTTAATTTCTAAATGCAACAAGCTAGCTCAATTTTGCTCCTCAGCAAACATACCAACTCGGTGTGATGTTTTAACATGCCAATTTTCATTTTAAACCAAATTTCTCCTTTAACAAGATCCTTGTTAAGGATCTGCAGGGTGTTATTTTGCCACTGCAGACCTATGGATGTCATGTTGTTATGACACGAAGGGCTAGGCCTTCAGCACATGCTGTCATTTTTGGCAGTTGAGATTCTTCCAGCCACCGTACCTGCACCTGCAGTGAGTCCTGAGGAGGCTTCTAGCCCCCCAGACAGTCTCCTGGGAGAGAGGGGGCTCAATTATTCACACGCATCATGAAAAATGCATGGCCATTCCCCGACTTCCAGTTCCCTAACTTTAACGAGAGGAAAAGATTCCCAGACTATATTGTAGTGTGTGTGTGTGTGTGCGCGCGCGCGCATGTAGGCATCTTCTGAGGAACCAGATATGCTCATGTCCTTAGATTGTTGGTGTTTTCTCTGTCTACTAGTAAGTTGTGGTTTATACAGTTTTTCTAGACTATTTTGTATTTAGTTTAGTATCGAGTGCCTGACAAATAAATGGTATTATACTAGCACGCCGTTGTATCTGATTAAATGGTTGTCTATAATTAGTACAGATGTGTTTTCTGGCTAATTGTTTGTGTTAGAATATGCTTGAAATGAACACCGTATTATTATAGTGATGGGTTCACCCCTAGCATGCTCTGATCTGAATGTCATACTGATGTTGTGATATCAGCCTCCACTTAGTCCCTGAACTGCATCATTACCATGTTGGCTTAGTGACAGCAAGTGATAGCCCCTGTCCTTCTTGAAGAACTAGTATCAGATTGTGTTGGGCTCAAGTCCACAGCCGTGGCTTTAAGTACCCTAGTTGGCATTATGTAAAATGAGTTACCTAAACGTAATCGAAGGATTTATCTTAATTGTTTAATCCTAGGTATCATAGTCATGACTGCTGTATAAGTCAACCTACGTAAGACTCCTGTGACGGCAGTATCCATTTTAAAATGCGGTACGATCAGCCAACTGTCACTTCCCCAATCTATACGGTTAATGGGTCAGGAACAAAGACTGAGTTCCTAAATGTGTGGAGTCAGATTTCACACAGATTGAGCTTTTGCAGGGTTAGTACAGGAACGCACAGAGAGACACAAGACTAGAAAACCTTGGCTCACACTCAGTTCCACCATTGTCTGAGAGGTGGGTCCTTATGTGTAGTAAAAAGGCAATAATATGAGAGAAAAAGAGAGGAAAACTATGTTTTGTGTGGTCTGTCTGCAGGAAAATTCTACTGTGAGCTGCACTCTGAGGAAATGGAATTGGGCCACAGAAATCTGTCCATACACACACAGGTACACACACCTGCGCGCACGCACACACACACATACACACACACACACACACCACACACACACCACACACACACGCACACACAAAGGTATGCACACATACACACAGGCACCTCATTTACATAACAGGTAAACACAGATGTAGAGAGCACACAAGTGCGTCACACACACACAGACACACACATGCACACGCGCGCACACACACACACACACACACAGACACACACAGACACACACAGACACACACACACACACACACACACACACACACACACAAATACACACATACACACACACATACACATACACACATACACACACACACACACAGACACACACGCACACACATACATACACACACACACACACACATACATACACGCAGTCACCTAATTTACATAAAAGGTAAACACAGATGTAGAGAGCACACAAATATGTCTCTCACACACACACACACACACACACACACACACACACACACACACACACACACACACACACACACACACAGAATCTAGGCTACTGTGATCACAGCTCTATCCAGATGCACTCTGGAGATGAATACACAATGCTCTGCCTGCTGTGATTCTCTCTGCACCATCCATCTAAAACGTTAGCTAATTGTTTCATAATATATCATCAGGTAGTGCACTGACATACATATTTTGATGTCCTCTATTACAGTGGATAAATAATGCATGTGAACCACTTTCCTCGTATGTAATGCAGCCGTAAAGGTGTGTGTGTGTGTGTGTGTGTTTGGTGTGTATGTCTGTCTGTCTGTCTGTCTGTGTTGTATATGTGTTGTGAGAGGTAACCTACTCAGGGCATAAATGACTTGGTGCCTTGATGATTGTGTCCAGTGTCCAGTGTCCACTACTCTCAGATGAAAAGCAAAGACAGGCTCAAAGGTAGACACAGGCATCTATATTTAGCACCGGAATAGTGTTCCAAGGGGTTATTTCAAGTAAATTGTTTAGTGACTAACCTAAATGGTTAAACTGAAAGTCAGTGGAAATTTGCCTAATAGAGGAGCCCTGTGGCTTTGTTTTACTGGGAGACTGAAGCGATAAAGCCCTCCTATTAGAAGGTTTACCACTTGCCAGGTAAGTGGAATTCCCCCCCGACATGACTTCAGTGGTCATGTGACTGATACTGGCATCGTAACCAATCAGAACTCTCTGTTCTTCATCATTGCTAGAACTCTGGACGAAAAAAAGAAGTTTAAATAAAGATAAAGCTGCTGGTGGTATCAGCAAACTAGTGATTTTAGGAGCTCAGAGTTTAGTTGTTATTAGCCATATGCACACATTTCACTTGTTGTTTGTAATTTCCTCTTCAGGATGGTTCTATCAAGCCTAAGCAGGATGTATTGAGTGGAGAGGAGGGGAGAGAGAGAGGGATGAATGGACAGAGTGAGGCAAACAAGTCTGCTCCGTCACCTGCCTCATCGGACTCTGCTGTGGCAGCGCGGCCATCTGATTCTCATCCCGGCCCCAGGGGCACACAGCCACCCTCATCCCACACACACAGCCCCGCCAAGCATCCAATGCCACCACGCCAGCAGCCACCAGGGGGCGCCGGTGCCAACCCCGTGCCCGCTCCCCGAGGGACACACGCACGCCAACCCCTGTCGCCGCCCACGCCAAAGCCCCGCACCATCCACCTCACTCCACAGACACCTTCCCCCAGCAAGCCCTCACACGCCCCCGACAGGAAACCAGAGGCTGTGTTGAAGGAGGAGGAAGAGGAGGAGGAAGAGCACGGTAGCCAGACTCCCAGCAGCCAGGCTGAGCATGGCAGCGAGAACGGCAGCGAGAACGGCAGTACGGACAGCGCCTCTAGCAGGTCCAAGGGCTCGCTGCGCAAGCTGGGGCTGTCGGACTCGGAGCGCAGCCAGCTGGGCAGTCTCAGCTTCAGCCAGGACTCCGATTCGGAGACGCCCGCTTCCACTTCCTCCTGTTCAGCCTCCACCTCCTCCTCGTCCTCCTCCAAGCGCGTGGAGGGCGGGGGGCCGGAGGGGGCGGGCGAGGAGGGGCAGCAGGAGGGGGAGGAGGGGCAGGAGGAGGGGGAGAGCTTCTGGAGCACGGGCGGGGGGACGGGGGGCCACCACCACATGCGGGAGCAGCGTCACCGGCGCTGCTTCAGGAGGAAGGGGGAGCAGGCGGCGGGCGGAGCGGCCCCCAACCCCCAGGCCAAGCAGGGGGGCCGCGTGCGCTCCAAGTTCTCCCCCTGGAACCTGTCGTCCCCACGCCTCGGCAGAGAGCACCGCCTCAGCGTTCACGTGGAGGGAGCCGGTGAGACAGACAGACGCACACACACACACACACACACACACAGACAGACGCACACACATACACACACTTATCTTGGACTACACACATACACACACATGCTTATTTTGGACTACACACATACACACACACACACACACCTATCTTGGACTACACACACACACACTTATCTTGGACTACACATACACACACACACACACATACACACTTATTTTGGACTGCACACACATACACACTTATCTTGGACTACACACACACATACACACACACTTACCTTGGACTACACATACACACACTTATCTTGCACCACACACATACACACACACACACTCATGTTGGACTACACACACACACACACTCATCTTGGACTACACCAGGGATGGAAATTGGCACCAACCACCAGCCAAATGCTGGTAAAATAGGAAAGTGGCTGATAGGCTTCAGACAGACAATAATGATTAACTGTTGAGTGGCTGGTGAATTTTAGCACTTATTTGTAAGTGGCTGGTAAAGGTTGAGATTTTGTAGTTTATTTTCACCTCTGGACTACACACACACACACACACACACACACACACACTTGCAGCCAGTTACGTACAGCAGGCAATTGTTGCTGAAAAAGGGCAATCTTCAGACCGTTGATACCATGCAAACAAGTTAGTTTACGCTTTTTATCATTAATAGCAAAAAGAACATGTAAAAAAACCTAGAAGAGATACAAACAGAATCAAAGAAAACTATTTGTGCATAAAATAGAAAACCTAAAACAAAGATTGCTAATCTACTTCAGGGGGACAGCGTTGTTGTGCCAGTGAAATCAAACTTGATTAAAATGCCTGAGACCATAGATCCTCTTGTCTTTAAATCGGAATGTAAAATGTACTTAGGTTGACGCTACTTCCTTTTTGGAGGGTGAATTTAGTATTTCATGTAAATGTGATCGTATTAATCTAACAGGGTGATAGACTGCGTTTTGAGTGGAGTGGAAGGCACGATGATGAGGAAATGTACTTGCACGAGGAAGAGCTGAGTCACTTGTCAGTGCAATGCAAATGCAATCTGTCTACGGACCAGTCAGCCCAGAGGGGGAAGTCGGTTGATGCATGACATTCTCACGGGAGGCAGACAGTGGTGGAGGCTGAAGGCTACATTTAAAAACATGAAAACATTTATATAATTCAACGATTCCTGAGTGACCATAGGAGTCTACATAAAGTTAGAAGATAGTCAAGACAAATAGATCTCTGGCCATTGTCATTTAAGCAACTGGGCTGACTGAGAGGTGTCATGTCCAGATAGAAAACTTTTTTGTTTTTTGTTTTTCTTCAGACAATACAGCCCATCCATTTGATCTGTGAAGCAGCTAATTGCTTGATTTTGTTGTACAGGCAACTATTCAATGACAATAAAAGTCTTGAAGTCTTGAAATTGAAGTCTAATGTGACCAGGTAAACCATAACTGGTGATGATACACTGGGCAACTTTTTGAGCAGTGTTGCTAAGCAACGTTACTACCAAATGTTGTTTGGCCACTTTAACACATATTAGGCAACACGTTTTTATCAAAAGAACAACAACAGCAGCCAACTTATGGCAATAAGACTTAAAACCAGAAGCTAATGTGTTGTTGCCCAGCAGTATATAAAATATATAAAAGATTGACCCCTCTGGGTGCAGGACCTCACAAGAATGAACAAATTAATATAGTCCACAAGTGCCTCTCACATCTTGGCAAGATAATCCATTATATTGGAAAGATGTATTAGAGGCGGTTCATATATGATCTCAATCATGTGTTCTATGTTGTCACCCACAGGTGGAGTCCATCCAAACACGTATGCGTCAGGGGAGGACAATGGGGATGAAGATGAGGATGACTTTTACATGTTTTCAGACAATATTGATTTTCTGGATCAACAGGTACAATTGGAAGCCCAGGCTTTTCTTCCTGGTTGTGCAACCTCATGCCATAGCTTTCACATCACCATAAAGTTCATTATAGTTTGAAATAACTTACAGTTACAGCTATTCAAAACTAATATTATTGCACTACAATTTTTTACTTGCAGTGTGTTTATTTTTCTATGAACAGCTTCTGTGCTTTTATTTATCTTTTTCTGTGAGCGGCCAGCATTTACTAAGTTGCCTTTTCATAGTCATAGTCATAGTCTGATCTGTGTGTGGCCTTACATCATATGATGTCTCGTGTCCACAGCATGCACACATGGTCATGTCCCAGCTCACAGTAACCATGTGTCTCTCTTCCCTTCCTCTCTTCACTTCTCCTCCCTTCTCTTCTCTTTTCTTCTCTGCTCTTCACTTCTCCTCTCTTCTCCGCTCTTCTCTTCACTTTCCCTCTCTTCTCTTCTCTTCTCTGCTCTTCTCTTGTCCTGTCCTCTGCTCTCTTCTCTTCACCCCTCCTCTTCTCTCCTCTCCTCTCCTCCTCTCTTTTCCTCTCTTCTCTGTTTTGCTTTTCTTCTGCTCCTCTCCCTCCTCCTCTCCTGCAGGTCCCCTCAGACCCGGTGGAGGCCCAGAGGCTGGAGCTGCGGAAGATGCGAACGCTGGAACGACGGGCCAAGATGAGCGAGATCCAGCGCTTCCACCGGGCACAGGTCAGCACACTGTTGGCCAGTCACAAGATAGACATTAAAGGTCCAATGTGTAGGAATTTCTCCCATGTAGCAACTCTCTCATGTCACTCAGTCCAGAGTATGTATTACAGATATAGTGGCCTTCATGCTTCAAAAAGCCATGATGTCATTCAAGATGTCACAGCAAAAACACGAAAGGTGGAGCCGTATCCTGTATGACTAACTAAAACTAAACTGAAACTAACAATTGAGCTGAAAAACTAAATAAAAAAAAGTAATGATAAATTGAAAACTATAATAACTCTGCATCCCACCACAGTAAAACAGTTGAACAGTAGCTCCAGGATGGCATAAAGTGCTGTACTCACACTTCCTGTCTGTCTGTGCAGTCTATTCAGAGACGGCTGGAGGAGATTGAGGTGACCTTTAAGGACCTGGAGGAGAAGGGCGTGGAGCTGGAGAGAGCACTCAGGAAGGAGTCAGGTGACAAACACCAGAGCATGCGGATTTTACACCTTCAAACAGGCCAGCGAACACCACCACAGCACCACAGCTTACACCCACCACCTAAACATCACCATGCTCAGCTACCTTCAGGTTGCTTCAAATGTGGCACCACAACCTCTCTGCTGTAGGGATGGGAAATGAAAACAGGTTCTTGTTGAGAACTGGTTCCCTTTGTTTAAATTCCTTGGAATCGTTTGCCAGTTTTGCAAACGATTCCCTTATCGATTCCAGCAGGAATGACTCATGTATCTTACGCAAGTTACGCAACGTGCACAACAATGTGCAGTTAGTAGGAAACATGGCACCTCACTGTTGGGTTTGTAAAGTCATGTTAATTAGTCTAAACTAAACAAAGTTGATGCTATTCGACCTGTTTGTTCTGCTTTTTTTTCCAAATGAGAATCGATAAGAGAATCGATAAAGAACCGAATCGTTAAGCAGAATCGAAAATGGAATCAGAGTCGTGAAAATGTTATCAATTCCCATCCCTACTCTGCTGTTGCACTTTTCAAACAATCGTCAGTGAATAACACATCTGTGTGTCTTTTGTAGATTCCTCTGATTCTGACCTGATAGAGCAGTGGATAGAGCTTGTCCAGGACAAGAATGCTCTAGTGTCTGAGGAGTCGGACCTCATGGTGGCGTAAGTATTACCTACATAGTAGGAGTCTGGCTGTCGTCTCCTACTGTAATTTCACAGTAATTATACCGTAATTATACATTACAACAGAAGTACATTACAATAATCAGAGCCACTTTCATTAATAGTGTTCCATTTATCAGCTACAAAGCTGTGAGGTCTCTGTATCCAAACTGAGCAGTGTGACTAAGCTCTAATGTTTGTTTTAAAGCAGTACTAAGTAGTGAAAGGTGGCAAAGCTTATTCAGCAGCAGTTCCTTTGACCCTGTTACAAGTTTATGAACCACTGAAATGATTTTGGAAACATTATTTTAAGGGTGAAAAAACTACTTGGTGTTGCTTTAAATTACATCTCAGAAGCCCAAGACTTGTGTCTTTAACCACCAGAAGCAGTCAGCAGTGGAACAGCACTTCATGGTAGTCAATCTGATCACTATCTGTATCAGGAAGGATATTTTTACTGTTGCACTTTGTGACAGTGCTAAATTTATGAACAGTCAAGTGATGAGTGATGTGTACACAAAGTAGTTCAATGTGCTTCACAAAAATAAAAGCAAAGAACAATATGTACAAGCATGCAAGATAAAATAAGCGTAAATGCTTAAAAGGATAAAAGTAAAATAGTAAATAAGTAACAGTAAATAAAATACATATTTAATAGAAAAAGAAGAAAAGGCATAATAATTAAGTTAATCTGAAAACAGTTTGGTCTTAAGTCTAGATTTGAAACTGCCAACAGTAGGAGCATTTCTGAAGCCTTTTTTGATGATGGTTCCAAAGCTAACAGTGTGGGCTAATAAGAGACAGAGGCACTGTGATGATATGCACTAGCATTCAACAATTCAACATTTGCTACTTAGAATGGGGGTGGTAATTACTGTGATGGATGTAATGGGAGCAGTTGAAATAATCTGTGTCTGTGTCTGTGTGTGTGTGTGCGCGTGTGTGTGTGTGTGTGTGTGTGTGTGTGTTTGTGTGTGTGTGTGTTCACAACTTTAGCTCTCGACAGCTAGAGCTGGAGGATAAGCAGAGCATGTTGGAGATGGAGCTGAGGCGCTGCATGGAGATCAATGGTAGGCACAGCACTGCATTAATGCTCTCTGATATACTACTTAACCCACTTAGATGGCTAAACATTACTTACTTACATGTAACATTACACTTTTGCGTGTGTGTGTGTATGTGTCTGTGTCTGGGTGTGTGTGTCCATGCATCTCTGGCTATGTGTGTGATTGTGTATCCATGGATATCTGTGTGTGTGTGTGTGTGTGTGTGTGCGTGTGTGTGTGTGTGTGTGTGTGTGCGTGTGTGTGTGTGTGTGTACGTGTGTGTGTACGCGTGTCTGTGTTTGTGTCTGTCTGCATGTGTGTGCATCTATGCATGTCTGCATGTGTGTGTACACGTGTGTGTGTTTGTGTGTCTGTGTGTGTGTGCATCTGTGTATGTCTGCATGTGCGTGTACACGTGTGTGTGTCTGCATGTGTGTGTACACGTGTGTGTGTTTGTGTGTCTGCGTGTGTGTGTGTACATGTGTACACATGTGTGTGTTTGTGTGTGTGTGTGCATCTGTGTATGTCTGTGTGTGTGTGTGTGTGTGTGTGTGTGTGTGTGTGTGTGTGTGTGTGTGTGTGTGTGTGTGTGTGCATCTATGTATGTCTGCATGTGTGTGTGTACGTGTGTGTGCATTTGTGTGTGTGTGTGTGTGTGCATGCATGTATGTATGTCTGCATGTGTGTGTGTACACGTGTGTGTGTGTTTGTGTGCGTGTGTCTGTGTGTGTGTGTACACCCGTGTGTGTGTGTGTGTGTGTGTGTACATGTATGTTTGTGTGCGTGTGTGTGTGTACACTTGTGTGTGTGTGTGTGTGTGTGTGTGTGTGTGTGTGTGTGTGTGTGTGTGTACATGTATGTTTGTGTGCGTACATGTATGTTTGTGTGCGTGTGTGTGTGTACACTTGTGTGTGTGTGTGTACACGTGTGTGTGTGTGTGTGTGTGTGTGTGTGTGTGTGGTGGTGCAGACTGTGAGAAGAGCGCCGAGGAGCGTGAGGCAGCGGAGCGGCTGCTGGCGGAGATGCTGGAGGTGGTGGACATGCGCAACTCGCTGGTGGCCTTCCTGGAGGAGAAGAGGCTGAAGGAGCTGAGCGAGCCCCCCATCACCACCACCCTCCTCGAGGCCAAGAGACTCTCCGCCGCCAGCACCACACAGGTGCAGTGGGAATGAGGGTGCCCACCACACACACACACACACACACACACACACACACACAAACGTACAGTATACATACACATACAGTACACACACACACACACATACAGTATACACACACATATACATACATACACACACACACATAAAGTATATACACACTTACAGCATACAGACACACACAACATACAGTATACACACGCACACACACACACACATAAACACACAGTACACACACACACATACATACAGCGTACACACACACTCCTTATAAAGATTTTCATGCTCAGCATCCGTGACTTTTGACCTTGAAAAGCCAAAGACTTTGAACGATATTCTACTCACGCATGTGTACACCTGTACACACACACACACACACAGAGCCCTCACTGCCTAGCCTTAAGAGACTTGAAGAAAGCGGCATTCTCTCTTTCTCTTTGTCCCTTTTTGTCCTTTCTTTCGCCCCGTCCGCGCACCTGAGAGCCCCTCGCCAGTGCCATGGCAACCGTGCTGATACTGAATGCTGGTTATGAATGTACATAAAAGCATCATCTACACTCCTCACCTGTAGACTGTGGGCCTCCGCTAAGCACATAATTACCTAGAAACGGTGTTCATACCCTAAATATTACTCAAAAGTATTTACGATGTGTCATATTTGATATATTTAGAGATTTATGCTGTCCATTTTGGGAGTGTAACACAATCATAGAGGAATATTATGTGTTATATTTTGTCAAAGTAGTATTGCCATATGCTGGGATTATTATTATTATTATTATTGTTATTATTATTATTATTATTGTTATTACTATTCCTCAGTGATATTTGAGCACTTTTTTGCATGCATCATTGATATTGTTGAGTTGAATCGTGATTCTCAGGGCAGGGGCAGAAATGTAACTGCAGTCTGCTGCCAAGCAAGTACACACCTAATCACACAGTGCTTAACGAGATTCAAAGTGCGCTCAGATACTCCACAGAATAGCCAAGTTGTCAGTCAGAGAATTGACTCTCAAAGGTTAGCCACACTGGCTTCATTGACGTTATCAGTGTAGAGCTGTCTTTGTAACAATGTAGCAAAACCTTCAGGCTGAACATTGTGATTTATTTACCTTGTGAAAGCAGTGTTTCTTTTGTTTTTGTCTTTTATTCTTTCTTTCTTTTTGGTCATTGTTACCTTTGTTAGTGCAGCAGGAACTGCTTCTGAGTAAAACATACTAAAAACAAAACATTTGCTCTGTATCCTGATATGAGTTTGGTGCCAAGTGAAGATGCCAAGTGCTCACGTTAAAGTAAAAGAACTCATTTCGGCCATGTTTTACAGTTGTCTTCAACATTGACCAGCCACATACAAACACACACACACACACACACACACACACACACACACACACACACACACACACACACACACACACACACACACACACACACAACAAACACAACACACACACACACACATACACACAACAAACACAACACACCTGTCTATGAGGTGTGAGGATGGGCAATTGGGGCATCAACTGGACTGAACTGCACTTTGTCTTTCCCCTTTTTCTACGCTTATTGAAAGCCACTGTACATGGAAGAAAGAAAAGCCTGTTTATCGAGGGACCGCTATATCCTAGATGGTAAAAAAATTGTATTTTGTATTTTTGTGGGTGTGAATAAAAAAAAAATGGTACAGAAGTGTGTGTGCATGTGTGAGGCACTGTTCTTCATCTGCTAAATTCTGAGACCCAAGCACGTAATTTGCACAGGGGTTACGGAGATCATGACCGCTGCAAAAATCAGATCCAGTCAATATAACCCCCACCCCCCAATTATCACATCATTGCACTGATCCCCACCCCCACCCCCCCCCCCCCGCTAAATTCTATGACTCAAGCATGTCATTTGCACAGGGGTTATGGGGGTTAGGAGTTTATTTCTGATTTTAAAAGGATTCCGCTGTTGTTTTCTGGTTGAGCTGCTTGTATTTTCTTTTTGCACATTATTCCGCTACATACCCACTAGGTGGCAGTCATAAACATTTCTCTCTGTATTTTCTCACTGTATTTAATGTTAATTTAATGTGATCTAATATTATCAGGTGATAATCCAACTGTAAAATATAGTGTAGCTAGATAATGTTATATCAGTGAACACATATCTTTCAGTTGTTTTCTGAAACTGTTCAGTTCCATCTGAGGAGCAAACATGAATAGCTTTTTTACACCCCCTGTTGACAAACATTGTGTATTGCAGGCATCAACGGGCCTCGGTCATTGGGCCTCAGTGGTTTTTGTTTGTGTGCATTTGTCGGACATTTAATCTGATGTACTGTCAGAAGGGTAACACCTTGCAGTGGTTTAGCCGGTTGTGGTGTAATGTGAGAAGAGTGCTGGTGTGCTGGGAATGTCGGGTAAGGTGAGTTCTTACATCATTACATCATCGTTTTCCATATGTCCAGTGTAATGTACAGGGTGAGTTTTCTTTTTTTAACCAAAAAAAAAAATAAAAAAATAAAAAACAGAACTCTAGCAAGTATCACATTTACATTTACCACTGTAGATTGAGGATAGTGCACCTCTCAACTGGGGAAAGCTGATATTTACTGAGGAACAGATTCCTAATTACCATATTCTGACAAAACACGCTAGCTATAAAACATGTATGCCTCTTTAGTCAGATAGTGCAACTATTCCATAATTTACATTTCTTTTGCATGTGCAACGTTCCTGAAACTGCTAATCGAAACAGTGGAGGATGCAAAAAGAGGGAATAGGCCCACTGGAGATGGACAGATGGGTTGTGTTTGAGTCTGTGCCATATCTACGTGCGTGAGTATATTTTTGCATGCGAGGCAGATAGGGCTCTGTGCCTTAAAGGCATTGTGCTTCTGCATGATTACTGTTGCGTCATTAAGCCACAGCAAAAACTTGCCTCACAGGTCACACACACACACACACACACACATAGCTTTGAATCCCTGTCTCTCCCTGACATGAAACGATGTCTCGTCTCACTGTGTACTGTGTATGGCTGAAATGACAATAAAAACCTATTTGACTTGACTTGAAATCCAGCCATACAGTCATGGATCCATAGGGACCAAACTCACACACACACACACAAACTCAACTCACACACCACACCCTGCCCTAAGCCAGTGTGAGTCGCGGAGAGAAAAAAGGGTTTCTATTTGTGTGCTTTCCCTTCCTCCAGGGGGACAGAGTTCTGTGAATGGCGACTTCCCGACTTCCCTGCCCTCCCATAGAGACAGAGAGAGAGAGAGAGGCCACGGTGCTCGAGTTTCCTGTGTTTAATTACCTGTGTGTACGAATGATAATTGCTGCTAACCTTGCAGGGGCAGGCCAACCCAGGGGAGGTTTCACTGACTGACTCTCTATTTCTCTCTCTCTCTCTCTCTCTCTCTCTCTCTCTCTCTCTCTCTCTCTCTCTCTCTCTCTCTCTCTCTCTCTCTCTCTCTCTCTCTCTCTATGTGTCTCTGTCTCTCTCTCTCTCTCTCTCTCTCTCTTCTCTCTCTCTCTCTCTCTCTCTCTCTCTCTCTCTCTCTCTCTCTGTCTCTCTCTGTCTCTCTCTGTCTCTGTCTCTCATCCACACCCGTCTCTTTGGTTACACGCACAGCGCACTTACACAAATCCTGCCTTGTCCCGTTTAAAAAGACCTATGTACTCTGCACAAATCAGCACAGAAGAACATGAGTCAAAACAAGTCAAGTCTACAGCAGGAACTCGTTCAGATGCACTTTTGTGTTTCATGGGCTTTTAGGCTTTGTTACTGTTTTGTCACGCATCCTGTGTGTGTGTTTATTACATTACATTACATTTATAGCAGACACTTTTATCCAAAGCCACTTACAATAGCGGACACAAATCAAGCTACAGATATGCAGAGAAGAGCATAGCAAAGTACAGACTAGAGGAAACAGGAGCATAACAAAATACCAAAGTACTGGACAGCGATGATAGTGGAGGTTGGTGTTAGGATATGAAGTGGTCACAAAAACAGAAAAGTCTTCAGGTGCTTCCTGAAGGTAGAGAGGACTGACCCTACTCTCGTAGCAACTGGTAGCTTGTTCCACCATTGTGGGACAACCAGGGATAGTAGTTCTTATGAATATGTGATGGAGAAGATGGAAAACTATTAAATGATGTAGAAGTAGAAGTCTCTATTGGCGCTATTCAAGTACAGCAACATGCCATTAGGAGCAGGGCAACGGACGCACAGAGTAAGAAGCAGAAGAAATAAAATATAAGTTCTGCAATGTACAACCATATGTACAACTAAAAATATACAACATACAAATCTGCCTAAACATATGAATTGAATATGAAGATGGAAAACTATTATGTGAAGAGGAAAATTATTTCTTTTGTAAAATGTCTTTACTGAGGCCATCACAGCACACATACTCACATACCAGGTGTACACACACACACAAACTTCAGAGTACATTGTACATGTGACAATAAAAGGCATTCTATTCTACAGTTTATCCTATTCTATCCTATTCTATTCTATTCTGTTCTATTCTATTCTGATCTATTCTATTCTATCCTGTTCTATTCTATTGTACCATTAACAGACTGCATTTCACAGGGTAGGTCAGGCAGGTTCACGCTTGTTTCCTGTTGTCTATTCTGCAGTATGCTCAGCAGGATCTTTGGGGCACGGCAGGCAGCAGTGACCTACTATGACGCCGTGTCTGTCTGCCCTTACATAAACACACACAGCACACAGTAGCTTTAGAGATCGCTGCAGTTCACCCATTGCATAAGGTTTCCTGGATTTTTTAATCTCTTCAGCCAATGATATGTTGTCTTTCCATGTTCTCTTCAGTGATTGGCTGTATTGTGTTCCAGTGGGGTTGTGTAATTTGCTGACCTGCACGGCTAGGTGATTTTTAGCGTGATTGGCATTCGAAGCCTGGTCAAAATGTTCTCTTTTTATGCTGTGATGCGCTGACTATGAAATGTCTGAAATATAACTGAAGTGCTACTGACAACAGACTCATTTTGTCATCACCTTAACATGCTACAAGAGGGTGTGTGGCCTTTAAAAAATGTTGTACCTAAGCCATGACTAAAAATAGCATGAAAATAGCTTCTTTGATACACTGTTTAAAATGAAAAGATTAAAAGTGCCTGTCTTGACTGTCACCTAAGTGTCTAGCACTTCTGCAGCCAAGGTTTCACTGTTGGCAACACATTTTATATAAGCTCCTGCCACCTTCTGCTTAGTATAGCTCATTACTGCACTTCATCTGCATAATACTAAAATAAAACTGCTACTAAAAAATAAGAGCACATTACTCCTGTTTTGGTGAAGCTGCACTGGCTCCTAATTCAATAGATTTTAAATTACTATTATTTGTTTTTAAAGTGTTGAATGGATTAGCTCCTCCGTATGTCAAAGACTTAATAACGCCTTATTCAGCTCTGCCAACGCTTAGGTCATCCTCCCAAAACCTGCTTTCTATTCCATTTTCACATAAGACATCAAGTGGGGATCGAGCTTTTTCTGTTGCTGGTCCTCGGCTCTGGAATGACCTTCCTCAATATGTGAAAGGCAGCACAAATATTATTACAGTAGTTTTAAACATAATCTAAAAACATACCTTTTTTCTTTGGCCTACAATTGTAATTAAGATTTTTCCTTCTTTTTTTATTATCTTTCTCTGATCCTATGTTTTTATTATGACTGTATATTGTATAGGCTACTTTATATTATTATTATTTTATTAAGAATGTAATTTGTTTGATATTCCCTTGTTTATTTATATATAATTTTTGGTTGGTTTGTTTTTTTTTTATCTTTTTGTACCACTATTATTTTTATTTATTTAGGTTTTAATTTCATGTTATCTTATTTTATTTATGCACTTTTGGTCAGCTTCTGTAGGATAAATTGTGCTATATAAATAAATTGAACTTAAACTTGAAATCAAGTCAAGTCAAGTCAAGTAGCCCTTTGAACTTAATTTCTTGAATTCTTTCAATTGAACCTAATATATCGCTATGTCAGGCTATGTATGTAGCCGTGTTCACTACCAGCCACATTATATCATGATGTGTCAAATATACTCGTCATGACACGTTGGAACATGCTAAGTGTGACAGTCAGGTACACTCACACTCACTAGTAAATGTGAGCAGAACAAGAGTGGATGGATTCAGGCGACTATATGCAGTTCATGTACACAAACAGTTTAATGGCTGTACCCCAAGTGATTGTTTTGGCCCAACAAGTAAAGAGCTTAGCTGGGTGGCTACCTATGTGGTTCCCAGTTCATAAAGCATTTGGTCAAAGAAATGTATCTAAAATGTCTTTCGATTTGACAAACCACCATACCTCCAGTGCCAGGTTTAAGAGCAGTCTTCACTCTTCAAGTCCACCCTCATGACATGGGCAGAGTATACCCCAAAATTAAGCATAATTTTTTTGTTAACACTTTATTTTACGGTACGTTTTACAGTGTAAATGTAACAGCATATAATTATGTACTTACAATGTACAAACCTAATCCTAACCCTATGTGTATGTACTTAATGTCACATTACAAACTTTGTTACACTGTACTTCAAAACAAAGTGTAACTTATTTTTCTTACCACTCACAGTATACACAAACCAGTGTTTGTAAATTAAGAGTCTCTGCATGAAATGTAAACAGCGTGTGTTGACTATATTCAGCCACAATAAAAAAATCTGTAGATCTTAAATAATCTTAAGTAGCTGAGTCATTTAAATTCTTAACATTTACCTAGACTGTCCACATTTAAGCCAATACACTTGAGCGGCTTCCTGTTATTGTGTTAATTAGTAGACACTCTGATTAATCCTCCAGCCACACACACACACACACACACACACACACACAGAGAGAGAGGGAGAGAGAGAGAGTAAGGGACAGAGATACAGTGGGTTATCCAAGGCTTCAAATTCACCAAGCTGGCCAGACTATAGAGGGATTTTCATCAGTAGCAGCAAATGCACCTTTGAGGCGGGTAGGCTGGCAGTGGAGCCAGGAGCAGGATAATAGTTCAGCTGATCAATGTGGTGCACTTCACTGTGACCCTTGAGAGTGTAAAGAACTGGAAGAGCAGAGCTTGTGCATTCCCACTTCCAGTAAACAGTCTGACTGCACTGCCCTACAAAGGCAAAGTGCAGTAACTACATGGACATTGAAACTGAGAAAAATACCTTCAAAGTTGTTATACTACCCAGTCAAACATCTTGTAGGTATAATAGTGGGGACGCTTTTATGTACTTTCGTGATAGGAAGAAATAAGAGGTTTAGTCACAAGTCCATTTGCAGTCTAAACGTAGCTTTGACAAAATATGTAGTTACTGCCTTTCTCTTATGAAAATAAACAATAAAATATGTGCTTTGAAAATAAAAAATAAACAGCATGGAAAATGGGTAATATTAGTCACTACCCTCCACAGCAAACAGTTGTATCTGTAAATATGTGTATATTTATTCAGGTTTGCATAATATGTACTATGAAAGTTTGGTGTGGAAAGTGTCAAGCTAAAAGGCTTAAAAAATGAAATTAAATGTTTTTAAGGCAGTGTATTACTCCAGCGGGGCATTCTAATTGCTTGACTTGTCCTCAGTCTGGGACAATCACTGTCACTTAATGGACCCCTAAATGAGTTTTTGAAAAGAAAATAAAACATTCCAAGGTGTCCCGTCGGTTTAATTATGACATTCAATATTAAACTCTGCAATATTAAAACTCTGCACTGACTGCAAGTAGATTAGAGGGTGATATTAACATGAAATAAAAGTGCGTGAAATTACATGTATCATAATAAAGATGCATTAAAATGATTGTGAGAAGGAATTAGAGAGTGTTTTGGGAGACTCCGTTGGCCAGCAGATAGCAGCTAAGTGTCATGCCCGCTTTCTAATAGACTTAGGAAAATGGCTTGGCCAAAGATATCCGACTGATGCAAGGCACCTTTATCCAAACTCCCAGCAAGGACAGGACAGCTCTAACCTACATGGCAGCTGCAGAACAAAGACTTAGCTAATCTGTACAGACGGCAGTACTCTTCACACTAAATGTCTGTTCCAAAAACTTGATGATGACTGGAGACAGTACTTCCTTGAGCTGCATTGTTACTCCCTGAATGAAAACTTGTGTGGCACGTGCATCCATCATGGAAGATGTGATGATGATGTGCGTATTCCCACACATGGACACGGCCCAGGGGGACACAGCAGTGGGCCACACAGCTGCACACCACTAGTCCCTGTGCAGCACTTAGGGGGCAAACAGAGGGCAACGCTCATGTCACATGAGACCTCAGCAACCTTCCTTAGAAAGACACAAGCCCACACACTAAGTAAGATACCACTTAAGTGGATAAATAACTAAATGAATGAACGAATGAATGGATGGATGAATGCATGAATGATTGAATGAATGAATGAATGAATGAATGAATGAATGAATGAATGAATGAAGGAATTAATTAATTCATTCATTCATTAATTATTATATTTAAAGAATATTGTAACTGAAACCCACACACCACAGCACATATGAGCACCCCCAAAACCCCAATGGTTTTATCAGTAGCAACCAAGACAGCAGTGCATAGCCTACACACCATGAATTAATTGATACATGAATTAATTGATGAATGAATGAATGAATGAATGAATGAATGAATGAATGAATGAATGAATGAATGAATGAATGAATGAATGAATGAATGAATGAATGAATGAATGAATGGGAAGGTACAATGAATACTGGATTTACCATTCAAGAAGCTTTGCAAGTTTACATTAAAAACATGGAAACTGGCATCATCCAGTAAGCACATGTGAACTATAACACTCAGTGATCCTCACAGAATCTTACACTTTCCGCAATCTGAATATTCACTCCCTCAGTAACTGAAATATTTAGTATTCCAATCTATGTGAGGACCATTCCCTCAACATAACGAACTGCATGTATATTTATGCAAACCTTACATTTCATACATGTAAGCCTTCATGTGCTCATTTGTATTTCAAACTTGCAGGTAGACCATTGGACCCGCTGTGTATTCAATTATATGCCACCAGGAGGGAAACTGATGTGCCATCCAAGCCACTCCTCTATAGCAGCGCAACGTAGCCTATGTAGGCTATAAAGATTAATCTCCGTCCTCTGTCATTTCTGCACCTTCCGAGTTAACTAATCTGTGCAGACAACAGTGGGAGCTTTTGGCCGCAGCGCTGGAGCAGAGCTTGTCACAGCACACCCCCTGTAGGTAAGTCAAAGGACCAGACGTCCGAGTAAGCGGATTCGCAAGCACTTCATCACTGACGTGCAGTGCTTTGCGTTGCAGAGCAAATTATAGATTCGGTCCTATAGATAAAATTCAGTTTTTTGTAGTTTTATGTCATAGTGAAACGTTGTGCTTGAAGGCTAGCTAAATTAGTGTCTGTGTAGACGTCGATGCTTGCAAGAATGTACTGATAGTGGATGTCCTGAAAAATGTTTTTGGTGTAGTTATTCGAAATACTTTTGTTCTCTGGATAGCGGTCCCGAAATACAGGTGAAACCCACTTTTGGATTTAGTTGCAGCCATTGGACAGGCATGACAACCCTAGCGTCCTTTACCGATGTCCGTGTCTTTGAGATCAACGCACCTGTCGCAGCGCTCCCTCGCTTTCACCAACGCAGTTCTGTACCAGTGTTGTCCGTGCATTAGTCCCCGCACTTACCGCAGAAAAAGAAAAAACTGCTGGAGTTGTTACTTACCCGAAGGTGAGCCTAACATGTCTGATATACAGTCATTGGTCTCAGCTAACGTTTGCATTTGGTTTGTTTCTGTAGCCTATATGCACCCAGTGTCCCGGGATGCATCCCTGGCAGGTTATGTTAAATAACATAACAATAACGCATTCTCTTAGTGCATTTACAGTTAAACATTTGGGTTCAAAAGAAAAGCTTTATTCGTATATTGGTCTACAGTGATGATGGGTTGGCCTCGAGCATGTTAGTGTGTACAGCAGGCTACAGTACATGTATGGATGTTCTGCAGCGCGTTTGCGGGGTGGCATAGCCTACTGTAAGTCATGCCCGTGACTCGAGTGCTAAGAGCTTGTAACATTGAGTGCGAGCAGACAGTTATCACACATAGACAGAATCACCGACTGAGAGGGAAGAGAAGCACAGAGAATCACAGAGGTATTTTTCAATTGTACCAATTGCTTCTCGTGTTTCTAATGATTTTACTGCATTGGCTGTTTGGGGTTTATGTGCTTCTTTATTAACGTTGCAATGTGAAGGTGTTGTCATCAAGATAGAAAGGCATATAGACTTTAGATGATGATGTGGTCTGGAAGGTCTGCTTTATCTGCGGCAATACATTTGTTGTGTTTACATCTGTCTGAAATGTTACCCCTGGCGAAGTTCGGCTTATAAAAATGCACAAGACCATTGTGTACTCTTGCTATTTTTTCATTCTTTCATGTTCAAGGAATTTGAGAAATTGCTTTATATTTGCAACTGAATGGGAATAGAATTGGCCCAGTTAACTGTCAATGATGCAGCCAGCTAATGCCTAACAACTAAAACCTTCACGAAGGTATTTGTTTGGCTGTTGATCTTCTTAGCAACTAGACAGTACCAGTTCGTCTTAAGTGGATGTTCTTTGCTTTTCTGGGTTACCCAATTTGTTTATTAATTGTCTTACTGGCTAAGAGTTTCCAGCTCCTCAGCTGTGTGGAGTGCTCTGTTATCTGATCTGTGTTCGTTTTAGTTGGATATGTTGGCTTTAAATCTGGAATGGTTTGTAAACAGAGAGTTTAACATTTTGTGTCAAAGACTGCAGTATTTTTTTTTTTTTTATGTCACAAATAATTGTGTGTTATCATTACCATTCTCATTTTTTTTATAATTCTACATCTACATTTTTTATTTCTGAAGACTGAGTGTGTGCCATTGAATAGCCATGGCCTTGGGGAGGCTGAGGCTTTTGGTCTGTGTGCCTCTATTCAAGTGGACGTAATCCACTTTCTGTGCTGGCCAGCGTCTGACTTGTGTGGTGTGAGAATTATGGCAGGCAGTGGGTAGGTGGCGGAGGTGTGATTAAGGTCGGCTGTTGTGGCGATGAATCGATCCTACTCACCACGCCAAACCGAGACACCATAGTGCTGCTGCTCGACTCAGACAAAGTCACAACGTTACTCCCCACACAGCCTGTACTCGTGGTTGTGCTGACTTTTCTACTTAGTTATTCATAATTCCCTTTTTTTACACTCTTGTAGAAATCCCCGTTGAAACTCAATCAGACATGGGTCGCAAGGAGGACGATTATAATTGGAAGAAGAGCACAGAGGACATCCAGGAGGTGTTTGAAATCATGGAGGTGCTCGGATCGTAAGTATGGCCTATAAGGCTTGAGCTTCTTTCTATCTATCTATCTATCTATCTATCTATCTATCTATCTATCTATCTATCTATCTATCTATCTATCTATCTATCTATCTATCTATCTATCTATCTATCTATCTATCTATCTATCTATCTATCTATCTATCTATCTATCTATGTCTGTCTGTCTGTCTGTCTGTCTGTCTGTCTGTCTGTCTGTCTGTCTGTCTTGTATGCCTATTTTAACTTCCCTACAAAGCTGCAATTAAAGCTTGCCGATGCAAGCAGTTCCATTCATCAGAGATAGAAAATAGAAAAAAGAAAGAAAGGAGTGCAAAGTGCCAACCTAGTGACAGAGGGTAGCGCTTTGCACTCGATTTTTTTCAACTACGGGGGCACGAGAGCCTTCTTTGATTGCAGGATTTCACAGTTTTTCTTAGTCGCTTTGGAACATTTCTCTAGTCGTCCTCGACATTTGCAAAACAGTAAGGACATTTCTCAAAACCATTCATACAAATAGCAAAACACAGTGGACTACCTGCAAAGGCCAGTCTCTTGTGGCAAATCCTTGGTTCATCTCTCAAAAGTATATATCTGTGTCAGTGCCATCAGAATGACAAGTCCTTTTGTCATTGTATACAATGACACAGTCAAATTGCTCAGTCATGCTGTCAATATAACAGTGTACTCTGGAGGGATGTTCTGATGTAAACTATGGCTAAACTAAAGGTTTGATGACAATTATTGTAAACTATAAATGACACAACTTAGTGTATGTGGGAGAGTGTTTGCAAGAGGCTGGGCAAGATTCACATGTACACTATTACTGTTTGGACTGTAATCTGTTAACAAACCATGTCATTACGTTACAGAAAGGAAAAGACAGCACTGATAACACAAAGAACAAAAACTACACAAAGCAAAAGTAGAAATGTAAACATAGGATAATCTACAGGGTATCTACAGGAAAAACTGTACATGCAGTGCTGTAAGTCAAGATTCACTCGGGAGCAATTTAACAATTCAGGACAGATTTGGAAAAAAATTCTAATGAAAATGTATAGAAATATGCCTGACATGATAACTTGTTTGACCATTTTGCATGGAAAGCCTTATGCAGTGAACTAATGCCTAAATATTGTGGGAGGTTATACACTTATAATAGATTTTGATCAGCATGACACTAGCAGCTGACAGTGTAGGAAACAGCAGAGAATTGTGCATAGTCATTTGCATGGATGTACCAAAGCATTTGCAACTTGTTCAAATAAATGAGAAGCTGCTTTTTTGATGTGCACAAGTAACACAATGATGTAAAGATTGAAAAGGTCATGAGAATTTCAATTCTGATCTGAAAAATGTACCAAATTGACTGAGAAAAGCTGTAATACGGAAGTCAATACACCCACCAGCGTTGAGTTGTTGATGCTATACCCTCGACAGTAGATAGATGCCAGACCCTAGATTGTAGATGGAGCTTGGTCTTGCAAACCTTCCACAGACAGGAAGTTCTCTGAGGCAGAATCAGTGGGCGTCTTCCAGATGCCTCTGTGTACTACTAGACAGAGATACAACCAATCAAACTACTGATTCTGATGATGAATGCATGGCGTTTGTTTTTTCATTGGTCCCCCGATATTTCGGGCAAAGGAACAGCCGAGAATAGGCAGATTGGCCAGTCTCACTTCAACTCGAAATTCAATGTAGCGTCACAGGCAGTGTGGGTGGGCCCAGGATAGCAATACCCTACCCTTTTTCCTGAACTTCCTTACAAAAAACAATAGAAAATGTGAAAACAAATACAGAAATGTATGTTAGCACAAGAGGGGGAGCACTCCAGACAAATGTAGGTAATTTAAAAATGAATTGATTGCCTCTTTAGAATGATTAACTGAATGAACGCATGAGGCTCTTTTGGCTCTACTAACTTTAATGAGCCACTTGTCTTCTAAGGACAAGGCAGATTGTCGGCCATGGCTGATTGGACTTCCTAGTCCAAACCTTTATTTTCTTACATGAGAGGCTTGGCTCGTTAGCATAAGGCTCAGGGTCAAGTTTGGCTGTAGAAGGTTAGCGTCATAACAAGGGTGGATCGTAGACACAGATTTATCACTCAGTCCGCAGCACATAATGCCAAAGTATAGCAACTAATACTGTGCAAGACAGGTTTGCCTGATTGATAAGCCTCATCTTGAATTGAATGGGTTTTGCAGGGCACCTTGAAATAAGAAGGAGAAGTCTTTATTGTCACTACGCAAAGTCTAGTGAGATGTCGTTTGGAGCAGCCGACAACAGATGCATAGAATACACAGAATATAAGAATAAAACTGAAATAGATAAAAATGGCTGGGTAGAGTTTAAAATATAGGTTCAATTTACAGCAATATTATAGACTATGCCTTACTGCATAGAGTGTTAGGGTATAACTTTGGATTTGTCAGTTGTTGGTAATATATGTGTGAAATTGTGAAACAAGATTTGACACTAAACTACCTACATTGTGATGAACTCTCCCTATCAGGGAGAGCCAATGCTGTCATAGAACAGGGCCTGCCAAGCCTTTGTACAGTAGTTTGTTATTTGTGTATTACTGTTTGAATACTGACATGGTTTTAACCAGATGTGGTGGTTAGACTGGATGTCTTAGATATTAGACATCAGGATTGCTCAATCGTTTTGTACTAGACTACACATTTTCTGTCTGTGAGTGTAATATAATAAAGTATCCTAAGGTACAATGCCAATGCACCTTATTCCAAGGTACCATTAGAAATGAAATTTGAACATAACCAGAATTCATTTGATTATGAATAGTGTCCTGTTGCCATTAGCATGCCATTAGTGAAACCAGGGCCCTTGTCTAAATGGGTCAGACTGTAATCCACGGGCCTCTCCAACTGTTCTCACAGTCTGTTAGCCATCAGTGTGCCATGACGCTAGTGGACCGAGGGAACATTGAGACCCAGCTAACATGATGCATTCATGGGGGTTGAGTGTCTGCACACACAATCAGCCACCTGTGGGAAGGTCACAGGGTTGTCCAGGGTGTCCAGGGTGACCAAGTGGACAATAATCTCCCTGACAGGCAGAGTGGAGCTGTCACGGTGGGAATGGATGTTGAGAAGGAGGGAGACGGTGTTGGGACTGGAAGCTCCCCCTTAACTAATTCGTGGTCTGCTGCACTGCATGGCACACTCAGATGTACTGTTTTACTGTACTGATTACCTGGCTTTTTGAGTTACTTTCTGGATGTTGTGCTTTTCATCTGATAGGATAGTAGAGACAGAAAAAGAGATGGGAAAAGAGATTGAGTGGTATTGGAACCTCCGGTTGGACTCGAACCCGGGCCTCCAGATTTTTGGTGGCATGGTTGCATTCTCTGGCTTTTAAGAGAAATGTCTTAGATCGCCTTAGATTGTATTTAAATAAGAATACAAATAAATAAAGATTGGTCTAGTCTAACTATGCACAGGCTGTCCTCGTGCTTATCTTTGCTTTGTTATGATAGCAACAGGGGCTAAACGAGGGCAATCAAACTGTTCAATTTTTAGTCTCTGTATTGTCTTTAGGCAGATAGACAACATGATAGTTTTACAGCGGGCAGGGTTTATATGGAGGAATTGTGTGTAGTGGAATGTGTGCTTGTATGTGTGTGTGTGTGTGTGTGTGTGTGTTTGTGCGTGTGTGTGTGTCAGGGGTGAAAATTAATTTCACAAAATATGAACCTTTTCCAGCCAAGGACAAATAAATGGAAGAATTAATCAGCCACTGATTACCCAGTTATAATTTTGCATCTGAAACCTACCAGCCATTGTCTAATTTAACAGCATTTGGCTGGTGCAAGTTTCTGTCCCTGGTGTGTGTGTGTATGTCTGTGTGTTTGTGTGCTTGTTTGTGCGCACACAAGTGTGTGTGTGTGTGTGTGTACAGTGTGTCTTTTGTGCGCACACATCTGTGTGTGGGTTTGTGTTTTTGTGTTTGTGCGGCGGGGGGTTGTCAGATACTGCTGATGTGTGGTCAGTGGATGTTCTCAGCTTATTCTTGTTAATTAGAGTCTGACCCAGGGGAACGCAATTGCATCAGCCAGCGCACCTGTGAACTCCGTTATTTCACCCCTGAGAAGGTTTTATTTTTAGTTTTCACAATTGTGCAAAACTGACACAAATAACAGACTGGCCATGTAGACAATATTATTTCCAATATTTCCAATATAAGACCAATATTTGTAAATACTACATTTTGAAAATTCTATAATTTTTACTGTACATCCGATTCTTAAATAGATACATTTTTCTTTGTTTATCTCTCTTTTATTCGGTGGTATTCATTTTATGTCTACAATATTTGTATATATTTTATCTGTGTAGGCCTATTTATTTATTTAGTTAGTTAATATGTATATTTTCTTTTAATTTATTAATTTCATTTCATTTCCATTGCTTGTAATTTATTTTTCTTTTGTTTATTTGTTTTACTCCCCCCTGTAGCTTGTGCTGTGGCAGACCCTGACAATGCAGGTGTGGGATTGTGTGTGCTGCACACAGAGCAGCTTCTCGCTTTCTGCACAGACTTGTGGATCACGTTGACATCCAGTTACAGAATTGTATGCATGATGTGTGCAGACATGGGGCTGTATGCCCAGACTGTCTGTACAGGTAGTTCAGTGCTAATGGGCTCCCTGGTGGTGCATTGGGGATGTAGCATGCAGAGGTCATCTCCACAGATGTACCTGCAGCTCATTCCATTGCGTAAGGGATTTGCCCTCTAATCCTGGCTGGTGAGAACATCTATTCACAGACATAGACCAAGATAGGCCGTGATAGGAAAAAGGGGGTCTGAATTTGCTGACTGAATGTAAGACACTACAGCTGTCCACATGACCCCGTGACCCTGTAATCCTCTTGACCTGACTTCAGATAACCCTATTCCACCTCATTATAGTGTACCTCTCAAAGCACAATGAGATGTGTGCCAGTATTAAAGATGATCGATCAACAGTGACAAAAAGGCTCATTATGAATTCACAAAAATGCCATAACGGACATTCACATTCTTTGTAATTTGTGTTTTTACTCTATAGGGAAGCCTCCTTATTTTTCATGCTTTTTTTTTTTTTAAAGTCACATTCCATCCATTTTTTTCTATAATGTTCATTTTTTTGTCATTTTACTCCTGTGTCATGTCCGTGCCTACTGTTTTCTTGTCCTGTATTCTTGCCAGCACTGCCCCCTGGTGACTTTGCTGTGTGCAGTTTATGAACACAGGACATTGGGTCAATCACAGTAGGGTCCATACATTACATCACACTTAGCAGACGCTTTTATCCAAAGCGACTTACAAAAAGAGGACATAACATAAACAACATAAACATTAACATAAACAAGAGAGCACAAGTTAATACTGATATGCAGAGGAACACAGAGTAAACAAAAAGCATAACGAAGTTAGTGCAGCCAGGGCACAGGACAGTGTTGGTGAGTGGAGGTTAG
>CM050206.1:17464077-17541577 GCA_027475355.1 Coilia nasus | reverse complement strand
TCTCTCTCTCTCTTTATTTCTCTCTCTCTCTCTTTATTTCTCTCTTTATTTCTCTCTCTCTCTCTTCTCTCTCTCTCTCTCTCTTCTCTCTCTCTCTCTCTCTCTCTTTATTTCTCTCTCTCTCTCTTCTCTCTCTCTCTCTCTCTTCTCTCTCTCTCTCTCTCTCTCTTTATTTCTCTCTTTATTTCTCTCTCTCTCTCTCTCTCTCTCTCTCTCTCTCTCTCTCTCTCTCTCTCTCTCTCTCTCTCTCTCTCTCTCTCTCTCTAGCCCCTGAGGTGCTGGCTCAGAAACCCTACAGTAAGGCAGTGGACTGCTGGTCGATTGGAGTCATCACCTACATTCTGTAAGCACCGTTTTCTCTCCTCTTCTTTGTTCATTGCATCAAATCCTCAGAGTAAACACAATGTGCAGAGCTAATCAGTATACACAGCCAGCCAGCCCTCCCTCCCAACCCCAGCTGCACTTTATGCACTTTATGCATATCCCACCCCACATTACCTGCTCTAGCTCTGCCCGCCATCTGGTAGCCACCCCCCCCAACTGCATTCTACGCACTTTACTCCCACCCCCCTCCCCATGCACAGTTTAGACTAACAATCAGCAGTTTCACTGCATGTCCTACTCTACCCAGTATGTCCATGCATGTGACAAATAAATATCCTTGTATCCTTGTATCCTTGTATCCTTGTATACCACCATCCTGCTGTTTGCAGCTAGCGTACTGACCAAGAGGCTGATAGTTGCACACTGGTGGATTAAAAGTAGAGGTGGCGATTTCAGCGTACGGAATTAAAAACCTTGCCATGTGTTTTCTGTGCCTGTGCTTGTACTGGTGATTTCACCAATCAGCTGATGCATCTGTCTGATTGCTGTGCTCATTACAGTCAGATGGCTCAGAAAATAGTTGGATCAAATATGAGGCTGGGTTTTTACTTTCTGAAGTATGGAATGTATTGGAATAAGGCTGTGAACATGCACAGAAGTCCAACGTTAGTCTGTCTTATTGCCCATGTCCCCAGTCTCTGCGGATACCCCCCTTTCTACGAGGAGACAGAGACACGCCTCTTCTCCAAGATCATGAAAGCCCAGTACGAGTTTGACTCTCCGTTCTGGGATGACATTTCCGAGTCTGGTGAGGTTCACCTTTATCTTTCACCTCTGTCTCCATCTTACATTCATTTATTCAACTCATTCATTCACACACACACACACACACACACCCACACACAGAGATAACCCCAGAGAAAAGATCCATGTTAACATACAAGATGGTAAAAGAAGCTGAAGCTCAATAAATAATACATCCTTACTGAAGGGGAAAAAAGAAAATGGTTTCCAGAAAATACCACAATATTTAAAATAATTAAATTTAAATTTAAATTACATATGTGTGTGTGGGGGTGGGGGCAACTATTCAAAAGTCTAATGGATGCTGGCACAAAAAACCTGACAGGGCTCTACTACTTCTAAAAGGCTATGCTTTTATTTCCTTACAGAACATGACACAGTAGATACTCATGTCTGTGCTGTGCTGTGTTTCAGCTAAAGACTTCATCCGTAACATGATGCAGAAGAACCCCAAGATGCGCTACACCACTGATCAGGCCCTCAGGCATCCCTGGTGAGTACAGTACAGCATCGATACAACATCAGGGTTCAGAGCTGAGGAGAAGAGAAGGCACCGATGACACTTTATTTATTTATTTATTTATTTATTTATTTATTTATTTATTTATTTATCAGTTCAGTTAAGACAGACCATGCACAGAACAAATCGTCTACCAGGGGTTAGCCATTTAGCTAATTTGCATCTGTCTCTGTGAATCTAGCCAAAAAAATAAAAACACACACACACAGCATACAATCTACTGCAATACATACAGACATAATAGTGCTATCAGTTTACAAGAACAACAACATTGAGAAACATCACAAGGTATACACAGTATATGAGCATATGAGTTTAGAATTCTAACGTTACTATACATTCCCTTGGCTGTTTTAATGTCCCTGTTGTGAATGCACAGAGTAGTGAACATGCTACTTGTGTTACGTTGATTTCTCTCAGGATCATTGGGAAGACAGCCCGCAGTCAGGACATCTATCATTCCGTCAGTGAGCAGATGCAGAAGAACTTTGTGAGGTCCAAGTGGAAGGTGAGCTGAGGAGCTTCCATTTCTGCAAACATGCACTCATCCAAAATTTTCCATATAGGTATTCTAATTAACTTGTGTGTTTATCTCTCTTTTTGTCTCTCTCTCTCTCTCTCTCTCTCTCTCTCTCTCTCTCTCTCTCTCTCTCTCTCTCTCTCTCTCTCTCTCTGTCTTTCTCTCTCTCTCTCTCTCTCTCTCTCTGTCTTTGTCTATCTCTCTCGCCCTATCACTCTCTCTCTCTCGCCCTATCGCTCTCTCCATCTCTCTCTCTCTCTATCGCTCTCTCCATCTCTCTCTCTCTCCCTATCGCTGTCTCCATCTCTCTCTTTCTCTATCTCTCTTGCCCTATCACTCTCTCCCTCTCTCTCTCTCTCTCTCCCTCTCTCTCTCACTCTCTCTCTCTGTTTTTTCTGTGTGTGTCTGTGCACCACCACAGCAAGCTTTCAATGCTGCAGTTGCCATCAACCACATGAGGAAGCTGCAGCTGGCTCACTCTAATGGGGGCATGCGCCACACCCACACCCCCACCCCCACCCCCATTCCGGACATCAACGTCACAGAGGCGTCCACCACCACCACCACCACTGCTACCACCACCATCACCTCACCTGAGCAGCACGACAAACAACTCGATAGTGACGAGATCAATGGCAACGTCCCAACCAATCACAGCCCAGCTAACAGTCACATGACCATACCACACAGCTGTAGTGAGAGCCACTACCTGACCGTCCAGAGCAGCAGCCACAGCGACCCTCGGGAGCGCCCGCACAGCTCCAGCCGGCCACATGGGGGCGCTCTCACCATACACGCAGGCACACTCACCAGTGCTGAGAGGGGCAAGCTTGTATACCACTCTGAGCCTGCCAACCTAAATGGGTAAAAGCATTAATAATATGATTACTTTACTCTCACTACTACTGAAAAAGCATTAATAATATGATTACTTTACTCTCACTACTACTGAGTAAATGTACAATCATACATCCACAGCTGAAGATCCTGGCTTCAGAAAGTAAAAACTCTGCCATGTGTTCCTTCTGTCTGTGCACTTCACACAGATGATTTTACTAATTAGCTGACCTACCTGTCTGCAGATTTTTGTGCTCATTAGGGTCAGCTGGTTCAGAACATGGTTGGATCAAATATGTGGCAGCGTTTTTGCTCTCTAAAGCCGAGACGTCCACCTCTTCATCTACTTAAAGGAGAACTTTGGTGTAAAATGAAAATTGGCATGTTAAAACATCATACCGAGTTGGTATGTGTACTGAGGAGCAAAATTGATTTAGCCTGTTGCATTCAGAGTTTAACTATTTTTTAGCGTTTATGTTATAGTAATTAAAAAATTGTATATAATGTCTAAATGTGACTGGGTGTATTGCAGGTATGGAAATAGAGGTACGAGTCGTGGGGACCAGATACTACAGACTGGTGTGTGCTCCATCATGTGATCGCCCAAGCGTCTTATCATGACTCTCATTTACCAGGTAAGCTCACGCTTACGTACACAGTAACAGAAACACATGACTGTAATTCAGTAACAGTAAGTAAAACATTCAAACAAGCATTTCCATTTTAAGCAACAACAAAGTAAGATTGCTGTCATCCTATCAGCCTATCAGGTCTTTTTGCTGGTAATAGTCTTTTTGACTATTCTGGCCTACAAAGCTAAAAGGCAGTGACTACATATTTTGTCAAATTGGGTTTAAACTGGACATTGACTTCATAACAACTTATTTGTCTTGTGACTACATTTCTTTCTTCCTGCCATTAAGAAAGCACCACCACTATTATACGTACAGCATGTTTGCTGTGGCATTGGCAGTTTCTATGTTCACGCAGTTACTGCTCTTTGCCTTTGTAGGGCAGTACTGATGGTTGCCAGAAAAACATTAATTCCTTCTACCTCACCTACCTCTCTTTTTCTCCCTCTCTCTGTCCTCTCTTCTGATTGACAGGTCAGTATTTCTGACTGAGCCAATGGCAGTTGGAAAGGGGCAGAGCCCACAGGCAGGCAGGAGAGTTCACTGGACAACAGCCAGTGGGTGGAGGAGCTCTGAGGCCACAGTAGTTCAGAGGGCGCCAAGACTTCTCCCAACACACACAAGTATACACACATAAAGTATACCTGTGTATATAGGTATATATTTATACCTATAAACTGTATGTTACACCACATAAAGTTATAATAACTGCTAACTGCTCATATCATGATGCTTTTGAGAAGAGCAACATCCCAGAACCTGGACAGGTGTTAATGACAGTTCTAGTCGAGTGACACAAACAGTGAAATAAAAACATGTGTAATCAAACAGAAAGTATTAGTGTGTATGTTGTATCAGCGCCTGTGTGTATCCCCTAAACAGACGCACTGTATTCTACAAACGGCACACATTAAGTGAGGGAACGCTTGTCAGTGTATTTGTGCGTCTGTGTCTCTGCTACTGTTTTGCTTGCCTGCTTGCCACTGCATGCCTTTCATGCTGCTGTGCTGTGGTGAACTCTGAAACATGCATACCAAGCGCTTTGATTTATTGCAGCTTAATTCATTCAAGAGGTGGTTAAACTTACAGGAGTCCAAACGTAAATGTGATTCATTCTTTATGATATAGATAATAGATGGTTGTATATTTTTACATTTCCTGTCATCTAGATTCTGTAAAACCATGCAATATTTTTAATATTTCATGTACTCACATACCATGGCATGTACATACTGATATTTTGATGTTTGTAAAAAAAAAAGAAAAGAAAAGAACAAAAATACATAATTACGTATACAAACACTGTACCCAACTTTGGTTGTTTGTGATCACGTTTTAGTTTCTTTAATGTATAACCCGCCCGACCAGTAGGCTGCCTCTGTGTTTGAGAGGTGATGGCTGACCAGCCTACTGTCTGCAGACCAGAGGCATGTGTGGTCATAGGAGATGCCCTCACTGTACCAACACTGCACTTGTCAATAATAAAGAGACTGTTTCCACACTACATTTGTCTGCTTCTTGCCATAGCCTGTTGATGAAGATGAGTGAGTGAGTGAGTGATAGAGTGAGTGAGTGAGTGAGTGAGTGAGTGAGTGATAGAGTGAGTGAGTGAGTGAGTGAGTGAGTGAGTGAGTGATAGAGTGAGTGATAGAGTGAGTGAGTGAGTGAGTGATTCAGTCACTCACGTTGACTTTTTGGGCAAAAGATCATGGCACACACATACACATGCTCACACAAACGCATAGAGAGAGAGAGAGAAAGAGAGAGAGGCATGCAGACACAGAAGGCAAAAGATCATGGCACCTACACACACAAACACAAACACACACACATATACACGCTCACATAAACACACATAGAGAGGGAGAGGGAGAGAGAGAGATGTGCAGACACAGAAGTGGGTCAGAAGTCTGCATGGCTTTACTCTCCACAAGAAACCGAAACAGACAGACAGACAGGGCAGATAGAGGAGAGTGTTGCTACACATCCTGTCCTCTTTCCCCTTCTACGCAAGCCGGGGCCCATGGGTGAGTCCTGCCTGTGTGTGTGTGTGATCTTTCATCACACTCTCCCTACCAGGTCAGAGGGGAGCACTCAAGGCCACAGCAGGGATTGTGCCACACTACAGCTGGGCAACATTGCTCCAGGCCAGACCTAACAGGTTTCATGATGGGGTGTTTATTATAATGACAAGTGATTTCAAATAGGATTCAGTATACCTATAATTACCCCCTGTGCTGTCAGTTTAGAATTGATTCCCCTATACATGGTCTTCGATAGACTGTAAACATACAAACAAGTCAACCTGTGGAAGACCACTGTGGAAGACCTCTTTCTGTGCCACGCAATAAAAGATTTCAAGTTTGTAAATCCATCTTGCTTGGATTAAATTTGACACTTTTTTTCCTGCTTTCAGTGGATCTGTACCCTGAGATCAGAATAAATCCCCTATATGTACTCTCCACTAGACTGTAAACATACGAACCATTCAGCTTTTCCACATCTGTTTTGCTGGTGTACTATGGTGACCTTATTTTGAATAAAACCTTTGGTAGCTATGTGACATATTTACACATCACATTGTCATTTGCCATCTTATTTAAATTAAAGGATTCATTCATTGCTGACCAGCCTGTGTGTGTGTGAAACATCATCCCCTAGGGGCCAAACGGCTTCAAGCAGGCACTTTCATGTAGACGGTTTGGTATAGTTTCCTTTACATAACAGTGATATGACCTTGCTCAAAGCTTAGTGTCGGTCAGCAACTCTGGCCAAAAAACTATTTCTCAAAGTCATGATGATGTCCTGACGAAGCTGTTTTTTAACGTTTACTGGATTTGTGTGTGCGTGTGTGTGTGTGTGTGTGTGTGTGTGTGTGTGTGTGTGTGTGTGTGTGTGTGTGTGTGTGTGTGTGTGCTTGGTTCCCTCCGATCAACCTAGAGCCTACAAGTGGAAAAAGCCAAAGACACATCACTGCCCCATAACTGGCACGTCTGCTCCTCACATGGCAGAATGGTGATCACGCTCACTCTACCCTTTCTTACTCCCTTGGAGACTGACCGAGTCACAGACAGACATGCACACAGGCACGTCACGGACTGGGTGAAAAGAAACTGATGTACTCTGCATCTGTACGTTACGTTTGTGCTGTTCTTTTGCACATGTTTACATTTTTTAACTGGCACGTCACACTCAAACTCATTTATCACCAGCAGCTTCTTATCATTCCTGTTCCTTCTTCTTTCTTGCTTGAATGGTTTGTATGTTAACAGAGATACATAGATTATGCATAGGATATCATGTTAGGGGCAATTGTGGCCTAATGGTTAGGGAGTCGGTCTTGGGATCTGAAGGTAACAGGCCAGTTGAAAAAAAAGTGGGTGAATAACCATCACTCCCCTACTGTACATCCTCATCTATGGGTAAAGTGCCCTTGAGCAGGCCATCTAAGCCCTTCTGTACCTAATTCACTGCAAGTCACTCTGAATAAGGGGGCCAGTTACATGCAGTGCAATGTAATGTAATGTAGGCTCTATGTAACATCAGGCTATAACCTTCCTCTGCGTCATTATGAGTTGGGTTCCTGCATGTTTTTCTATGACCTCATATGTGGTTTAAGAGAGATCCGATTTGTAAAAACCTCTCTGAAATGTGAATTTCCCACTGTCAACTGTGACCTTTATGTTGAGTCCAGTCCACACACAAAAGTTAGCCAATCTGTCTACATGAATATGAATCAGCGAGGAGGGGCCTCTGACTCCATGGGCTTTATAAGGATGAATCGCAAAGGCTTCTCACCCGGTGATACCCGGAAAGCACTTTATATACTAGGTATCATTGTTTCGGTCCATCCTTTTCATGTAAGTACCACTTTATTTCTTCTAAACATTTCCACATTTCCAGTTAGAAAGTAGATAGGTAGGTAGGTCTCACAGGTGACCGATAATACAGACAAAAATAAGAAGTAATGTGAATATAATGATGAGAAAATGCTAGCTTTATCACAACCTTACATAACTCAAGTTCAACAGTGGAACCAGTAAAATGATTGCACTCACACCAGGATTACCAGCTCGCAGGACCAGGGGTGTACTTATGATTTGTCACTTAACTTTACCAGCTCAGCCAAACTGACGATGCAGGAAGTGATTCCGTTTGCCCGTGAGCTGCTGGAGCAGGGCTGCAGCCGCCGGCTCCTGAGGATCTACGTGCTGGGCTCGGGGCTGGCGGTGTGCGGGCTGGTGGGAGGCCTGGTCGACGCTGCCTCCTTCATTTTCGGCGAGAGCGACACCATCACCATGGAGACAGAAATGCCTGTGTCTGAGAAGGCTACAGAGAAGCAGTTGGAGCCTGTGGAGCCTCCCGTTGACACTTCTGTGAGCACAGATGATGTTTTCGACGGAGAAGAAATGTTCGCAAAAGCCAAGCAGAGTCCAGCCATTACGCGAAGAAGAAGGAGTCGCTCCTTTGCATCCTAGACCGTCAACGCGCAGCACAGACATGCAGGAAAACACATTTATGGCTAACCCATTTTGGACTATGGATTTGATGAGCTTGGATTACATGCGGTGTAAAGATGTTCTCTGAAAGTGACCTGGTGACTTCCAGGGGTACAGTAATAGGCCTTGGGATTTGCTTTAGACTGATGATTTCTTAGTCACCTCATCAGAGCGATGCTTATGAAAATGACGCAGAAACATATTAAAACTTGTCAAGTATCTGCACTGGTCTGTATGTTTTTTAGTGGGACTTAAGAAATAAGTGAGGTTTATGGAATAAAGTCAATAGACATTGATAGCATCTTTTCCTAATTTTAGCAGAAAGGTATATTTATGTTAAGAACAATGTAAAACTTATAAATGATCTCATGAAATAAACCATTTCTTTTACTTTTTTTTTTTTTTTACTGTGGACTGTTCTGTGTCTCAATTCCAAGCACTCCCTTTATAGACTACGTTTTGAATGTAAGGCCAAAACAAGTTATTAAAATGTACAGATCAAAGAATCCTTTTCTGTCCCTTTGTATTGAGTGAATGCACAAAGGTTATTCACAATTAACCTGTTCTGACCATCACATATTATTTTAAATTCTCATTGTTCACGTTTAAAATAAAATATTTGTATCACTGATATTCTACTGCACAATATGGGTCAAAATGACCTTATTCAATGCATCATCATTTCATATCTAAGGCATGTATATAAATAGTCTTCTTTATCTGACCTTTTCAACACAAAACACTACCCTTAATTTAAAAATGACCCATAGACAGCAAACCATAGAATGTGAGAAACTTCTGGTATTCAAAAATGTTTTCATCATCCTGGAAAATTTAATGATGAAATAAACTGATTTCAAAATCAGATACAGCAACGAAACATAGCTTAAGCAACAACGACAACAACAACAACAACAAAAATGAAATAAATATTTTGACACAAGGGGGTCCTTTTTGGTGTGCACAACCTCAGCCCCTGATTTCGAAGGAAATGAAAACAGCTTGCCTGGCTATTCATTCAAGGCCACCGTTGCTTGTGGTTGACAAAATCTCCAGCTATCTTTTGCCAACAATGGCTGAACAATGGCTGATTGGCAGCCCTGTGAGACTACCGATCTTTAGTAGACTACTGTCTTCAACGTTACTTTTCAGAAATGGTGGAAAACATTACATTTTAATCAAGTGATCATGTTTATTATCTGTTCAATGCACTCAGTGTCTTCTTTTTGTTTATGTGCGTTTTCTTCTTTCAAATAAACTTGGTGCGTTCCTTGCCTTCTCATAGGCAAGTTGATTTGGCAGAGGGAAGTGACGAATGTATCGAATTCTCCTACACTTCCTGTCTTCCGCTGTAGTGCGATTTGGCTAGCAGAATTGACTCGGATCTCGGTTCGCTTATCCACCGTTAGATAACGCTTTGAAACTGCTAAGTACAGTCAACAAGGTAGGTAATCACATAACCTGTATTTATGTGTAGAAAGAATGTAAAGCAATTTGTGAGCGGCTTTCTCCAGAACGCCCAGACGGCCTTGTTTACATGTGAATCCCCGGGCTAGAGTGCGAGGCGGCGTCTGTGTCATGGGGCAGAGATCATAGCTGTATTGGCGTTTTAAGTTCTAAGGGTGAAAGTGTGCCGTATATAGTCAAATGTTATCTGTGGTCTGTGTGAAAAAGTGCCTCATTCTGAGTTTCTTGTTTGTCTCCCTCATAGTGGCTTGGTCCTGTATGTTGGATTGCCCAGTTTTAGACGCTTGCGCATTGAGCTCTTGGTAGCTAGCGGCAGCTAACGTTCCTCAACTTGGAACCATACATGTCTGATTGGAACCCCGTCATTGCTAGCAAGGTGGCTAGCTTCTAATTGCTAGTAAACAAACAAATTGTACTGTCACACATGCCACTGGTTCCATTTCAGATATGTTTCTTTTCTCACTCTTTTGCACCTAACAAGTTGGTGATTTCTAACCGGGTTGTTTGTGATATTATGTGTGTGACCCCGCAACATCCGCTATTTTTAGAGGCGACTGGAATGCAAAGAGAGGCGACTGGCACCGGCAAACCATGACAGAGCCAGGTCGATGCGTCGTTAGCTAGGTTACGAAGCTCGATAACCCTACAGTACATGCATAGTGTAGGCTGATTTCACGTAGGCTAGGTGCTCTCGAAATTCCAAAGACAGGACAGTGGGTGGAAAAATAGCTGTTGGTTAAGCTGGCAAGACAACGTGTCGATTAGGGAATTATTACGTGCAGAATAACCCATCCTTTTTGGATTTTTAATTTTTGGGGGGGGTCACGTTGTTTACCCAGTAGTTGCTGTCTATTTAGTCTGACTTTACAGTGAAGCGTCACGGTAATCCTTTAAACCTCTGCAGTATAAGCCGATACGCGTGCTCGTTGCTTTACACGTGTTTTGTGTTTGTCCAGTAGAATGTTATAGGCTCCATGTGCCAAGGCTATTTCTGTTGTCTGCTAACCCACCCTGTCCAAATGAATGTACCCACATCCATGAACTTGCCTGCCTCTAGAGTGGCTTAGATCTGGCATGACGATAAGCTTCTGTGGCCTTGTGTAAAGACCTTGTTGTGGGCCTGTGCCATTGAGCCTAGGCCTACACTGGATGATTCTAGTGTAGAGGTGGAAGCCTTTTTTATCTGCATAAGTTGATTGATTGACCCATCCCACAGCAGCCAAACAGCATAAAATACAGAGGCAAGCACTGATGTAACTAACAACATTTACAAAGCCTCTGTGCTGGATGTGACTTGCTGTGACTTGGGTCCATGCCATTTTAGGACGTAATCAGCTATTGTTCAGTTTAATGCATTTGCTATCAGACTAGTATGTTTGTCACCCACCTTCTCTTCACTCAGTCGGCCCCCTTCTGTTGTTTCCTCTTCCTTTAGTTTCCTCTCCTCAGCTCATCCACTCCAGCTGTTCCTCATGCCAGACGGAGAGTGCAACTTCTTCTGCTTCTTTCGCTGCTGCTGAGCGCGCCTGTGCCCCTGAGCCTGCTGGGAAGCGTAGTCTTTGTGGTGTAGCAGCTGTGTGGTGAGGGGCGGCCGTCCCTCAGTAAGCAGCAGGGAAGCCCAGAGAGGGATGTCCGTAGACATGAGCAGCCAGGCCTCCGACAGCAACGAGGAAGACTTCGGGGCGACCTCGGACGGGGACGAGGATGGAGGCGAGGAAGGGGACATTGCCGACTACTATGAGGGCGTCGCAGGAGACGTGGAGCAGCAGGAGCCCGACTCGTTCGACCCCGAAGCCTACGACTTCACCTGCCTAACCTACAGAGAGAGCCAGAGGGTCCTCAGCGACGAGGTCAACGTAGTGGCCACCGCTCTTAAGGTCAGTCGAACAAGCTAGGCAGCAACCAGAAGGAGGGAAAGTGTTTTAGCAACCATCGAGAGTACGTGAATGCCCAGATTATGCCTACATAGCAACTCACCACGGCACAAAGCCACCTGGCTCCATGCCACATCAGGGCAATACTCATTCCACAGCCTGCTTCTGCTCTAGTGCCAGTCTGTCCTTAAGGACATCTTCTTCATAAAAGCAGTGCTCGTGTTATTCCTTGCTCAGGTAGCCACTGTCTGGCAAAATTGGGACTTTGATCTCAGCCTGGCACTTTCTATGGCTAGCTACTATTTTGGTTTGTAGGTAGAAGAGCACAGCATATTATAATGGATTGATCAACTTGTGTTGTCTTCCAAACTGACAGCAGAGCTTTTTCTTTTCCTGTCATTGCAACATAGTTAAGTGGCACATTGCTCATTGCATCACTTCTGTGAACACGACATCTTGTATAACAGCTGCTGTGCATTTATCAGGCCTTCCTGGTGTAGATGACAAATTTGAAGACGTCTTTAGAGCAGTGATGGCCAATCTGGCTTCAGAAGCTACAGTCCAGTAGGCTGCCACACATTTGTTCCAGCAATTTTCTTGTTCAGCTAATGCCCAAATCTTCAGCCAGATAGGATAGTTAGCCTAATTAGTAAAATCACCTGCATAAACAGCATAGGTAGCACTAGGTAATTTGGAAAGTGTGGTACTGGATTGTGGTTTCTGAATCCAGGTTGCCCATCACTGATTTGTGGTGACACAACACAACTTATGCACAGGCATTGTCATAAGGGTAGCCGGCATGTCACTTTTTGTTAAATAAACCACTCTGCATCACTGTCCAGTATGCTAAAATGTAAGGCTAGGTCAATACTTAACTGTTCTTATCCACTGCTTCTTTACTCTGGGCATCTGTTGGCTGCTCTGAATGGCATCTCACTATAGTTTGTATAGAGACAGTAAAGACTTGTACTCTACTGTACTACTCTAATTCATCAAGGATGAACGGCACAGTCTTAAAAACTGATCCCCTGCACCTTAAGTATCAGACAAGAGCCTTCTGCCTTTTCTGGCAGGCAGCCTAGATTGTGGACACAACTCAGGCCACCAATAAGGGACTTTCCTCAACAGCAGAGAGTGTAGGCTTAGACCAGAGCTACCGTGCAAAGGCAAAAGACCGTAACTTCAATTTTGGCAAGGCAAGGCAAGGCAAGCAGAAGTCAGTTTTCTGTGTTCAATTTTGGGCGAAAATTAGTTATTGACATTTTTTGGAAAAAAAAATACCAGTTTTATCATGTGGCCAAATGTCTTGAGTTAATTTAGTTGTGTGTTTTTTGTTTTTTGTTTTTTTTTACGGAGGGGGGGGTGGGAGAGATGTCTTTGCCTTTATGCTAAGAACGCATGCAAGCAGAAGTCAGTTTTCTGTGTTTCACACTCTAGAGAGTTAAGGTCTTTTGCCTTTGTAGGGCAGATAAGTCCTTAACGTTTTTCAGGCCAAGCACCCCTTGTCTGATAGAAACACCGCAGAGGGACCCCCCTGTTTACACAATGTAAGCTATAGCATTGGGCTGCTTATTAAACTGGGCCAAGTTGAAAAGTGCTTTGTAGTTTCTATTAAAATAGTAATTCATACTGTAGAACTAAAGGTACCTTGTGTATGTTTTTTGTTTGATTCATTTTCCTAACCCCATACAAATGTTTTGATTTTGTATCTCATTAGTTCTGAGACCATATAGTCTTGTACCTTTAGCACATATTTGTCCTATTGGAGAAATAGGTTAACCAAAGATAGAAAGATTGGACACGCAGACACACACACACACACGCACACACACACACGCAGACACACACACACACACGCACACACACACACGCAGACACACACACACACACCCACACACACACACGCAGACACACACACACACACACACGCAGACACACACACACACACACACGCAGACACACACACACACACACACGCAGACACACACACACACGCAGACACACACACACACACGCAGACACACACACACACACGCAGACACACACACGCAGACACACACACACACACACACACACACACACAGACAGACAGACAGACAGACAGACAGACACACACACACACAGACAGACACACACACACGCAGACAGACACACACACGCAGACAGACACACACACACAGACACACACACACACACGCGCAGACAGACACACACGCGCACAGACACACACACACACGCAGACAGACACACACACGCGCAGACACACACACGCAGACACACACACACACACACGCAGACACACACACACACACACACGCAGACAGACACACACACGCAGACAGACACACACACACACACACGCAGACAGACACACACACACACACACACACGCAGACACACACACACACACACGCAGACACACACACACACACACACGCAGACAGACACACACACACACACACGCAGACAGACACACACACACACACACGCAGACAGACACACACACACACACACGCAGACACAGACACACACACACGCAGACACACACACACACACACGCAGACAGACACACACACACACACGCAGACAGACACACACAGACACACGCAGACAGACACACACACACACACGTAGACAGACACACACACACACACGCATACAGACACACACATACAGACACACGCAGACAGACACACACACACACGCAGACAGACACACACACACACGCAGACAGACACACACACACGCAGACACACACACACACACCCACACACACACACACACACGCACACACACACACACACACGCACACACACACACACACACGCAGACACACGCAGACACACACACACACACACGCAGACACACACACACACGCAGACAGACAGACACACAGACACACACACACACACGCAGACAGACAGACACACACACACACGCAGACAGACACACACATACAGACACACGTTTCTCCTACTTCAGTAGTGTAGAGAGGTGCAATAGGTTGGACATTATTAGGGGTGGGTATCATCTAGGACATGGCGATTCGATACAGGGCGTACGATACGATTTTCGATAGATTGCAATTCAGTTAGATTCGATTCCGATACATATTACTTTAGAATTATTACTCAATGTCATTCACTCAACAAAACCAGACACATTATTTTTATGTTCAATTTATTGAACAGGAAAATAAAGTGCATTGTTTTCAATGCTTTTTACTGAATATGTCACAGAAAAGGTGCCCAGTCTCACTAGGTATCTGTAGTCAACTTATAAAAAAATTGTGCAAAAGAATATAATATGGCTAATTTACATTTGTACTGAACAAAGTACATTTACTACATTTTGGTTTAGAATCAATAGTGCATTTCTCTGTGCAGTAGCTACTGGGGGGTGTATCGATATTAATAGCCAGAATATCTATATTATATCGTTTTTAAAACGATATATCATTGTATCGATTTTTTAGCACAGCAGTAGACATTATGCAGGAGCTGTATCTTGTCCCATCCCAAATGGAGCACCTTATTGCATCTATAAAGGAGCACTTTAGATTTTAAAATATTTGTTGAGCTTGGTGTTTGTTAACAAGGCTATTCCATCAACTCTACTAAGGCTTTGGCTTGCTTTGGCCTAATTGTTTGAAGTAAGTTGAGTTGATTTTATACCTAAAATCTTACTGTACATCTTCTGTTTGTACTGTCTCCAGTGAAATGAATACTGTCTTTCAGAGTGCTGGAAGACAGTAGTTTAACTTAATCGGTGCATGTCATGTTTGAAGGCAGTGGAAATATATCAAAGATAAATATATATTTTCATTACTTCCACAAATAATTGAGTGTTGCACATTGTAGTTGCAGGCATTTATCTAATGATGCCATCAATCATAGACAAAAGTCACAATGAATATGTCTTTGTGCACTCATCTGCCTCATTTTATTCTCACAGATGTGCATCTTTATAAATAGGCTTTATATTTTAGGGATATCAGCCGATATGATTAAAAAATGTCAAATATCGGATCGATATATCCGGCCAACTGATATAGCAGTCTGTCTCTAATAGGCTACACCAAGTGCAGAAGTTGTTGCAGAGCAGGATTTCTGTTTAGGTGACTTTGTTTTTTTGAATGTATAGTGTTTTTACATCTGGTGTAGCCTCTTCCAATGGGGCATAATGTAATCTATTGTCCCAGTGTACACTCTGCATCGATTTCACGCCCGCTGTAGCCACAATTGGAAATGTATAGCTGTAGTTATTTGGAAAGCAGGTATCGATAACATGGCTACAAAGATGTCTATTCATATTCTGTTTTTTTTTTTTTTTTTTTTTTTGTAAGTCGTCTTTGTTTTGGAAGCTGTGAAAGAGTGTCTCCTTTCCTCTGCTCTGTTTTGAATTGAGTCCATATGGTGTTTGAAAGTTGGCCTGTACTGATGAGTCATTGTTGTTGACCTTTCATGGACGGTGCTGGAGATTTAAAACCTGGATGTGCGTACAGACTAGGGCTGCATGATTTGAAAAATGTGGTAACCTTAATTTCCTTCGGGATCAATAAAGTAACTCTACATTGCTGAATGCAACGATGATATGTTGTGCGATAAATAAAAAAATATTTAAATATAGTTTTAACATCTTTCAGCTTAATCTTCACCGCTAGGCCGTAGCCAGTACGCCACCTATGGGGTGGATATCAAGGGCAGTAGGACTCCATTTGATTTCCCAAATATCTTCATATGTGGAAACATGGCTTAACTGGAATAAATGGGACATTACTCTAAGCAGTTTCACAATAATGTCCCATTTATTGCAGTTAAGCCATGCTTTGCAATATGTATATTACGATACTGTATGTTGCGATGTCACAATATTTTCGATATATTGTGCAGCCCTAGTACAGACTGAAGGAGGAGAAAGGCACGTGGCAGGAGACGTCTGTAACGCTGTGTGTTGTCTCTTGTTTCTCCAAAGGTGCTGCCAGCTGTAGCGAAACTGGTCCTTGTACATTTTCACTGGCAGGTGTCACAGACACTGGATAGGTAAGTTCTGACCCTTCTCACCCAGTACTGGGCCATTTGAAGCAGCCACAGGTGGAGGGCTGAGCTGAGCTGAGCTGAATGTGTGTTCATGTTTTCAGGTGTAAGTCCAATACGTCCCAGTTGCTAAGTGAAGCCCAAGTCCAACCCAGCACCTGCAGATCTGTGACTGTGAGTATATGGCCTATATGAACATTGTGTGTGTGTGTGTGTGTGTGTGTGTGTGTGTGTGTGTGTGTGTGTGTGTGTGTGTGTGTGTGTGTGTGTGTGTGTGTGTGTGTGTGTGTGTGTGTGTGTGTGTCTCAATGGAGGGTGCATTGTGCCCTATGTGTACTGTCTACAGTAGTTTGTGGGTAGAAGTGTGTCTGTGTTTTGAGGTTTGAAGAGCCATAGTGCAGTTTTATGTCTTTGTGTTCAAATATGTCTCTATAATATCTTCCAAAGCCATTTTGATTGTGTCTGATCCAGGGTGGTCACTTAGAACTTTGGGCTCCCGCTCCCAAACATAGCAAAAATGCAGTGCCAATTTTTAAAGCACAGAATTGCTCAATACTGATATCTCCAAATAGCTTGGTCAGACAGCTGGATAGTTTTGTCAGTTGTCAGTTGAAACTTTGCAGCCTTTGGTGTTTGTGGAGAGGTGGCTCCTAGCCTTCATTCTTGCTAGTTTTACAGCAAAACTCTGTTATGGTGCCTTTATAATGGTGGAAGTTTAGTGTAGTTCTCAGCAGGTTCAGGCAAGGAATTGTCAGTGTAGTCCAGGATTCTTCCTCTCTTTTTGCATGAGTTCATGCCGTACATGTAGACAGTGAGTTTTCTGAATACTCTGTCTTTAATGTTTTCGCTCTCTCTGACTCTCTCTCTCTCTCTCTCTCTCTCTCTCTCTCTCTCTCTCTCTCTCTCTCTCTCTCTCTCTCTCTGTCTCTCTCTCTCTTTCTCTCGCTCTCTCTCCTCCTCTCTCCTTCTCTCTCTCTCCTTCTCTCTCTTTCTCTCTCTCTTCTTCTCTCTCTCTATCTCTCCTTCTCTCTCTCTCTCTCTCTCTCTCTCTCTCTCTCTCTCTCTCTCTCTCTCTCCTCTCTGTCTCTCCCTCTCTCTCTCTCTTTCTCTCACTCTCTCTCTCCTCCTCTCTCCTCTCTCTCTCCTCTCTCTCTCTCTCTCTCTCTCTCTCTCTCTCTCTCTCTCTCTCTCTCTCTCTCTCTCTCTCTCTCTCTCTCTCTCTCTCTCTCTCTCCTCTGTCTCCCTCTCTTTCTCTCTCTCTCTCTCTCCTTCTCTGTGTGTGGTCTGCTGAATGTGTTGTTTGTATAATGCTGTGTGTGTGTTCCTCCAGACCTCCTCGTCCTTGCAGTGCGGGGTGTGTCTGCAGCTGGTGAGGAAGGACGCTTTGCTCGCCCTGCCGTGCCACCACTCCTTCTGCAAAGGATGCTGGGAGCAGCACTGCACAGTCCTGGTGAAGGATGGCATGGGAGTGGGTGAGTTTGTGATCCTCGTGTTTTACCGAGGTTGTGCATAAATGACAGCCCCAGTTTCAGTAGCCATTCTTGGAAATGGATCTGATATGAGCTTATGGGTGAATAGTACACTTACCCAGCTCCTCATAACCAGTTGAGTCATGTTGCCAAGTCAAACAGACTTATGTCTGTTTGTGTGCGCGGGTGTGTGCGTGTGTGTGTGCGTGTGTGTGTGTGTGCGTGCGTGTGTGTGTGCGTGTGTGTGTGCGCGTGTGTGCGCATGCGTGTGTGTGTGCGTGGGTGTGTGCATGGGTGTGTGCATGGGTGTGTGCGTGCGTGCGTACGTGTGTGCGCGTGCGTGCGTGCGCGCGTGTGTGTGTGTGTCATGTGCAGGGATTTCGTGCATGGCTCAGGACTGCTCGCTGAAGATGCCAGAGGACTTTGTGCTCCCCCTTCTGCCTGGAGATGAGCTGAGGGACAGATACAGACGCTACCTCTTCAGAGACTACGTGGAGGTGAGACTGCAGACCTGTGTGTGTGTGTGTGTGTGTGTGTGTCTGTGTGTCTGTGTGTGTGTCTGTGTCTGTGTCTGTGTCTGTTGTCCGTTGGGCCCTAAGGTCAATGTGAGATGCTAGTGTTCCCTAGTCATGACCTGGAACATTTTGTCCTAATGGAGTACATGATGTAACAAATACCCACTAGCCTATCTGTGTTTTTAAACATCAACCTCCCTCCAACACCTTAAGTGGTGTGTGGGTCAGTTGACTGGCAGCCTGGGCTTTTCGGCAGACAGGCCAGTGAACTTGACTCCTGATCTGGAGTTACTGTGAGGTCACAGGCTGGACTGCATGGGGTGACCCCTGGAAAGTGAATCTAGTACAGCAGACACTAGTCCCTGTTGCGACAGACACACACATACAGACTAGAGCAGCTGCTCTGGACAGTGAATCTACTACAGCAAACACTAGTCCCTGTTGCAGCATACACACACATACAAACTAAAGCAGCTGCTGCCTGATTAGTTAATATGCCCATGCAAAACACAGACGGGCTGATTTTTAAAATTCAAGTACATGTTTTTTTTTTTTTTTTTAAACCATGCTGGTGGAGGGGGGTCATTAAGTAAAGAGATAAACACATAGTTGGTGATCATTTGGTATTGTCTGTTATGGTCTGAGAGAAGTATGGGAAAAGGTCATAAGATTGGCACAATGCTTAAAATGACTCCCAGATTTTAATAGAAAAAAAAGCGTGATGAAGATCTTATGATTGAAATGTTGCTGTTTTTTTTCTTTTTCTTAAAAATTCTGTTTGCTGGAGAGCAACTTCCAGTGTGCTCTCTCTCTCTCTCTCTCTCTCTCCCTCTCTCTCCCACTTTCCCTCTCTCTCTCTCTCTCTCCCTCTCTCTCTCTCTCTCCCACTTTCCCTCTCTCCCTCTCTCTCTCTCTCTCTCTCTCTCTCTCTCTCTCTCTTTCTCTCTCTTTCTCCCTCTCTCTCCCTCTCTCTCTCTCTCTCTCTCTCTCTCTCTCTCTCTCTCTCTCTCTCTCTCTCTCTCTCTCTGTTTGTTTGCTTGCTAGGATGCAATGTTCAGGCCTTAGATTCTCCCCCTAGTGTAATTCAGGGTCATTGCAGCTAGTGCATCTGTGCTACTGGCTGACCTCAGCTGCTGTGTGTGTGTGTGTGTGTGTGTGTGTGTGTGTGTGTGTGTGTGTGTGTGTGTGTGTGTGTGTGTGTGTGTGTTTCAGAGTCATTTCCAGCTGCAGCTGTGTCCAGGTGCAGACTGCCCCATCGTCATCCAGGTGCAGGTGCCGCGGGCCCGAAGAGTGCAGTGCAGCCGCTGTGGTGAAGTCTTCTGGTACACATAATAATAATAATAATAATAATAATAATAATAATAATAATAACAATAACAATAACAATAACAATAATAATACATGGGAACAAAATTATACCCTTAGCCAAATACGCCCTGTGCTCCACAACTGTTGTGGAAAGGTTTGTGACACACACGAGTGACCCCAGTGTTGCAAGTGTTTGTTCAGGCAAAAATTCTCTTAGCAGGCAATCTCAGATGTAAACACTGCGGAATTGCTAACTGCACGTGGTAGATGTTACAAGTTCACGGTCAAAACCCCAGTGACCTCTTTTTCCATTCATTACCTAATCATCTAAGTGCTTTGATCTCTGTTGATTTTTAACAACACAGGTTATTTACCAGTCAATGACCCTTCTCGTAAATATGACCCCCATCGTAAATATGACCCCCATCGTAAATATGACCCCTGTCGTAAATGTTAAAGCTTCTCCACTTGGTCAGCTCTTAATCCTCACTTTGCCTGCTGATAAGGGTGTCGCAGGGTAACAGTAATATGTAGATCAAAGTTCAGACTTGCCCAGGAGAAAAATATGCATTGAAAAATTGAAAAATATACACTGAGCAGAATGATGAGTATTACATATATTGAGTTGAGTATTATATATGTGATGTTATATATATATATAATTTATTGTTTTTAATGCTCTTTTAATGTAATTGCAAACATTTGTCAGTGCCATCAACAACATCCAATAACAACCCATAGATGTATCAGCTGTCAAACGATTTAAATTTTCTTCAGTCGCCGTTGATTGCGTGATTTTGTTTAATTCATTGTGATTGTTTAGTACAATGTTTTCTTTTGGGACACACACCCTCTCTGTATGCGAAACTTTCACTCAGTCACAGAGTCTGGATTTGCTAGAGTCAGTTGGGAGGTTCATTAGAACTTCACAGTGCTTAATTTAGCCAGGCAGACAGGGGTGCCAAATGGCAAAATGGTCTGTTTGGTGTCGATTGCATTCTGTGTTGTTTGCTAAATAGATGGGTATCTCCCCTGATGAAGTAGGTCACTGTGCTTCACAGACAGGAGGAATGCATATAATCATGTTTATGTGTGATAGCTTCTTCTTAAAACACCACTGTAAATATTAATCTTGTGCTTTAATGTCTTCTGTCTTTAACTTTAATCTCTTACTCTTCTTCTCTGTGATCCCTCTCCTCTGTGTGTGTCTGTGTGTGTCTGTGTGTGTGTGTCTGTGTGTGTGTGTCTGTGTGTGTCTGTGTGTGTCTGTGTCTGTGTCTGTGTGTGTCTGTGTGTGTCTGTGTGTGTCTGTGTGTTTCTGTGTGTGTCTGTGTCTGTGTGTGTGTGTCTGTGTGTGTCTGTGTGTGTCTGTGTGTTTCTGTGTGTGTCTGTGTGTTTCTGTGTGTGTCTGTCTGTGTGTGTCTGTGTGTTTCTGTCTGTGTCTGTCTGTGTCTGTCTGTGTGTGTCTGTGTGTGTCTGTCTGTGTGTGTCTGTGTCTGTGTCTGTCTGTGTCTGTCTGTGTCTGTCTGTGTGTGTCTGTGTGTGTGTGTGTGTGTGTGTGTCTGTCTGTGTGTGTGTCTGTGTCTGTGTGTGTCTGTGTCTGTGTTTCTGTGTCCCTTTGTGTCTTTGTTTTTTCCCTCTTCCTCCTCTCTGCCTTTCTCTCTCCCAGCTTTAAGTGTAGGCAAATGTACCACGCCCCCACAGACTGCGCCACTATACGCAAGTGGCTGACTAAATGTGCCGACGACTCCGAGACGGCCAACTACATCAGCGCGCACACTAAAGATGTGAGACACACACACACACACACACACACACACACACACACACACACACACACACACACACACACACACACACACACGTACACCAGCACATAAAGTGCTTGAAGTGTTCTACAGAGACTAGTTTGTATTTTGAGTTCTGTTGTTGTGTTTGTTCTTGGTGGAACGTGAAACTGGGTTTAAAGCCTGTTCGTAACATATCACGATGTGTTTTTATAAATCGGTCTGACATTAGTGGACAGCGGATATTATACCTCAGTGACAATGATATCGTTGCGATCACTTTCAGAGTGATTTGATGAAGAGTAAAATCTCTGTAGACATTCAGAATCTCTTACAAGATGTCCCTCTCTTTTAATTGTTTGCACTCACATTGTGAATATTGGCATTAAAATGTTATTGTTCAGTGTGGACGCTAATGTCGTTATAGGTGTTATGTTGTTATAGTTTTTTGTTGTGAGCGGGCCTTACCACTTTGGAGCATTGTTTTACCGGTGTTTTAGTGTTAAGTGTGAAAACTGGTTTTGGTGGGTTCCCTTCTTCAGTATGAGTAGTGTGCCAGTGGGAGGAGTTACTGTTGTAGGGTCACTTGTTTTCCTGGCAGCTTCCAGCATGGATGACACCAATGAAAACTATGGCTGCCTGAGCAACTGGGCATGCTATGCCATGTCTGGCTGACGAAGCTCTTAATTAATAGTGCATTCATGGGGTACTGGTAAGTGAGGAGTTTTGATGTTTTGACGGTCTTGACCAATCAACACTGATGTAGCCCCTCTGAAATCAGAAACATCCTACTTTCCAGTATCCCGTGAACACACTATTAATTGTCTATTAAGTGCTTCGTCAGCCAGACATGGCATTGCATGCCCAGTTGCCCAGAAAGCCATAATTTAAATTTTTGGTAAAACATTCAGTCAAATCAGTGTGTATGTATGCCAAAATTATGTGGTTGGACCATTAGTGTACGTATTCTGTTAAGTCACACAGATTTAAGGCATACTGTATTTCAGGCTTTGTGGATGTCCGTTTCAGTTATTGTTATTGCATTGATTTGTCTCCACTTTAGGACCTGCTTGATAATAATTTTGCATTGCATTGATCAGTAACACACATTGACACACTATGAACTTATTTCTGCTTCTAGTGTCCAAAGTGCAATATCTGCATTGAGAAGAATGGTGGCTGCAATCACATGGTGAGTCGCGTCTGCCCCCCTTCAATTTGTGATGTGTGTCATGTCTTTCTAAGATTTTGATGTACGACTGAGAATCTTGAATCAATTGGGGGGGGGGGGGGAATCTATATGCAAAACATTTCTCTAAAATGAGTTTAGTTATAGCAGCAGCAATTAGAACATGACCATATATTTATTTCCTTTTAGCAATGCCAGTTGTACAGGTGTATTGAATAAAGGCCTGCTATATGTAGGATTGTGGCCAAGACTGGTACTGCAGTCAAATTCAAAATAATGTTACCCCCAGATGCAAGAGGAAAAACGCATAAAATAATATTTTAAAATGCAAATATTGTGTATAAAATGCTGTCAGTGAAATAAGTGTTTCAATTTAACATCTTGCCTTATTTTATTTTCTGGTGACATATGAGGACCATTTTATGATTGCTTGCTGTATTTTTGCACATCCTAATCCATACTGCCAGTGAGGCTTACGTTCACAAGGAGGTAATGAAGCCCTCCATCAGCAGGGGGGCAGCACAGCTCTGTTTCTGTCACCGCACACGTGATGGCACGTATGCCACAGGCCAGCACTGAGCTGTGCAGTGTGTACACATCAGTCTCCGATGCTCCAACAGGAACAGACATGTGTGCCACTACTAAGAAGCACTCGCGTGTCAGTCTGTGCTGATGCATTCCTGCCCTTGCTCCGTGTCATATCTGACCTCAGTGCAACTTCCCAGAACCCAGGTTGCAGTTATCCTGGTAAACCAGCCCCTCATACTTCATTTCATTTTGTACAGAGGGTCTGGCCTTGCTGCCGTTGACATTCATGTATTCGGACCAAGCGAACAGAGTGTGTTCGTGAGCGTTAATGACATAGACTTTACGTGCTACATTTGAATTGTAGTCTGTAGGTAAGCTAATTGCATACGTGACGACCAGACGATTAGCGATTGGGTTAAGGCAGAGCAACTTGTTTTAAACTTCAGCAGAGTCCACACCTCCAGGAAGAAATTGTTTCTAAATGCAGTAAGGCAAGACCCTCTGTCCAAAATGAAACGAAGTACGAGGGGCTGGTTTACCAGGTTAGGTTGCAGTTGTGCTGTCTGTAGTTGCCATAAAGAAATGACACAAAAGGTATCTTGCTTCAATGATCTCAAAAGCATGATGATGCCGTGATCGTGGCCCTCTGTGTTTATGTAATTTAATCCCTGTGGTCCGACACACAAAGTGGTTGTGTAATCATGTTGACTGCTAGTCATGCTTAGAAGGATCAGTGGGGACACCTTGAGGTTGTTAATGACAATACAGCCTTGAGGAGTTGCTATCTGTGTGTGTGTGTGTGTGTGTGAGAGAAAGTGTGTGTGTGATGGAGAGCAGGAAGGAAACTGAATTTAACTTAAGACCACTATACCTCTCTTGACAATAACTATTAAAGTATTTCTGCCTTTCTCTAATCCACCCCAACCCCTCTTTTATTCTCCACAGCAATGCTCCAAGTGTAAATATGGTAAGAAATGAAACACACCATCACCATCTCATCAAAATCAGTTTTATTGGCCAAGTATAGTTACATATACACAAAGGAATTTGACTCTGGCAGATGTTATTACTGTAGCTCTATACCAGCTTCTGGCAGTTCCATCCAGTTTTCACTCAGTGTGTGTGTGTGTGTGTGTGTGTGTGTGTGTGTGTGTGTGTGTGTGTGTGTGCAGACTTTTGCTGGATGTGTCTGGGGGACTGGAAGACCCACGGCAGCGAGTACTATGAGTGCAGCCGCTACAAAGAGAACCCCGACATCGTCAACCAGAGCCAGCAGGCCCAGGCCAGAGAGGCCCTCAAGAAATACCTCTTCTACTTTGAGAGGGTGCGACACACGCACACACACACACACCAACACACGCGCACACACACACACACACATGTTTTTCTATGCCTGTGAGGATTTTCCATTGACTGCCATTCATATCTAACTAAAGAATGCTTAACTGTGCCCAGACCAAAACAATCCCTAACCCTAACCTGTCGGTAAAGAACTGTTTTTGCACTTTGTACTTTTTTCAATAACAACAAACTGGCCATAAAAACACTGTTGTGAGGACCCTCATAATGTCCTCACAACTCAATTTTTTTCTAGTTTTCCTATCGTTGGCCCTCACAACCATAGGAAAAACATGACCACACACACACACACACACACACAGCATCAAGTGGCATGTAGTTTCACTCTGAAGCTGGCCCAGGGGCCTTGTCTAAAAGCTGGGTGTCAAACACACACCAAGACACGGCCTTTTCAGAACTCTCAAATACACACCAAATGTCTCTCTCTCTTGTTCATTCAGAGGATGTGTGTGAGATTCCTCTTTAGCATAGACCCAGTATTGCATAACATGAATATAGTTGCCGTTGAAAAACAATCCTGATTCACAGAGAGCTGTTTTGCGCAAGGTAGTGATCCTGGCTACAGAAAGTAAAAACTCTGCAAAGTATTCCCTCTGCTTGGGCACTTAACAGAGCTGACTTCACCAGTTAGCTGATCTATCTGTGTGTAGATTTGAGTGCTCATTGGGGTCAGCTGGTTAACAAAATAGTTGGTTGATATGTGGCAGGGCTTTTACCTTCTGAAGCTAGGATCTCCACATTTGGCTGCGTGTCTGTTGCACCCTAAACTGAACATCATTCAGAGTTAGTTTGTCCGAGTCTGCCTAAGTGTGTGTGTTTATATGTCCACCTGCGCTCCTGCAGTGGGAGAACCATAACAAGAGTCTGCAGCTGGAGGCGCAGACGTACCAGCGCATTCAGGAGAAGATCCAGGAGCGCGTGATGAACAACCTTGGCACATGGATCGACTGGCAGTACATGCAGAACGCTGCCAAGCTACTGGCCAAGGTACAGCCTGCCCCTCATCTGCCACTCTGATCAACCAAGTGGGAAACGACAATCTAGTGTGACACATTCACCAGCTTATTACTTAGAATTGAAGAATATTATTTCTTATTACATAATATGGAATAAATATGGCCACCCTTATTCTTTGTAGTTTGTTGAAATTATATTTGTGATATGTGGGGCAGTTGTGGTTAGGGAGTTGGTCTTGGAATTGGAGAGTTGCAGGTTCGAATCCCGCCCTACCCATGGCTGAAATGCCCTTGAGCAAGGCATCTAACCCCACACTGCTCCAGGGACTGTAGCTAAAAGCCTGTAAATAACTGTACGTCGCTGTGGATAAGAGCGTCAGCTAAGTGTAATGTAATGTAATGATTGAATGTAGTTGGTTGAAATTGTCATTCCCATAGGGATTTTCTTCTTTAACTGCATATAACTGCACTTCATGCACTTTATCCCACTCCCCCATCACCTTCTCTACCTCTGCCCTTCATATGGTAGTCATCCCCCTAAGTGCATTCTACGCACTTTACTCCCCACTCCCCATGCACAGTCTAGACTCACAATCAACAGTTTCACTGCATGTCCTACTACTCAGCATGTCTATGCACGTGACAAATAAATATCCTTGTATTTTTGTATTTGTATATGCACAGTCTTTGTTGCTGTTTAGCAGCTACTTTACTTAAATTTGCGCCTGTTTGTGTCTGTCCAGTGCCGCTACACGCTGCAGTACACATACCCCTACGCCTACTACATGGAGTCCGGGCCACGCAAAAAATTGGTAAGAACTTGTGCGCATGTGAACACAAAGATACGAAACAAATAGAAATGATATTAGATATGAGGAGTCTGATAGACTGGCTCACCTTATTTGATAATGATAATGTCTTTTTTGTTTTGTTTTTTTTTTTTGTTTTTTTGAAAGGGAAACTTGCATAACTCTATTATTGTGATGCATTATATCATATACAGAGTGTTCCATAAGTCTGGATCTATTGGGGAACAAAACAGTAAAATTACAAAATAGTCCACAAATGTATTACACAATGTGTGCTACACAAAGCATAATAAATTGAACTCTCTGCCCTCTAGTCAGTGACATGGGTTACCTGGAATATACATTTACTTATATATACACTTCTAACCAGGGACAGAAATTCACACCATCACCATCCACTAGCCAAATGCTGGTAACATGTGAAAGTGGCTGGTAGATTCCAGACACGAAACAGTAATTCACTGTCGAGTGGCTGGTGAATTTTACCATTTATTTGTCAGTAGGTGGTAAAGGTTCACATTTTACATTTGATTTCCACCCCTGCTTATAACCATTATAATGCGCATAATGTGTATAACATTATTTCCAATTTGTGTGTGTGTGTGTGTGTGTGTGTTTGTGTATTTTGTGTTAGTTTGAGTACCAGCAAGCCCAGCTGGAGGCGGAGATTGAGAACCTGTCCTGGAAGGTGGAGCGGGCGGACGGATACGACAGAGAGGGGGAGCTGAGCGCTAACGACAGAGGGGTGAGCATAGATGGATGGATGGATGGATGGATGGATGGATGGATGGATGGATGGATGGATGAATGAATGAATGAATGAATGACCAGCCATAATTTATTGTACGTGTGATTGGCAAAAGACACAAAAATCAGGAAAATATCCAGAGGACATAGTGCGGCATGGCAACAAGGCATCCATCACACTCACAGTGACGTGATTTTGGTAGTTTTCATAAAAAGGGCAATATGGGTCTACTTAGTGCAATATGCAAACTCAGATTTTGTAAAATGGACAACATTTATTTAAAAAAAAAAAAAAAAAAAAAAACCAAACAAACAAACAAACCGGGCATTAGGAAGCACTTGTAATGTGTGTGGGGGTGGGGGAGGTTTGTAAAGATGTAGATCCACGACGTCTGCTCCGGTAACTAGCCACTCACCGTCCTCCCTTCTCTCTCTCTCTCTCTCTCTCTCTCTCTCTCTCTCTCTCTCTCTCTCTCTCTCTCTCTCTCTCTCTCTGCGGCAGGATCTGGAGAATCAAATGCACATAGCTGAGCAGAGGAGACGCACGCTGCTGAAGGACTTCCACGACACCTGAACCCCCACATCCCAAAGCACCCCAACAACAGCAGCGCCTCCTTCCTCCTCCTGGCCTCTCTCCCATCTCCTCTCCAAAGACCCCTGCCATCACACCCTTCTCACCCGACCCCCCCCCCCACACACACACAATATCTAGCTATCTCCTCACTCATGCCCACCCCACCCCATCACCCCCCACCTCCTCCCCCACAGACACACTCTAGCTCTCTTATCATTCATGCCCATCCCACCACCCACCCAGACATTTATGCTTTAGTATATCCACTTCACTCTCGTAGTCGGAGAGACGGACGGTGACCGCAATCTGACAGTGAAAACCCCACATTAACACTACAGTGTTATCAGAGAGCGCCTTTGGCTTCCTACACAAACACACACTTGCTCTAACTCACACAAATGGCTGCTTGCAGTCAGTCGCACACTTTTCCAAACCCGTCCCACACACACACACACACATACACACCTGCGAACACTCACAGAAACACTCCTCTGAGATGTCCAGACTAACAAGCTCTGTCCATGTTCCCCCACTCCTTTCTCATTCCTCTCCACAATTGGCCCCTTTTCTTTTGCTGTTTTTTTCTGGACTTTCTTCTCACATTTGTCAGCTTATTTTTTTCTGGATTAATGGCTGTTGATAGTTAGAACATTTAAAAAAAAGATATTACAAAAATACAAAACAAATTGCTGTAATTTTGAACGGTTGTACATTAATACAGAGATAGTTACTGAGAGAAAGTTTTTAAACCAGACACGGACTCCTGTGTGATCATTGGGTGGGGACTGCACAGATCACATATACTTGTCTATAACACAAACACATACAATCTCCTCACGGGACTCTTAATTTGGAAATAGTTTCCTTTGGCATGGGCTTGGAGTCCTGGATCAGTCTTTGTGTTGGAGTGATGACAATATTTTGCTTAAAAACGGGAAAATGCTTTACAGAATGCATTCTATTTTCTGATTAGAAAGAGAGTGGGATTAACCAAGGGCCATGACTAAGTCTAATGCCTTTAAGCGTTGTCTGTAAATAAACCTTTTCCCCTGCTCTGACGTTCCTTCCAGTTGATTAGAGGGCAAGTTTTTTCATGCACATTCAAAGCTTTGCTGATTTGTCTCAAGGATGCCAGTTGCTTGATGTTGAATGCTTGAATTCACCAACATTCTGAATTCTGTCCGTCACAAGATTTGGCATTACTTGAAATTAGTACCATTGTGAGAAATTTAAAAGGGTGTCAGGCGGCTAACTTTTGCAAATACCAGTACAAAGTGGTGATTTGCAGGACTGCTTTAACTTTCTAAACCGATAGGTCTTAAATCTTCACAATTTGTAAGACAGACAAATAAGGCATGTCAAAGATCCACAACGCTGTTCCGCTACGTTGTGCAGGCTTTCACATGTCGCTGTGCTCACATGACTTGCCATCCAAATAAAGGCAAACACATCAGTCGTAGCTTACGCCGGAGATAAAATTAACCCAACCAGTACCCCTTGTTTAGATTCGTGTGGCGCTGCAAGATAGGAGAAGAAGTGTCCTTACACACCTAGATAAGCACATACACATGCTGTATGTGCTCTTACTGTAAAAAAAAACGTGTTTTTAAGTCATCGACACTACTAAGTTAAAGACATCCAGCGCCACCCCCGGAAGTGACGACAACAAGACACTTTACTTAAGCCTGAGGCACGCAAGGTCTGCGGGCAGTACACACGTGCTGTTCCACAGGATACTACGGAGGGCAACATCAGGTTGGGCCTACAATTTAAAATATCTGAAACAAAAAGAAAACATTCGAGTGTAGCGGTTCCGTTTGGATCTCTAAACTCGCTATAAACTGCGAGGTAAGAGATCTGTCAACCAGCTAAGGAACGTACAAGGACAGCTGTAGCTCGCTGCTGCTGCGCAGTGACAGAAGGTTCTCGTTTCGGAGCTAACATTAAGCTTAAGAAACAGAAATCGGACAGTTGTTATACCATACCACATTTTAACGAACACCATGGCTGACTACCTAATCAGTGGACAGACGGGATACATACCAGAAGATGGTTTGACAGGACAGCAACTTTTCAATTGTGGAGATGGTCTTACTTACAAGTAAGTAATGTCAACTGCAACTGGGCCTTACGTACTGCACATGCCACCATGGAATGCGGTCATACCAGAGAGTGTTGAGGGAGGGCATTGCCTTTCTCTCTGCATCTAATTAGGTCACCATCATATACAGTCTATGGTCACTATGTTTTTTTCTTTGTGGTCTGTCATCACTCTAACTAGAGTTTGATTAAAACCATCAGTTTCATCGATGACGTACTGTTCAAAGTAATCCAATAACAGCCACCTTGCGCAGTGCTGCATTAGATATTTTGCTCAGAAAAGTGACAGATGTCCTCGATATTTTTTTGTTCTTAGACACGAATTAAGTCATATGGATCCCAAGATATAGGTGACTTATCAAATGTACATTTCATACATCAGTGACACATTCCAACCGTAAGCAACGCGTTTGATAACTTTCTTCAGACAATAAAAGTAGTGTGAAGCGTTGCTGCTTCGGTTGCCGATAAGGATTATTACCTTTTGAGAATGGTATACGTGTTTTGTAAATGTGCAAGAGCCCCCGCTATTATTTTAATTCACATCTCAGAGCTAGCAGGGTAAATGCCAACTCGGCTAACCACCTTAAACATGAAAACCCCTGTCTTGTCGAATGAGGGATGCTGTTTACTGTGGTACTGGAATTGTGGATTTGTACCATGTACATCTATTTTTAACCTCATGACTGACTAGTGCATGGTGTTCAAGCTCCAAATGTCAACTCCAACATCTCAACTTTGTTATTGTAGTTAAACGAGATTGCAATGGCTCGAACCCCCCATTGTTAAATTTAAAGTTTTACTTAATGATGAACTAACTCAGCAGACTGCCACAATTTCTCACTTAGAATTTTAATCCACAATTTTATTCCAGAACACGGTTTACAAATACATTAGGACCTTACTGAATGTGCTTAGCCTCTCGCCACTTGCCTTTTTCACTCGCCTCTCTCGCTTGCTCTGAGCCCTTTTCTCCCTCTCCCCTCTGTGCCCCATCTAAGTCCCTTTCGTCTTCTCTGTGTTTAGAGTGCAGCTATTGTGGTTTAAGTTCAAGCATTGCATATTTACAAGAAGGAGGGATGGATTGACTATACATCTGCCTTTCAAATAGTTGTTTAACAGCTAAGCTGTGTTTAAGCCTGTGTTCTGTATTTCTATCAGTGATTTCCTGATTCTCCCAGGATACATTGACTTCACTGCAGACCAGGTGGTGAGTACAACTGGCTTTGTTCTCTCACTTAATGTCTGGTTTGCCTGGTTGTAATGGGCTGTGGCTTGCTAGGGAGGGGTTGGTCAGGACTCAGGAGGGTGTGATGGAAGGTGTGAGGTTCTCATCATGTTGCTGTTAGGACACAGACAACATGTGACTCTGTCTTCACAGGATCTGACATCTGCCCTGACCAAACAAATAACTTTGAAGACGCCGCTGGTGTCATCGCCCATGGACACAGTCACTGAGTCTGGCATGGCGATCGCTATGGCGGTAAGATCAAAATCAAGAATTCTACAATTGTCATTGTGCCCGCCCATAACAACATTTCAGTTGGTAGATCTCAGAGTGAGAGCAATACATAAAATACACAAGACACCGACTGTGATGTGCAAGACTCCACAACACTAGAAATGCCAAGGTATTAACATTAAGATGTATCAAAAGCAATAAGAATATTAAAAAGACACATTAACAGATACGCACGCCTAGCCTGGTAAACCAGCCTCTCATACTTCATTTCATTTTGTACAGAGGGTCTGGCGTTGCTGCTTTGGGAAACGATTTCTTCCTGGAGGTGTGAACTCTGCTGAAGTTCAAAACAAGTGGCTCTGCCTTTTTTACCCAGTCCCTAATGTCTGGTCATCATGTATGCAGTTAGCCTAACCCACGCACTTCAATTCAAATGTAGCACACAAAGTCAACATCATCGTCACAAACACTCCCTCTGTTCGCTGATTGGCTAGGATTTGCTCGGTCCGCATACATGAATTTCAACGGGAGCGACTCTAGACCCTCTGTACAAAATGAAATGAAGTACGAGAGGCTGGTTTACCAGGCTAAAGCACGCCTGCATTTGCTCATCTGTGCATTCAAACACACACGAAAGCACAGAGTCTTTTTTAAGAATGTAAGGATCGGTCTCTTCTCTCTTTCCAGCTCACTGGGGGCATCGGGTTCATCCACCATAACTGCACTCCAGAATTCCAGGCCAATGAAGTCCGTAAGGTCAAGGTACAAGTCATACACTTAAGTATTACTCATTACCCCAGATACAGGGGTCTGTTTGCATGGCCACTATCAGACTTGTTTTTCAAACTCGGCCAACCCCTCTCTCTTTCTCTTCATATCCTTCACTGTTTCTGCCATTCTTCCGTTCTCCTGTATTTAGTTGCTAGTTAGATCACTCCGGTTCTCTTTGACTCTTCCTGACTTTTTATCTATCTCTTTCTGTCGCTCAGTCCATCCATCAATCCATTCTCCTATATTGAGTTGATAGTTGGATCATTCCAATCTTGCTCAGTCCGTCCATCTCTGCTATCTTTTACAACAGTGTTTGCATGAGACTCCCTGTAGCTAAACATAGGTCTGAGGAGCACCCAACCTGTTTGTGCTTGCAAAATGGTGCCCCCCCCCCCCTTTCCTCTCCTGCTGCCCCTTCCTCCTCTCACCCTTGTGATCCTTTCACCCCCCCCACCCCCCCCCCCCCCCCCATCCCGCCTCCCCCCAAATCTCTTCAGAGGTACGAGCAGGGCTTCATTACCGACCCCGTGGTGATGAGCCCAAGTGAGCGCGTGCGAGACGTGTTCCAGGCCAAGGCGCGCCACGGCTTCTGCGGCATCCCCATCACGGACAACGGCCAGATGGGCGGCCGCCTGGTGGGCATCATCTCCTCGCGAGACATCGACTTCCTCAAGGAGGAGGAGCACGACATGCTCCTCAGCGAGGTTGGTGGGCCTGCAAAAGGGATAATAACATTAACAATAATAATAATAATATTAATCTTTATATGTATAGCACAATTCATACATACAAGATGCAGCTCAAAGTGCTTTACAGTTTGGCATGGTCACCACAAAACAAAATTTCTTGCATTCCAGTGGCGCCGGAGCAGATGAATACAGTAGCAAATTGAGTCTTGCGTGAACACGGGTAGATAGTCCTTGTAGGCCACAGTCAGCAGTCTTTGTAGTCCAGAGGCGCTAGAACTATGCAATGCCCTGTTGATGCAGGCTCTTAAAATAACGAGCTGTCGTACTGCCAGATATACAACTCTTTCAAGTCTTAATCAATTAATCAATATATTTGTATAGTCCAAAATTACTATGTGAAGTGGTCTCTGTAAACTTTACATACAAATAAAAAATCAATCAGTAAGATAAAGACAAACACTGAGGCAAAAACAAGCAAACGAAATATATACAGGGTGGCCCACAAATATGGTACACATTTTAAATGCTTATATCTTGGATTGTAAAAAAAAACATACAGAGTACCAAATATATTCATTGTGAAGCTGACCTTCAGGGGTTTTTGATATATAGGTTAATTTCTCAGGACACCACTTCAGAAGCGAATTAGAGACGTCTTTTATGTAAGGCTAGTTTTGGAAAAACATTTTTTTTAGACAAAAACATAGCCAGCAACATTTCAAACTATAGGTCTGAATTAAAAATTATGAAGAGGTCATTGAACATTGTCAATAGAAACATTTCAGAGTTAAAATTTAAGCGGGCTATGGTGCGTGCTAATCTAAATGCAGTGCACTGTAAGACCGTGGGAAGCAAAATATCTGCATGAAAAAGCACACATCTCCAAACACAGTAATCCAACAGAACTGGTGGCAGTCTGGGGAGCACTAAAACTACAGCGGAATTATACCCATCATAAATGCCACCTCAGTTCATAAACCCATCTGTGTCCATTCGTTTAACCCGCTCCTCCCCTCTCTGACTCAGGTCATGACCAAGCTGGAGGACCTGGTGGTGGCCCCTGCCGGCGTGACCCTGAAGGAGGCCAATGAGATCCTGCAGAGGAGCAAAAAAGGTCAGCCGGTCTGGCTGCTTGCTAATGTAATGTCTTGTGTCATATTGTGTTTCACTGAAGCTGAAAAAATTAAATGAGCTTGTAAAAGGTGCTGCAGAAAAATGAAACCTGTGTCAGTAATACAAATAGTTCAAGGACACGTTGGACATTTAAACACTTAAAGATAGTTTATGATGAAACTGGGCGGTTAAAATGGAAATTCTGACAGAGCTTCTGTTCTGAGAAGTTTTGGTTGTGGCATTAGCCCCCCCCCCCCCCCATCTCCCATCCCCCTCCCTCACCAACACAGTGGCTGATAAGATGTGTAATCAGTTGTGTATTCGCTCCTGAAACGCACCTATAACATTTTCATTTGCAAATACACAAAACTCACCTGAGTTGGTCAGTGGTGTTCGCTGACACAAAAAAAACATTGCATAGGTAAGGGAGGGGGCTACCGCAGCAACTGAAAATTCTTTAAATGGAAGACGTTTTTGTGAAAACTTTCATATCAACCATTGTATTTCATCATAAACTATCAGAAAACAAGGCCACAAGTGTCAGTCACCAAACTTGTCCTTTAGTGACTCAGGAAAAGAGTAACTCAAATGCAGTTAGCAGCACAAGTTAATGCTACAGATGAGGTCAGACGTGTGGTAATTCAAAACTTGCAAATGAAGTGAAAATAATGTGATCACATTTCCAGATGCATGCCAAACATATGACTTTCCTCCGAACAATGAGAGGTCTCCACTGGGTCAGTTGGGTTTGCTGCAGAGCTGACAGAGGTTGTGTGTGTGTGTGTACGGTGGAGGGGGTTGGTGGATCAGAGTGTGCTTTGTGTGTACAAGAGCTTCTAATGAAGACACTGTGGTGTCAGTTTTGGCTCAGAACTCTGCTTCAATTATGTTTTTCTGTTACCTTGGTGACTAACATATCAACAAGCTGGTCTCTACAGTGAGCATTGACCATAGTCATATGACCAGTACAAAAAAAAGCATGGTGTGAGATTTAAAATGCTATATTCTGGAAGATGTTCCATAAGTCTGGATCCATACACATTTGTGATATTTTAACTACTGCATATTGCAGGTGACCCATGACCCTACAAAGAAGAGAGTTCAAGTTCTTCTTACTGGTCAGGACACTGTGAACATATTATGTAAAACATTTAGGCACTATTTGGTTTTCTTATGGGTCCAGACTTAATAGGACAACCAGTAACATGTAGTTGAGTGTTTGTCCCAGATGGCAGCTTTTTTAACCCCTTTCCCCAAGCAACCCCACATTCGCTCTCCCAGTGTTGGGCTGGGTTGTGTGGCAGACAGTGGTGGAAATTCACACTAGCCACCAGCCGAATGCTGGTAAAATATGAAAGTGGCTGGTACATTATAATGTTACAGTTAATAGTAATAATTTATTATTGAGTGGCTGATGAATTTTATCATTTATTTGTTAGTGGCTGGTAAAAGTTCACATTTTGCGAAGGTCTGCGACTTTCCACCCCTGGTGGCTGACAGACAGACATATGGCTTAGGTGTTGGTGACCTACAGCAGACGGTGCTGTTGATGTCTACCTGCATGTCTGTGCGCTGCAGGCAAACTGCCCATAGTGAACTCGGAGGGCTGTCTGGTGGCCATCATCGCTCGCACGGACCTGAAGAAGAACCGGGACTTCCCGCTGGCCTCCAAGGACTCGCGCAAGCAGCTGCTGTGCGGCGCCGCCATCGGGACCCACAACGACGACCGCTACCGGCTGGACCTGCTGATGCAGAGCGGGGTGGACGTGGTCGTGCTGGTCAGTGTTTGTCCGAGAGTCTGAACGCGGGAGAGCAGGACACTGAGAGTGTGCTTGTTTATAGGCACTCTAGCCCAAAATTGTTTGCAAGCCCTGACAAATTGTCTAAAGAGGAAATGAAATTGTGGATACTGAAGAAAAAATATTATTGTGTTATTACCATAAATATGTTCTTGGGCATCACTACATCTTCTAACAAGATGGGTAACGACTCCAAGCACACTGCAAAACATGTAAAAGTCTTCCTCACCAAGGAGACAATTTGTCAGTGTACAAATCATTTTTGGGTATACTCCGTGTGCGTTAAAATGTGTCTCGCTTCACTGTTTCTTCACTGCCTCTGTTTTTATATATATCTGTCACCAGGACTCTTCCCAGGGCAACTCCGTCTTTCAAATAAACATGATTAAATACATTAAAGAGAAGTACCCCACCCTGCAGGTGATTGGAGGCAATGGTAAGTATATCTTGTATGTACTTTAGAAACCTGACACCAGATTTAATTGAACACTTCTAGTCACATTTAATTAGGAGTCAAAACTCCAGGTGGTCTAAGGTGCTACCAGTTTCCAATTGTTGGTACGCACCAGGCAGTTGAAGAGAATGTACACCAAAAAAAAACGCGCGCACAAACACATATATGCCACTCATCACTAGTTGACCAGATCACACACACCTATGTAATTCCATGCTCTCTCTTGTTGTGTGTGTGTGTGTGTGTGTGTGTGTGTGTGTGTGTTTTGCGGCATGTGTGTAGTGGTGACGGCGGCGCAGGCCAAGAATCTGATCGACGCTGGGGTGGATGCTCTGAGAGTGGGCATGGGCAGCGGGTCCATCTGCATCACCCAGGAAGGTCAGTCCTGTCCACACCTCTTGCTTGTCTGGAGCATGTGCTCTTTTGGGCATTATAGGCACATCATATGTCAGGAGCGTCCACCCGACATGATGTTTTGGGCTGGTGTAGTGAAGGCATTTTATTATTCTCATGATCAGTGTCCTGCTCAGGATTTCTTTTAATAGCAGACGATGATGATATGCTTTACATGATTTACAGATGATTTACAGCCGGAAAAAAACGTGACGGCATTGACTGCCTCCAAAAAACATTGTAAGAAGGTGGTTTAAGCCAGTTTTTAATTTGTCATCTGTTGAGCCTTTTTAACTTTATATATTTTTTGGAATATGCTTTGCCCATGGGCACCATGTAGAACTACCAATACCAGTTCCTGTGCGGCCATTTGTTTTTGCATGATTCATTTGTAAAACATACTTGTATATAATTTAAAGTGTATGGTTGTCCCCTTTGATTTTATTTAGAATCAGTGTAAAAATGCTTTATGTAGCAAAAATAGAGTGAAAAGAAATTAACAAAAACAGTGCAAGTCCAGTACCACCAGTCTCCTCCGTTGTCTTTTCGCCTCTTGCTTCAAATGAGTTAAGTAAATGTAACTATTGTATTTTAGGTTGCGTTTACTTGCGTCTATACATTACTTCAGATAGAGTGGTTATATTTTCTTGACTCGTTTAAAGGCAACGAGTTTCCACCAATTATAAAAGTAAGCTGGACTTTGTCTTGTTTACAGTATTCTCCACTGTGGTGGTCCCAGTTTCCCAATGTTTAAACACAAAGATGTGGGTCATGTATGACTGAGTGTGTTTGATTGTTTGCCTGTGTACTGAGGTGTAGATAAATGAATGTGACGTGTACATATGTATACTGTCATCTCAAAACCCCACTTTCTGCGACCTGACAGTCACTTTTGACAGTTCTGAAAGCTTGTTGCAAAGCTTATTGAGTCTATGATTGTGTGGCACCATATCATGGCGTATTCAATAGCTGACAAGTGCACAGATGTGTCTCTGTGTATGTAGCCACTATCCAAGTAGACACTAAAGGCTGCATGTGCATTTATACTAAAATGGGGTATGTATGCACACTGCGGTTTTGCATAGCCTTTCTCTGGAGCAGATTTCTGATGCCGGTAGGTGTCAGTCCTTATACTGCTGGCAATCCATTGTATTTATCTTTTAATAGCTGTGTCTCGTTCAGTTATATCTATAGTATTATTAACCTAAATTATGTATGAAAGTAATGGTTTCATCTCTTGAGGATTAAGCCTTGTATGTAGGTACCTCATGAACGGAGGTGGAAATCCCAGCTTAAGAAGGTTAAAACTCTGCCAGGTTTTCTTTTGACCTGTGCACAGGTGATTTCACGAAGTAGCTGATCTCCCTTTGTGATCATTTCTGTGCTCATTAGGATGAGCGGGCTCAATAAATGGTTCGATCACACACGTGGCAGAGTTTATACTTTATAAAGCCAGGATCTCCACGTTTGGTTGCAAATTAGATTACGACTAGGTTCACTCTAGTCATTATTTTGACATTATGATGAAAACGCATTGGTTTTGGTTGAAGGTCTAGAGGTCAGTGACAGGTGCACCTTTTGGGGCACTTCAACATGAGTGCCAAGTTATGTTGACCTCGCAATGGGTAGGTCAATCGTCGGGTGTCAGTCCTCTCTTCTCTACTGTTCTTAAAGTTTTCCTCTTTCACTTACCTTCACTTTCATTCTTTTCTTGCCCTCTGCCTCTCCTCCACCGTGTGCCTGTCGTTTTGTCTTTGAGATCATCTCTCTCTCTCTCTCCGCCTCCTCCCCAACTCTCTTTCCCTCTACCCCCTGCCCTTCTTCCCCTCTCTAGCTCCCCCTACTGTTGCTCCTGATATAAAGCTCCACAGCCCCAAAACCCCAACTACTGTAACGGGATTCTCCAGTAAGTCCCTTATGCTTTTGAGCCCCCCCCACCTCTGCAGGGCTCTCATTGGTTTCACTACCTCACTTGTGCCCGCCTCCCTCCACGGCCTGCTGCATTGATTGGTTGGTTAACGGCTCTGCATCAGTAGAAGTAGAACTCTGGTGTTTGGGTTTTTGGGGTTTTGGGTGCTTGACATTGTCTGACTAACCTGTCAGTCACACCTGGCACCTCCTCTGACTCCGGAACCACACTCCCCCACAAACCCTCTGCGCTCTGCCAAGCCAGTCGCTTATGGGTGGGTGTGAAGTCAACTGTGACAGTGGTCGTCACATTCCCTAAAATTTGACTGCCTTGTTTCTGAATGTCACAGATTCAGACAGGCAGCGACATTGTCCAGCATTTGGATTTGCAAGAAAAAAAACACATTCTGTGATATACTTGGAAGTATTTTGTCATATTTCGATCCATTTATCAAGTTGGTAGATGGAGATATGGAGCCCATATCTGTCATTTGTCCTTCAAAACGAGCTGTGAGTCAAAAAAGGTGTCAGCATCTCTGATCATATTCACAAACATTGCCCCCTGAAAAAGCAGACCATTTCTGATGGAAAAGGATGCTTTCTTTCTCCTTTTTCTGACGTTTGATTGCGTCCATTCAACATCTCATTATATGTATACGACTCTTATAATATGTGTTGTGTGCTACTGCTGCTTTCCTGACATCTAATGTGAATAAACGCTTTCTGTTTGTTTTGAACTTGGATCACGCGCGTTCAGTGTATTTTTTTTTTTTTTTTAGTTTCTCACTGCAGATGCACTAAGGGTTTTTGCACTAATAGTCAACTCTGAGCTCCTTAATAAAACTGAAAGGCTCTCGGGCAACACGGCATGCCCCACCTGTTTGCTGTATGGCTTCAGAATGACCCTGATGTCCTGGGGGTATTCCAAGTAAGTGGTTTAGTGACTAACCCAAGGTAAGTTAACTCGGAGTAAGTAGTAAACCTTCCAATAAAAGAGTCCTGTCTCCTGGTAAAACAAAACCAAGGTGCTCTTCTTTTAGAAGATTTACCACTTTCTCTGGAGTTACCGTAACCAGGTAAGTTACTGAACCTGCTTTTTTGGAATAGCCCCCATGGGTGGGTTGGGGCAGTGGGACTGATTTTAGGACTGTGCTGGTGTTGCGTTTGGTTATGTGGACTAGCTTTCGGGTGAGAATGTCCTTGCATGGGAGAGGTGTGTAGTGGTGTAACATCATGAAAGAGATCTGTACCATCAACAGGCTAAATCTGTATGGATGATGTCATCAATGACATTTATGAGGATAAAAATCTGATTGGAGGAAGCAAAACCTTTTTAATAAATGTGCCTGTTACATTTGTAATTTTAAGCCTATTATGTCAAATGGGTGATCTATTATAGTTTTTGCAGACCACTATAAGGGAAGTGTTTTTTTTTTTGTTTTTGTTTTTTTTCATTTCTTCTGCTTGTTAACTTTATGGGGTTTGTTCTCCTCTCTTTCTTTCTCTCTCTCTCTCTCTCTCTCTCTCTCTCTCTCGCTCTCTCTCTCTCTCTCTCTGTCTCTCTCCCTCTCTCTCTCTCTCTCTCTCTGTCTCTGTCTCTCTCTCTCTCTCTCTCTCTCTCTCTCTCTCTCTCTTTCTCTCCCTCTCTCTCTCTCTCTCTCCTGCAGTGTTGGCGTGTGGGAGGCCGCAGGCCACGGCCGTGTACAAGGTGGCGGAGTACGCCAGGCGCTTCGGTGTGCCAGTCATCGCTGACGGGGGCATCCAGACTGTGGGTCAGATTGCCAAGGCCCTGTCACTGGGAGCCTCCACAGGTGAGCACATTGGCACTCTGTCTCAAACTCCTATCCAGTTTTTCCCTTGGCCCACTGGGTTGAGCTCATAAAGCTCTCTGATTTAACTTTTCAATAGTTCTGTTTTAACTAAAACACAATTTGTCTTTTTTTTTGTTACAAATAGCTTATTATTATTATTATTATTATTATTATTATTATTTATTATTATTATGCAAGCACATTCTCATTCTTAAGTAGTGTTTATTATTTTCTTTGTTCCCTTCACCCATTTCTTTATCACTACTACTAGTGCTAGGGCTTTTGAGGTAGAGATGAAATAATGTGCCAGACCTCCTGCAGTACCTCCACGGGCCCCCTAGGGGTCGCGTCACCCCCGGTTGAAGACTGATGCTCTATAAGTCTAATCGGTGCCTGTTCCTTGTCAGTCCACTCTGCCTCCCTTCTTGTCAAGGTCAAAGAGGAAGTCCTGCACCTTTCTCTGGGTAGGGTGTCTCTGGGCTTGGTGATACTAAACCTGCAGGAGAGAGATAGAGGGAGGGGATGGACACATGGGCACACCGACTGGAAAAAGGGAGGCGGGGAAGGGCAAGGACACTGAGAGGGCTAATACTCTTAAGCCTCGCTGCTGTTTCTCACTGTTGAGGGGAGACCAGTTCACATCACTGATAGGTCTGAACCTCTCCCTTTGAACACCAAAGCCAGCTGGACAACTTTATCCACCAACATGCCTGACAAGAATTTAAAGCATTATATATCGCACTTTTTGACCAGTTTTCACAAAACATGGCACACATGATCTTCAGACCATGCCTGACAAAAGCTACTTGATGGCATTTTGATTCTTGCAATCATTTGCCAGTGACAGCCAATCAAAACAAGTGGCAAAGTCACCAAACAGGAACTAAGCTCATATCAAGGCTACGACGTATCACAGACAAATTTGCCAAGCATTGGCATCCACAGTATGCACAACTAATTAGTCATTTGGCCACTAGGTGGCACTGTAACTAGCAATGTTCTGGCACATATTTGCTCTGATGATCATAAAACTTTGATCACGAAACATGCAAGCACACTTTTAGCATTTTCTGCAGGAATGCAGTCTAGTCATTGTTGTTGTTGTTGTTGTTATTGTTATTATTATTATTATCATTATTATTATTATTATTATTATTATTATTATTATTATTATTATTATTATTATTATTTTGGTGGTTGTTGTGTGTGTTGTGCTGCAGTGCCTTCTACTGTCCATTAAAAATATTGAATGATGTGGTGCCCAAGATGATTATAGTTGTCTCTCTCATTTCTTCTCTTTCCTTTCTTTTTCTCTGTTTCCTTATCTATCTATCTATCCCCCACCCCGGTCTCTCTCTCTCCCTCTCTCGCTCTTTCTCTCTTTCCCTCTCTCTCTCTCTCTCTCTCTCTCTCTCTCTCTCTCTCTCTCTCTCTCTCTCTCTCTCTCTCTCTCTCTCTCACAGTGATGATGGGCTCTTTGCTGGCTGCCACGTCCGAAGCCCCAGGAGAGTATTTCTTCTCCGACGGCATCCGGCTGAAGAAGTACCGCGGCATGGGCTCCCTGGACGCCATGGACAAGAACCTCGGCTCCCAGACCCGCTACTTCAGGTGCAACTCACTAGAGATGCGCGGACGGACTATTTTTTCATCCGCAATCGCATCACAAAACTCCGTCCACTATCCATTTGCACCCCACGCTTTTTGACCAATTTTCAAAACTGCACCCGCCTGCCATATTTAACAATGTAGGCTACATATATTTTTCATTTGAGTAGTTAAAACGCCACCCACCCGAATTGAATTAAAATATCATTTTTTGTCGAGTCATCCACCCGACCTGCAGTTTATCAGCAGAGTCTGCCGTTGTAACCGCCATCCGCACATCTCTACCACTCATGACCCGCTTGACTACAACATCAGCATTTCCCCCAGGGATTTATCGTCAAGGCGGACACCTTAACAACACATGCTTCCTGCCTTCACCAAATTGTCACAATAGAACACTAATATTAGACGTAGTCTTAAAATCATATGATTAAATGGTAGGAATACGTGTAGCAATAGACACTTCATCAGCCTTCTGATCATACTACTTAGAAAGGTTAGATGCAGAGGAATAACAAATCATTTAAGGGTTATATATTTCTCAACCATAACCCTGCACCTACTTAGACAACCACCACCTTAACTAACCAGTTCACTGTGGTGGGAAACCCTGGATTTATTGTACTTACTCACCTTACTGTACTACTCTCCTTGGTAACACTTTATTTTACAGTTCTAAATGTAACAACATGCAATATTATGTGCTAACACTGTACATACCTAATACTAACCCTAATCCTTACCCTTACCCTGTGGTACAACGTAAGTACATAATGTTACATATTGTTACAAACTTTGTCACCATACACTTCATAATGTAAATATACTGTAACAGGGACCGTTAAATAAAGTCTATTCATTTTAAATACACTTTTTTATAAATATTTTAAACATAAAGTGTATTTATTTTAAATACTTATTATATTTAAAATGAAAATACTTATTTTAAGAGTTAAGGGCCGTTCACACCTACAATGATAACTATAAAGATAATGCTAACTATAACTTTGTAAAAATCGTTTTTAACTTTATTGAATGGTGCCGTTCACATGAACTATAACGACAACAACAAGCTGAACAATATCGGTGGGATCACTTTTAGAGCGATTTTATGAACTATAAAAGCACTGTCAGCCAATCGGAATTAATAAGAATTCACAGGACGTCATGTTCTATTAGATGTTTAAATCACGACTAGAATGTTGCTGTTAAAATGACACTCTTCAGTGTGGACACCCATATCGTTGTAGTTATAGTTGTCATTATCGTTATAGTTCTTAGTGTGAACGGAACTTTACAAAGTGTAACACCAGCTTCAGATGCACTAACCCACTTCCCCCATCTGTATTCCTCCCAGCGAGTGTGACAAGATCAAGGTGGCTCAGGGGGTTTCGGGAGCGGTGCAGGACAAAGGCTCCATCCACAAGTTTGTGCCCTACCTGATCGCCGGCATACAGCACTCCTGCCAAGACATCGGTGCCAAGAGTCTCACTCAGCTCAGGTATGTGTATACACATGAACCACAAATAGAGGTGGAGGTCCCAGCTTAAAACCCTGCCACACATTTGAACGAAGTCTTTTGTAAATGCACTAATCCTTATGAGCACACAAAATATCAGATGGGTAAGATGGGACTTATTGATGAACAACAGTGTTATGTGCACAGACAGAAAAAAAATTACATGGCATGATTTTTACTTTTTTGAAGCCACAATTGAAACCTATTGAGACAAAACGGTCATGGTGCACAGTTGTGTGTGTGTGTGTGTGTGTGTGTGTGTGTGTGTGTGTGTGTGTGTGTGTGTGCAGGCGTGCGTGTGTTTGTGTGTGTGTTTTATGTGAGGTTAAGTTGATCACCTATCTGGTTGATTGGCAGGGCCATGATGTACTCTGGTGATCTGAAGTTCGAGAAGAGAACCTCGTCCGCCCAGATGGAGGGAGGCGTCCATAGTTTGCACAGGTAGATTATTGATCATGAACGCCCAAGTGGTCTCATCTCATTAGCCCTTTTTGGCAGTTTCTCGTGATAATCGTTATATACATATAGATTCATACCTTATTCATTATAAGAGATTAATTTTTTTTTTTATTCTGTTCTCTTTCAGCTATGAGAAGCGCCTTTTCTAAAGAGAAATGCTGATGTCATACACCTACCTTGCCAGTGCAGACACACACACACACACACAAGCAGGCACACACCTCTACTGACAAACACTACTGATGAATACTACTGACAGGAGCGCATGCATGTCCAGACGGAACCTCAACCTCATTCTGCTGTGGTCTTCCCAGGCTGTCTTTACACAAGGACAGTATTTTAAATGTGTGTGTATGCTTGTGTGTGTGTGTGTCTGTGTGTGTGAGTACGCCGGTCTGTTCTCTCTTTCCGTTTGTTCGTTGCAGTGTTCCAGATGCCTTGTTTTATCTAAGATGTGACCTTCACAAAAAAAAAAGATTAAATACGCACGATTTTTCCACAAATGCTTGTTTGTCATTATTTTGACCACTGTTTAACAAACATAAGTCATGTGTGTGTGCTGCGCTGAAGGTGAGTCGAGATGATGTATGATTTGAATAATATCTGTCACAACCATTGACCAATCGTTGAGGTGAATGTGCCCAGTGTCAAATTCCCCTTTCTGCTTCTTTTTTTTTTTTTTTAATCTGTAAGTAACTTAGCTGACGGGCTCTCGAGGGATATGGCTCCAAAATCACCGGACTTTCCAGACCTACACACATGCGCGCTCACCATAACGTGCACACCTGTACCCCGTTAATGATGGACAGGTGTGGGGTTGTACGAGATCTGTTGGGACGTACATCCTGTTGTTACCCCATCCCTGAAGGAAATCTGAGAGCAGACTAAAATCCTTCCTGGCCCCACAAATTACAAAAAACTATTTCTAGCAAGCCTGTCTGTGAAAAATGGATGGGTAATTCCATGTTATAGATGTGACCAAATATGAGCAAATAAATCTTGTCAAATATTTTGTACAATATTTTTAATGGACGTATTTTGGCCAGAGATGCTCAAACTGTGTGTGCTTATCATACAATAATAATATTTACCATTGTATTTTATGGATGGACAAAAAGGTATAGATATGACAAAAAGTACACTTTCTGTGAAATGATATTGTAAAGAATCTCAATACATATCAAATGCTATTGGATCACCAATAAAATAATGCTGAATTAGCACATTTCCAATGAATAATAGCATCTAAATGAGAATATGAGAGAATTGTTTTGCTGGCCTAACTGACGATTCAAATTGTAATTGTTGTCCTAGTCTGGTATCCAAAGTCACAGGAATTGTAAAACCACAAGAATGTCCATAAAAGAGACTGGATATCGTCCTTCCAGTTTAGTGTGGACGGCATCTTATCATGATTGGAGCATGCTTGTAAGGATGTTACTAAGAATGTGAAGGCCAACCATGGCTTGTTTGGCCTACATGTGATTGTGTTTGTGTGTGTGTGCGTGGTAGACTTTGTTAAAGCACGTTAGGACAGAAGTAAAAAGAATATGAACAAGAATATGCATGAATGATATAAAATGCATGAATGCATAAAAATGCCAAAGTATCCAGTTAATATGATTTCAAGACGGCTGTTGGTAATGTTGCTAACAAATGCAAAAGTGAGTTAGTGAGAAATTTGTACTAGCTAAAATTTGTAGAAATGAAGAAATGAATACACTGTGTAACCACCAATAAAAGGCCCTTCGCACGTACTATTAAAGAGTACGACTGAATTATTCTAAATAAACATTCAACTGCATTCTGAATAAAGGATCTGACTGTGCGTTTCTGTGTGTGTGTGTGTTTCCGTGTGTGTGTGTGTTCCTGTGTGTGTTTTTATGTGGGTGTTTTACATTCATTGAGCTTAAAAAGTCCAAAGTTCTAAAGACTAGGAAATGAAGTACTAGATGTCTTTGTTTTCTTGTTTTTTGCTTTTATGGTATATCACAAAATATCTTTAGCCTGCCTAGCCTAAAGTGTGACGTTATAATGTCATAATATATTTTGTGTCTTACATAGTCAATCTTTGTATCTACAACATATAACATTTTTAGTAATGAGACTTTTTCACATGGTGCGTTGCAACTTAACTGCACTGTTATATAATTTTAATGGTTGACTTTGTCGGGTATATTTTAGTGTCTGGCAGCTACTGTATGAATTGAAGCTCTAACTGTGACAGAAGCATATGAAAGGAGAGGAGGGCAGGGGAGGGGAGGGGCTGGTCTGGCCGAGTGAAGAAGTGAAAGTGAAAATCAGCATCGGTGGATTATAGAGGAAGTGAACTTGCATAAAAAGCCACTCTCTCACAAGCCTACATGCAGATCCACGGCGAACAACACCGAAGAGGAGAAGGGTGGCATTCTGAAGGCAGGCTGGGAGGACGGGGCCAGAGGTAAAACAGCAGCGCTGCCTTTTTAACCTTAGCAACTCTCTTCACTCTCTTCACTCATTTTAAATTTTGCCTCACTCTCTCTCTGAAAAAAAAGTCTTGTCTCCTCCTCCTTCACTTGCCTGTTATGTCAGTCTTCAAACTGACATTTTCTCTTTCATTTTTCGGACTCCCCCTTCTCTCGCCACACTCCTCTCTTCTCACCCTCTCTTACTTCTGCTTTTCTCTCATCAGTGACACTTTTGCCAGACAAATCCCTTCAAATGAGTCCTTTCATCCAGCCCTTCTCCTGTGAATTACTGCTCTTTTGACCTCTCTTTCTCTCCCTCTCTGTTAGTGTGTATATGTGTGACTCTTTGGATGTGTGTTTGAGTGTGTACCTGACTCTGCTGTAAATGGGGCTGTTTTCCTGAATGCTTTCCTGACTTTTAATCGCTTGAAAAAGCCTCATCTTTTACATTTTTTTACCTTTACAGAAATCTGTCTTTGCATCTTTTCTTCTCCTGGCCTTCAGTTAACCGCTCCCTCCCTCATCTTTTCCTGATAGGGAACAGGTTTTTCAAGACTCCTCCAACTGCGGAGGAACTAAGATAAATAAACAACATTCTTTCTTTCCTTGAAAGCCTGACGCCTGACTCTTATGTCAGCTGAGGTCAAGACGGCATATAAGATCATACAGTCACTGAGGAAGACTGGCAGGACGGATCCGGCATCGGCGACTGGGATGGTAACGGAACCCATAATGCAGCTGGAGTCTGAGGAACAGCTGCATATAGATTCCGTTGCCATCACTTCTCGCAAAATGAGGACCACCGCTTTACCTTATGAGAGGGTATTACCATTTGTGTTTATTTCCATGTATGCATATGCATATTATGGCTGTGCAATTTAGCAGATTTTAATGGTGATTACAATTATTGCTCCCAACAGTCTCAGAAATAACATAATCAGACTCAAACGACTAATTTGTCACACTGTATTTAGCAGGTAGGCTCAGACCATTAGGCTTTTATTCTGGGTTGTTTACACATATAACACCATATGAAGGGAAATTGGTGAAATGGTGAGAAAATGCCAAAGTTCAAGGCAATTCTAAGTTTTAAAGTTTTTTTAGAGTTAAATAAATGCAACATGTTAAGAAAATGGGATTTTAGTGTTGATTAAAATAGTTTTTAATTATAGTGTTTTTTTGTTGTTGTTGTTGTTATAATCGAGCAGCCCGAATGCGTATGCCACTTGTAGGTGTTTTTTTTTCTTAATGACGTATGTTATGGAAACTTATGTGAGTGGAAAAGATATTACAATTTGTGTTTACTTCTGTGTATGCCTCCTCTGTAAAGATTACTGTGGGGAGGGATTGGGGTTAGGGGTATGTGATGGAAGCTCCACTCGGACTGTGATTTATGAATCTGTGGGATGATGTTCTGGAATGACACGTTTTCTCCCGGATTGCCTGATTTATGATTCGCCACCGGGAACATCGTGTCAGCCAAGAATGGCATCCATGTTCCATGCACTATCTGTTCACATCATCACAAATCTTTTAACAGAGTGGTTTACTGTTATTTTATTTCCTTTTGTTGCCTTTTATTTATAATTACATATAATAGTGTATACTTGTAATTTGCTTAAAGATTTCCATTATTTTACAAATAAAGCTTTATAGTGTTTTACAAAAAACTATAGTTGAACCTTAATTCTTTTTCTCAAATCACCGTCCTATCTGCCCATCTGATGTGGTAAACCTAAAAAAAGAACTCAGAGATGCAGTGTTTGAGAAATGTGAAATGTTTCCCCATAGCTTCATCGTTGTTTTCACAGTCTCTCTCTCTCTGTCTTATCTGATCCCTTTGGTATCAGGTAGATTGCTCTGGAGTGCTCTTGGTGCACTGTGGGTACATTGTTTTGGTTTCATGATGTTGAGCCCAGCACACTTAAGAAACTGCAAGCACACGTTTAGCATTGAGGACATCAACACAAAAAGTGGATAGTGTCATGATGAAATTTTGATGATCTATGACCCCAGCAGTTGAAATCTTTCTTCATATGAAAACTGCTTTAAATATGTTATAGTGAAACCATAGAAAGAACCAAACCAAATAGCCAGAGACAATAGAATCTTTGGTTTCCAAAAGGGGAAGTGAAAGAACGTGCACTTGTAGGTGATACCCATCATAGGAGTCAAAAAAGCAAGATAGCATAAAAGCTAATATCAAAAAACCAAATATCAATAGGCCTAGATAAAGTCGGAGAAAAGAAACATGAAGTGTTGCATAAGAAAACATTTCCTATAGCATAAGCTCCACGCCATTCATGACCTGATTTGCCTTGACATGAACCAACTAAACTTAGGCTATACCTATACCAAAATAGTTGAAATGAAACTTAGGAACAGGAATCAGAGACATCTCACATTAGAAGTTAAGATAAAGGTGATGATGTTATGGTGAAATGGCCAAAAGTGACAGTTAATAAACATGGCAACTGAGTTGTTATTCTATTAGTGACAGGCTAGTGTGTGTCTTAAAACTTTCTTTGCGTGTGTCTTCTTTCCAGTCTGATGCATTGTAGGCCTAATTACACTTTTTATATCCACCAATTCCAGAGAGAGACGTTAAATCTACAGTGTAGCTATTACCTTTGGTAAGCCTACTGTACAATGGTGTGGTAAAAATGCGTTTGGCCACTAGGGGACACTAAAACATTCAGGTCACTGCCGCATCTAAAATGGCCGAGAGAATGGTCCAGCAACACAATTTTGTTTCCTGTGCAGCACGATATTGGTGTCCTACAAACAAACCCGTGCTAGTGTGTTCCGCATCGCACATTGTAGACTGTGAATTTAATCGATTGACTGAAGTGAGAACAGTGCGCAAAATCAGCATCGCTGAAATTTACTGACCTGTATGTACATACCTAAAGAACTACACCTCTATCGGTCGCTGATTTTGACGATGTCTGTATCAAGACTATAATGGATAAAGAGGAAGAGTCGCCTTTTCGAATTATTTCCACTGTCCGAGCGCTGAACTCGGCATTACGGGGAAAGCTCCAGGATGTTACCGAGACTATGCGTTCCTCTGGCGGAGACAGGGTCCCAAATGAGCCAGAAAAGCTCTGGTTCAAGGAAAGCAGTGCGAAAAATCTCCGGAACCGTGACTTCCTTTCGCCAAACACGGTTTTAACTGCACTATATGAAGGTGGACAGGTAAGCATAATTCTTTGGTAGTCTCGTCTGTAGAGCACGTATCGTTATTCGCTGTGTGTTTCGGCTGTTTGCATTACACATGGATGAGGGGTGCCTTTTGACGCGTGCCTTTACACGCTCTCGTTGACAGGACGGAGGGCGGTTGACAGGATGGCTGCTTGGTCGCTAAGTAGCCTCCTAGCCAAGAAGAATTACATTGCATGTCGACCGACGTGTGAAGCAGACGAAATTAATGTCATTTGATTTGTTAGCTAGTTTAGTAAGTTGACATTGCTATTATCGACCGAACGTTTGAACCCTGCGGCAGAAATTATTAACCCCTCAGTGTCCGTTTCAAAGTGGGTCAGTCGAGAGGTGTTGTATGGATTGTGTGTGTGTGAGCAGTCTGTGTGTCTGTGTGTGCCTGAGTGTTATTGTATTTATTTACTTATTCGTTTAAATGTACCTGCTCCTTGTTTTGTGTTTGTTACCTGCCACATCACATTCTGTGTGTGTGCATGTATACATGTTTGTGTAAAAATGACAGGTTCCCCCAGCAGTGCTGAATAATGTGGTGTCGGCACATGGAAGTGGTGTGTTGCCTCTACATGTGGCAGAGGTGGTGGCTGAAGGTCTTCGTGTATGTGTGGACCATCCTGCTGCCTTCCGGGGAGTCCTGAGCCGATCGGCTGAGTACCTTTGCCCATCGGGGGCTCAGAGGGAAGGGTGTGTGGTCCTCAACTGTCCTGCACTACACACCAGAGACGCAGACATCACCTCACACACACTTACTCTGGGACAGCTACGCACAGTGCTCATTGCGGACCATCTGGGAGCTCTTCTGAAAAGACAAGGGTGAGTGTCCCTGTTCGGGAAAAGGGTTGCTTTTGCGTGTGTGTGTGTGTGTGTGTGTGTGTGTGTATGTGAGAGAGAGAGAGAGAGAGAGAGAGAGAGAGAGAGAGAGAGAGAGAGAGAGAGAGAGAAAGAGAAAGAGAGAGAATATAATTTTTGAGTTTACATTTATCATAAGTGTCCCTAAATGTTAGTGTAGCCAGGCTGCATTATCTAAGGTTTGCTTAATATTTTGTCACAGAGAAACTTCCTCGTCCACATCTTTAAACAAAATGTACAAAGTAAAAGGTAATAAAACAAACCCAGTCGCTATCCTTCACATTGGCCATACCGGATGTGAGTGGAGTACCTGAAAGTAGCACCCATGGTTAACAAAGATGTGCTAGTGTCACTTTGGTGTTAGCCTCAGCGAATGATCATCGACCTGGTGGCCTGGTCCCATTTCCTGCCCAGTCGTTCTCTTGACTGAGGGTTGTCATCCAGCCAGAGCATTAGACCACTAGTAGCTTGGGTTCCTTTCTGTTGATGGTGTAACTATAGTAGGGCTAGACAGTATGGACCAAAACTGATATCTCTGTTTTTGGGCCGATTGGTGATATGTGATATATATTGATTTTTTTAAAACAGAATAAGGTAAAGCGTTTCATGTTCACTCAACACCACAAGTAGGAAAACACAACTTGTTAAATTTAGAGTTAAGACTGCTCTAATAGAGCTGTGCAGATTAAAATGTAAACAGTAACATGCGCAGAGGCACAGTTGAGCGATCTGAGAAAGCTGCAGCTGTCAATATGGTCTGATCACAAAAGGAGGTGTCTTTGATAAAGTGGTATTGCAACATCAAAAATATACTGATATGGCGATATTGCCTCAACTACATATCTCCTTCAAAAATATGTTGATGTTTCGATAACAACATCATTGAGAATTGCTGGTCACAGCAGGCATAGGCATTAAAATATGGCAGTCGAACACAAATCTCTTTATTTTCTGCAACAAGCTTTCCTGCTGAGCTCACACCTTCACACTCTCTGTAGAAAATGGCAGAGATGTCATGTGTTTATGTGTGGCAAAGTTGTTACACCATGGAGGCGTTAGCTAGCTCCTTGCAGTTGTGTGAAGCCAAATGCAAGGGTCTGTTAATTTTATCTGCAAGCGTCTCGCAAGTTTTCAGGTCATGTGAAATGGTAACATTTTAGTGACATCCTAACGGCCTCCGGGGAAATCTGACAGAATTTCTAACCATTGTGCATCATTTTCAACCCAGAATGCATCGCTGTCTGTAGTCGGTCGCAGTCGCCTTGTCACGCCTAGTACTTTAGTGCCCAGTGACCTAGAATTTACAAAAGAAAGAAAAACAGAAAAGTTGGTTGTTAAACCCAAAATATAGCGCACTAAATATGATAGATGTAGTGACATGAACTGGAAAACACAATGAAGCCGTTCTAAGGCCGAGACTGAACAAAAATCCAATGTGACTGTCCCACCATATGAAATAAAAATAAGTTTGTGTCTATTTGTTGTGTGAGCTTGGATAGGCTATGGCTAACTGTGTCACAGAGACTGTACCTTTGCTGTGCTCCCCAGGTACTCTGTCTTGCACTGCCCAGCTCTCCCAGAGGGCTGTGACGTCATCAACTTCCTGAAGGTGCTGGGTGTTGATTGGCCAACTATGCCAGTCAGCTGGAGCAATGAGGAGAGAGAACAGAAGGTGCTGGAGGACTTGCGGAGATCTGCGTACAGAGAGAGGGAGAGTGAGAAAGAAAAGAGAAGAAGCAGGGGAGAGGAGATGGAGAGAGAGAACGAAAGGGTGGAGAGCGACGTAAAGATCAACTTGAAGGAGGTGGTCCAAGAGCAAGGCCTTCTGGGATACGACCCCAGTCTTGGTACCTGCACAGGTAAGGTGCGGGGCAACAAGCACATGCTGATTGAAGCTGTGCCAGCAAGGTTGCCATGTGATCTTCTCACATTTGTGTAAAAGTAGAAGACCGTAATGATACAAGACCGCAACAATTACAATACATTACATTACGTTACGTTACATTACACTATGCAAAGCAACTTACAATATCAGTAACCGACCAGCTCTCTACAGCAGTGCAGGTTATTCTGGCTACATGTCACATGTTAGATGTCACCTTTGCCTACCACTTAGTTTTGTTCACAATGAATACAGAAGGAGAAGTCACTATTTTTTAGTTCACTTCTACAGAGGGACGTTAGGACAATACCAAGGGCCCAGCATTACAAAGAGGGCCCTTTTAGGGCACCATCAGTATTTATGTTACAAAATAGGGGGTCCAAGATTGTATTCTTTCATAGGGCCCAATATTAGTAGCGGTGCCCCTGGTTACACACCATTTTAGTTCATGTTTTATTGCAGAGGGAAGCATGTGGGAAGATCCGAGCTATTAGGCTGCATATTTGTATTACAACTCTTGGTTGTGTTGGTATGTGTTTAGATGTCTCTGTTGTCTTCATGCACAAGATTATGATGCTTTTCACTGTCTCCCCATTCGCTATTTTCTGCTTCCCTCTCTCTATCTACCTCGCTCTCTTTCTCTCTCTTTATCTCACTCTCTATCTTTCTCTCTGTGACATTCTGTCTGCCTGTCTCTCCCTCTGTATTTCTCTCTCTCTGCCTCTTTCTCTCTCTCTCTCTCTCTCTGTCTCCATCTCTCTCTCTCTCCATCTTTCTCTCCCTCTCTCTCTAGTCCAAAGAGAGGCCATCGCCCACCTGGCCCAGTTGGACAGAGTAGCAGCAGCAGCTGACAGTTCGGTGGGTGGCACTTCTCTCTGGCATCTCTGCTCGCTCACACACGCAACCTCACACACAGCTTAAGAGCTCCTCACTCCCACCGTCCCCTTTATGGCTTAAATTCAATGTCATATTGAGAGAGACCTGGGTGCAAACGATCCTCTTCCTTCTGTTCCATTAGACTGTGGTATGGTAACCAGTGCTTATGGGTACACGTTCAGCATGAGCCTATATGACTGTACATTGGTGTGTGTGGCACAGCTGTGTCACCCAGTGCACAAGCTGTAGTCATGGACAGTACAGGTACTACTCGAAAAATTAGAATATCGTATAAAAGTTGTTTTATTCAGGCAATCCAACATAAAAGGTGAAACCAATATCAACATCCAAAGTGAGATATCTCAAGCTTTTTTTGTTGTAATTTTGCTGTAATTTTTAAAACCTCAAACCCAAAAACTCAGAACATTAGAATACTGTGACAAGCTTCAGTATTGTAGGCTCAAAGTGTCATACACTAATCAGATAAGTAATGCAAAACACTTGCAAAAGGGTCCTGAACCTTTAAACATTTCAACTTTAAAGTTGAGTTAGAGAAATGCATGCACTTTTTCAGGATATTCTATTTTTCTGCAGTGAAGGGTAACATGGATTCAGAAGCTATAATCTAGTACCATATTTTCCAAATCGCCTGGTTCCACCTGTGCACCTTATACAGGTGATTTCAGTAATAACCGCTCAAGAGTGGTGCTAATTAGAATCAGCTGATGTAGTGAATGGTTTGAACAAATATGTGGTACCGGATTGTAGCTTCTGAGTGCCCCTCAGTGTGTATATGCGTATGCTTAATTTGAACAGGTATGTGGCATACACTACTTAGTTTGAACAGGTATGTGGCATACACTACTCACTGCTGAGTTTGTCCCAGCACATATTGGCTTTGCGAGTCTGCTTGAGGACTGTGCACATGCAGCACGCAGATGATTTAAAACACTCAAAACTACATGCTGAGAGTATGATGGGATGGTGCTGCAGGAGAGGTGTTGTCTGTTGCCAGCCGAGGTTGGTCTCCTAGACTCTAGAGCATCCAGCCACTAGTGCATCTAGCAAACTATGCTACCATAGAATAGGTTCCGGACCAATATCCTTACATCTACTGGTATGAAATTCCAGACCCGTAGCCACTGCCTTTCTGAAAATATTTGGAAAATCAGATAGAGCCCTGCTGCACTCCTGTCAAACATTGTAGCATCCTTATTTAGCACTTTCAGATTTTTATTCAAATTCGAAGTGCTTTATAAAAGAAAATTATTATTATTATTATTTTATTGTTATGTGTGGGATTTTTCCAAACAGGCTGAAAGCTTTTACTGTTAACACTTACTTGTTAGGCTTTGTGAACATGTCCTAAAGGAAAGTGCTCTCTCTCTCTCTCTCTCTCTCTCTCTCTCTCTCTCTCTCTCTCTCTCTCTCTCTCTCTCTCTCTCTCTCTCTCTTCTCTTTTGTTAGGCGGTCATGACGGTCCTGCACGTTACCTCCTGTCAGGAGGAGTTCCGTCAGCAGCAGACAGCGATGCTTTGGAGAGCATCAGGGGCCACGGCCACACAGGTACACACATTCACAGTCTCCCTCCGCACAGGCAATCACATTCAGAGCCCATAGTGTAGTTTGCATGCATGTACACACAGTCTCTCCGCTCAGGAAATCACATTCAGAGCCCATAGTCTAGTCTGCACGCTGGAAGATCGAGATATCCCATGCTGAATGTAGCCCAGCATGGAGCGCTTTGAACTACTACACCGCTATTTTTCACAGAGCTCCCCCTGCAGGACTCGGGCACTGTCCGCTCACAGCCCAGAAGGTGTATGTGTGTGTGTGTGTGTGTGTGTGTGTGTGTGTGTGTGTGTGTGTGTGTGTGTGCTTGTGCGCATGTGTTTGTGTCTGTTTGTGCATGTGTGTGTGTGTATTTGTGTGTGTGTGTGTGTGTGTGTGTGTGCTTGTGCGCACGTGTGTGTGCGTGCAAGCATACATATATCTGTGTGTGTCTGTGTGAATGCTTATGTGTGTGCCTGTGTGCGTGCATATGCATGTGTCTGGGCAGCATGTGTGCAGTGTAAATGTGTCTGGGCGTGTGTTTTGTACAGTATGTGTTAGAAACAAAGAGGGAAACATGACTGGCACTTGGCAGACTTGATTTGTAAAGTGTGAAACCTACTTGCTTTGCTCTGATGGGCTGTTGCTCACCCTTCTGCTGTTTCCCCACTCTTACACCCCCAACAGAGACTAGTGGTGTGTCTCACACAAACACACAGACACACACACATGCACAGACACACACACATGCACAGACACACACACATGCACAGACACACACACATGCACAGACACACACACACACACACACACACACACACACACACACACACACACACACACACACACACACACACACACACACACACTCTTGCTTACCCTTCTGCTGTTTCTCCACTCCTCCGCCCCCCAGCAGAGACTAGTGGTGTGTCTCTCTCTCACACACACACACACACACACACACATACACACACTCTCTCTCACACATGCACACACACACAGAGACACACACACTCTTGCTCACCCTTCTGCTGTTTCTCTGCTCCTCCACCCCCAGCAGAGACTAGTGGTGTGTGGGCCAGTCAAGACTCCAGGAGCCCAACTCAGTGCTGCCCAGTATTTACAGTAAGAGCAGCTTGTGTGTGTATATGCCTGTATGTGTGTGTGTGTGTGTGTAAGCTAGAAGGAGGGATGAGTGTGTGTGTGTGAGCGAGAGGAAGCTATAAGTGTGTGTGTGTTTGTGTGTTTGTGCAGGCATGTGTGTGTGTGTGTGGATCAAAGCAAACCATGGAAAGTGAAAGACGGTTGCATCTATAGTATATTGGTGTGTTATATATGGTCTGTTGTCCTTAGGTTAAGAAGATCCCAAATGAAAGAGGCATCTGAAATGAAATATGGAGACCAAGTTGAAGGTGAGTGTGTATCAGTTTGATATCAGTGTGTGTGTGTGTGTGTGTGTGTGTGTGTGTGTGTGTGAGAGTGAGTGTGGCTGTGACTGTGACTGTGTCTGTGTGTGTGTGTGCGTGTGTCAGAAATGAGTAATCCAGCTTCAGAGAATAATCACATACCACTTGTCAGGTACATGAACTGATTAGTGAAATCAACTGGATTATGTGCGCAGGTAGAACTCATGGATATGGCAGGATTTTTACTCTTTGAAGCTGGGATTACCCACCTCTGGTGTGTGTGTGTGTGTGTGTGTGTGTGTGTGTGTGTGTGTGTGTGTGTGTGTGTGTGTGTGTGTGTGTGTGTGTGTGTGTGTGTTCGAGCGAGGAGTATAATGAGCACTTTTTCTCCTTACTCTCAGGACAGACATGGGATGACATCATCAGGGTCATGACCTCTGCCACAGTCAGATTTGAGCTGTTGTCAACTGTTCACACAAGTCCCGTGAGTCTGCTTGTGCTAACTGAAGTCTGTGATTTACTGTGGCGCTCTGGGTCACAATATACAGTCGTGGTTGTAGCTTTGATGTGTGTGTGTGTGTATGGGTATGTGTTTGTGTGTCTGTGTACATTGACTGTCCAGACTAGTAGAAGGACCTGGCATTAGTGCAAATTAACACCAGTAGAAATGTTTCACAAGTAGAATTGTTGTGTGTGTGTGTGTGTGTGTGTGTGTGTATGATGTGTGTGTGTTTTAGTTTGAGCATGAGCACCTGTCTGTCATCTATTTCTTAGGTGACTCTAGATGTGCAGAGAGAAGGGGGCGTGTCCACCAAGGGCCCAAGGGGCGGGGTCTTTGTGATGTATAATTGTGCACGCTTACACACGCTCTTCAGCAGTTACGAGAAAGGCGTGCAGGAAGGTAAAAACAGCCCACACACACACAAACACAGACACACACACACACACATAGATACCCCCCCACACACAGACACATAAACACACTACATAAACATCTAAGACTAAACACACTTTTTTAGCTCATGAAAGTCCAAATGACCACACACATACAATAGATAATAATACATTGGCCTGGACCTTAACGTTGTTTGGCTCTCTACAGGAATTTACCCAGAAATCCCTGAATGCTCCGAGCTGGACTTCTCCTCCCTGAAAGAAGAGGTTTGTATTTAGCTGAAGGATCAGTAGAGGCATATAGCTTATTAGCTTATTGGTGTGGTGGTACTCTTTGGCCGAGACTCTAAATGCAGATTTGCTTTCGACTTGCTTCTGTCCTCATGCATCTCAGGGGGAGTGGCTTCTTCTCTTCAATTACCTCATTCCCTATTCTGAACTGCTGGACCAATCAGGAAGAGCACTGGAACTTGAAGGAGGAGGAGTCAGAATTAACCTTAAGACTGAACAAGTAAGTGACTGTGTGTGCGTCTGTGTCACAATATACAGTTGTGTGACATTCAGTGTTATTAGTGGAACGTGAAACGCAGTGGTTATTGGCCAGCCTGTTGATGTTGTGTGAGATGCTGGGTAGATGTTTGGGTTGAACACAAAGCACATATACACACAAAAACAAGAGGAGATGCTGCTAAGTCAGTGGCATGTCTGTAAAATGGTGCCATATGGATTATATGTTAAAGCGGAAATGAAAAGGAAGCCATACTAAAGAGCTGACAAACAGATATGCATTCATTTATTTACCAGGGGGTGCACTGTCCAACAGGGAAAGTGCAGTAACCACCTAAACATAACAATTGAGAAGAATGCCTTTAAAGTTGTCATACTGCCCAGTCAAACATGTTGTACATATAATAGTGGTGATGCTTTTATGTACTTTCTTAATGACAAGAAGCAAGAGATTTAGTCACAAGACAAAGGGGGTGTTATAAAGTCAAATTTCAGTCTACACTTAATTTGCAGAAATATGTAGTTACTGCCTTCTGGCTTTGTAGGGTAGTGCAGATCCCTTGCAGAGAGGGACGACAGCTTTGTGATGTCCTTTGTGCGTGTGTGGGCATGTTGAGTGGCAGGATCATGGGAGGGATTGAATGTGTTCCACAGAAATTCATACTCCCAACTGGGCAAGAGCATAACAGTAGAAGAGCAATGCAAATTCATTTGCATCTTAATTTTGTTGGCACAGTTTGAATGCAACCATCCAGTTAAATACAATGCAACTTGCCGTGCTTCAAAAGTGCCACCATGCAGTGAGGTTGGATGTATACAATGGATTTTTGTGTGCACACACACACCTTTAAGAAATGAGTAATAACAGTGTTGGTTCCAGAACTCTGCCTATTTCTTCTGTGAAACACAGTGGTGGCCAGCAGACCAAAGGGGCTACTGACATCCCAAAGTTAATCAGTAGCATACTGAGACCGTATCAAGCCTAAAGGAGAAAGAAGGCGAATGGTCACCTACTGTAGATGTAATGCCCTTTTAGTTCAACAGGCTTATACAGTACATTGTAAGGAAACTGTGTTACAGATGTGATAGTATAGCTGCATAATGTATCCATGTGTTCATACATGTGCTAAAACTCTTCACATTTGGAAATTCCAAAGTTCCAGTTGGGTGGTAAGGGTGGAAAAACATTATGATAAAATAAGCCATATCTACTGGACACAGTGATCTCAGTTCTTTGGAAATGCATGCCTTTCTTTTATGCTCTGTGCAGGTGTGCAGGTTTCTGGTGTCTCTTAGCAAAGACTTCAGCTCCTACTACAACAGGGTCCATGTGCTTGGGGTAAGACTGATTTTATGTGCGTTTTCATTTTTAGGGAACATATATGGAGAATCATTTTAAACCTTCAAGTTTAAGTTCATTTTCAGCATTATCTTCACCTAACCAACTTCACAACAGATAATTGTGATTTAGTAAAATCATTTTGCTTGTATCTTAATAAAGGTTAAGGAAATTCCACTTGTGGGCGTTTAGGATGTTGTATGACTGAGATTCTTGCTTGATGTTTGTTCTGACAGATTCATTAAATGTAATGCGAATGCAGACGCAGCTTTAAGCGTCATATCATATTAACACTTCTATTTAAATATAGATAATTAGCTTTTAGTTTATTTTCTATAAATCCACTCATCATGTCTGTCATATTAAAAATTGACAGTAAAAGTAACTATATGGCAAACAAATAGAAAATGTGTGACACGGTCTTTAGGTAAAAAAAAAAAAAAAGACACATTAACAGAAGACCTTTTAATCTTGTTTGCCAGACGTCAGATATTAAATGAAAAAGCAGTGTGAGCGGTGAACAGATAATCACAATGTCATCATGTCAAAATAACACAGACCGAGGTCACAGGGATCAGTGCCTGTGTATCATCTGAAAAAAAAAAACAGTCTGTCACGAATGTCTGATGAGATTTTTTTATGACACAGGGAGTCTGTACACAAACGCCCCTTTCCCATTGCTTAGCAAGGGTCAAGTTCATGTCATTTACGCCATCGAACACTAGGTGTAGCTGCTTGGGTGTGTGTAGAAATTCATTCAGTTACAAAGATGACGCTCAGCTGACATGAATGTAAATAAGTACATTTGCTTTTAAAAGCATGAAAAATGCGTAATGTTTCAAAAACACGATATCAATTAGGTTTTTTTTACATTGCTGAAGTAAAATAAAACATAATGTACTGACTGAAGCCACTGGAGTATATACTGGCGTGATGAAGAGTGAGATATACTGGCAGACTGTGTTCATTGAAGGCCATTAGAAGGGTTGTTACTGAACTGTGTGTGTGTGCTCATGTGTGTGTATGTGAGATTAGTATGTTAATACAGTTGAATGTGTGTGTCGGGGTGGGGATGATGGAGAGACATCATGTGATTAAAGCAGTTCACTTAGAGTTCAGTCCTTAACCTACAACCCCATCTGTCCCCCCTCCCCTCTCTCACTGACCCTCTGTCCCATACTCTATCTCTCCCCTTTGGGCTGTCCATCCTCTCTTTCTCTCTCTCTTTCTCACGCCCTCTCTCCCTCTCTCTTGCTCTCTCGCCCCCTCTCTCGTCCACTCTCCCCCTCTCTCGCTCACTCTCCCCCCCCCCCCCCCCCCCCCCCCCCGGACTGTCCACCCTCTCTCTTTCTCTCTCTCCCTTTCTATCTACTTCTCTCTCTCCCTCTCTCTCTCCCTCTCTCTCTCTCTCTCTTTCTCTCTTTCTCTGCATGTTACCACTTTCTCTCTCTGTCAGGAGCCGTTGCCTCATCTCTTCAATCAGATGTTTTGTCGCCTGCTGTTGCTGAGTGCCCTGAGAGAGCTCTACCACAACGCACTGGATGCCCTCAACCTGCCCCCCATACCACAGCTGTAGCCCAGCTCACCCCACCAGACATCAGATCAGACACACACACACATACACACACACACACACACACCATCCTCAACCTGCCCCCCATACCACAGCTGTAGCCCCTCCAGCCCACCCCACTAGACATCAGATCAGACACACACACACACACACACACACACACACACACACACACACACACACACACACACACACACACCATCCTCAACCTGCCCCCCATACCACAGCTATAGTCCCACAGCTCAGCCCACCAGATACACACACACACACACACACACACACACACAAACACACAAACCACCCTCAACCTGACCCTCCATCCAATAGCTGTAGCTCCTCCAACCCAGCCCACCAGAGACAAACACACACACACACACACACAAACCACCCTCAACCTACCCTATATCCCACAGCTATAGCCCCACAGCTAAGCCCACCAGATACACACACACACACACACACACACACACACACAAACCACCCTCAACCTGACCCTCCATCTCTTAACTGTAGCCCCTCCAACCCAGCCCACCAGAGACAAACACACACACAGACACACACACACACATTTATCACCCTCAACCTACCCTATATCCCACAGCCATAGCCCCACAGCTAAGCCCACCAGATACACACACACACACACACAGACACACACAAACACATTTATCACCCTCTACCCCGTGACCCTTGCCCCCCCTGGAGCCCTTGACCACACCGTGTTTACGCCCCTTCAGCAGCCTGCTCTGTGCCTCTGCTGCTGCCCCCATGCCCTCAAGGATACCCAGAGACCACTCCGTGCGATAGTTTTCACGAGTTTCCATAGCAACCAGGCCATTTTTAAGTGTTAGCTCACACTGTCGCTACCCACAGTCTCAGTCTCAGTTTCAGTTACACCCCCCGACCCCCCACCACCACCCCTCCCCAGCTCACAGTTGCTGGTCACAGAGTCTTCATCATTTGCCACTGCAACCATTCCCGTACTTGACTAGTAACAGTGATGTTTTAAATAACCCAGCACCCCAATATGCTTTGTTTTTCTTCCAGTGTCAAAAAGGTCTTTATCTGTAAAAAATAACTGCCCTTTGTTTCCTGACCACTGCCCCCGTATCGTGAAATACTGCCATTGTATTGGTCAATCCATTTCCCCTACAGCTTTTCTAATTCTCAGAACTGGCATGTCTCTGACCTCTGGCTCCTGTCAATATCTCCTTGAGAAGTAGTGTAATCTTCTGTGGCCACGGCCTTCAAATGGCTCTCCCAGCCTTTTGATTCTGTTCACAGCTCCCTGGTTTGACCCTCTACACCGATTATCTGCGGTGGCACCAATTATCACCTCTGTAGTAAGTAGTAAGTGGCTCCACCCATGTGTCGCGTTGTTTGGAGTATCCTGTTTCATCAGACCCCACCCCCAGACCCCATCCCCAGACTCCACCCCAGACTCCACCCCCAGACCCCACCCCTAGACCCCATTCTCAGAGAATTACCTGTTTCATCAGACCCCACCCACAGACCACACCCTCAGACCCCACCCCAGACTCCACCCCCAGACCCCACCCTCAGAGAATTACCTGTTTCATCACCCCCCCCCCCTCAGACCACACCCCAGACCCCACCCTCAGACCCCACCCCAGACCCCACCCCCAGACCCCACCCTCAGAGAATTACCTGTTTCATCAGCCCCCCCCCCTCAGACCACACCCCAGACCCCACCCTCAGACCCCACCCCAGACCCCACCCCCAGACTCCACCCTCAGAGTATTACCCGTTCCTCCCACCCAACCTTCCATCGCTGACTTTTGTTAGATTGTCACAAAGCCACACAGACACCCTGTAGAGGCCACGTGCCCTACCTGAACACCACTACGGATATCTTAGCCGTAGGTAGCCTCCCCTTCCTAACCAGCACCGTCCATGTTATCATGCCCAGCGATGCCCTTGTGTCCTTTGACTGGTTCTGCACATCACCATGTTTCTGCTGTGCCATAGCGCCAAGCACGCACCCTCTTGTCATTTTGTGCCATGGACGCTGTTTTTGACAGCTCACATAGACCTGTGCCATAACCTAGACTGTTCTCTGTGTGTGGTTGTATGTTTGCGTGTGTGTGTGTGTGTGTGTGTGTGTATGTGTGTGTGTGTGTGTGTGTGTCTGTGGGAGTGTGAGGCAAGAGTGTGTGAGAGCACACCTACAAAAACACAGCCTCACGGTGTCATTACATGTGCATTATTAAATTGAAATGTCTTTGACCACCCACATACCCGTAAATCTCACCAATAAAAGAGTGATCAAAGTAATGCATTGCATTGTCTGTCTGTGTATGTGTGAGGTGTACCGTTGTTTGAGTTGAGTTTTTAAAGCATAATAGGCTTTACTAGGGTAGTGCTGAGGGCCAAGAGAAAGCATGAAGATTACGCTATTTTTAAACCATTAAAACAGCTCGAAGTTGCTCCACACCCCCTAGGTAGTCTAACAAGGGCCCTGGCAAACGGCAGCTATTGAAACACGGAGGCAGGACAGCTTGAAAAATGCCTCATTTTGAATGCCATGACCCTTGTTACATTACTGAGAATGTGTGGAGGTTTTAATAGTTTAAAAATAGCTATATCTTTAAGCCGTCCTGCCTCCGTGTTTCAGTTGCTGGCGTTTGACCAAGGTTGGCTTCTACCTGTGAAAACAATGTTTTTAATTAACGATTTGTACACTCACAAAGTTCTTAAGGCCTGGTTTTGAATGCCAAGACCCTTGTTAGACTACCTATGGGGGTGTGGAGCAATTTCAAGCTGTTTTAATAGTTTAAAAATAGCATAATCTTCATGCTTTCTTTTTGCCCTCAGCACTAGCATTGTAAGCCTATTCTGCAGAAACAGTAAAAACTGTTTAGTTTAGAAAGCAATGGGCTAGCCTAGTTTTGCTCCTCAGCAAACATACCAACTCGGTATGATGTTTTAACATGCCAATTTTCATTTTACACCAAATTTCTCCTTTAAGTAAGTTTGGAGGAGCGGAGCATCTCTCTTCAGTTTGAATGAGAGACAGTTCTGCTTCCAACCTGTAGGGAGAACAAAGGCAAAAGCTACTTAGTGTTGCTTTAATTTTTTGCCTGGTTCCATTATCCTGTTAAACCAGGAAACCTCAGGCCTCAAGTCAGATAGTGTCTTCAGTATTTGTACATAGGTGTTCAAAACACAAACCTGAAGATAGATCATGAAAAACACAATTCAAACTTAAAAGGGTAATTTCCGCATTTAACAACTTAAAAGTTGTTTACAATATTACAGGATTAAGGTGTGAATTTTGATAAATTCTTCTGCATTGGGACAGTCTTTGAAAATGATGTAAACAAGTTTTTAAAGATGTAGAACACACTGAGTGGTGTGCTGTGGTGTTCATTGATACAATGACAAAGGTTGTAGCAAAATTACGGTAAAAAAAATTGGGGCAGTGGTCGGTGATCGGAAGGTCGCAGGTTTGAATCCACCAACTGCCAGAAGTGCCTCTGAGGTACCCTGAGCATGGTACACACACTGCTCCCCGGGCACTGTTGTCATGGCTGCCCCCTGCTCATGTGTGTTATGGGTTAAATGCAGAGGTTGAATTTCGTTGTGTGCACTGTCTGCTGCGACCTGCTGTGTGGTCACAATGACTAATAGGAATCACTTCCACTACAACACTAGAATTACTCTTTAACCATCGACACTCTCATGCTGTGGCAAGTATTAAATGCATAGATTCAATCATGACATTATAGGTTGCCAGACATTGCTATTCCTTTTCCTTTCCAGAGAAGCAAAATAAAGTCTCCAGGTTGGTCAGTAGCGTGACACCTCTGTGTTAGCCAGGGAAACTAATATGACATTCCTGAGATGCCCAGCTTATGCAGAAAAGAGCTGGCCTAATTGGGTTAATTTCATGCTGTGTGTGTGTGTGTGTGTGTGTGTGTGTGTGTGTGTGTGTGTGTGTGTGTGTGTGTGTGTGTGTGTGTGTGTGTGTGTGTGTGAAGCTGAAAGCAAGGGAGACTGTGTGTGTGTGTGTGTGTGTGGGTATCCGTGTGTGTTAATTTTACGGTGCAATTACAAAGTTGGGTTGGTGTAGTGCTCTCTGCAACTAAGAGATAACCACACACATGCATACACACACACACACACACAGACACACTCAAAACCTGACTTTCTATAAAACCACAGTGGCACCTACACTGTTGGGTGCTTGTGTGTGTCATAGGAGTGCAACCCGACTACGGCAGTGTCACGAGAGTTTCAGTGTCCTTTTCAACCTTGGAGTACTTACTGCTGTGACAGCACCACTGAGACCACACACACACACACACACACACACACACACACACACACACATTTCTTTTTTTAGTGAGTACATGTCTAACCTCTGCTTTTTTCTGTCTCGTAAAAGCAAAGAGTCTGATTTACAAACAGCAGGTCCTATGTAATATTCATGTGGTACCACTGCAAGTGCTGCCCAGTCTGCTTTAAATAGGATGCAGAGATGACATTTTAACAAGTGACCTACCTCTGTCAGGCTGCCTTCGGGGGACCCTGCTTTTGCCCTTCCGTGGTTTCAGTTTCAATCTCCTGGTATGCGGGAGATGTTATAAGTTGTAGGAAATTATTCTAGATTTCCCCTTTTGATACATGCCAAAGACAGCGAAGAGGAAGAATGAAGGAATTGGTAACCGAAAGAAAATGTATACTTTATCTACATTGCCAGAGACATGTACAAAATTATGATTTCAGACTACAAGTGAGGGACTCTGGTACAAGGGCAGCTGTGGTCTAGTGGTTAGGGAGTTGGTCTTGGGATTGGAGCGTCGCAGGTTTGAATTCTGCCATACCCATGGCTGAAATGCCCTTGAGCAAGGCAAGGCATCTAACCCCACACTGCTCCAGGGACTGTAACTGAAACCCTGTAAATAATGATCTGGATAAGAGCGTCAGCTAAGTGTAATGTAATGCAACATGAAACTGCATAATATGCTATGAAGCAATAACTACACCCCATTTCCCAGCCACTCCTCAATAGACTGAAGACCGGAAATACATTCAGTCTTTCTGCAATCAGAGGGTCACACTTAAATGTATTTTCACTGCAAATAAAACGTTTCATTTGTACATTAATGGCAGGAATTACAAATTCAAGACCTTAACGGCATGATGTAGAGCTTATGGACAGATTTGTGGACTGCATGTTCACATTAAACAGCAGAAGAAAAATTAGCAGGAAACCTTGTGAGTCAGCTGAGTGAAAGATGATGCTGTTTATTCCATGTAGATCCATTTCGTTTTATTAAATTACACAAATGACCACAGTGATGAGTTGTAAAAAGAGCACTGACGAGTCCTGTTGGCCAACGTTGGATGGATATACTGATAAATACAGAAAAATAAAAACAAACACATCAAATTTGAACAGAGAGAAAATCTGAAAAGGTCACTAGTGTGCAAAACCAATATGGTACATACAGCATGCCCATTACTCCACATAATCGAGTTAAGGGAGTAGTTTCATGTCAAATTAGATCCCAAGACAGCCTCTCTTACCACAGCAATTGCATTTATTATACATTGTGAATGTTTTGTGTTTTCACAATTTTATTTAAAAACATTTATGTCAATAATATGATCTCTTATGTGTAACAATTATAGCCTACTGTTTTTTTCTGTATGTTTGTTCAGTGTTTTATATAAGAAAAGTGCTTTATATAAGAAAAACTTGAAAGGGTCCTTTATCATAATTGTGACAAAATCCTACCAAGGAAGATATTTCATGTTGTATTTTTGACTTCACAGGCAGTAACTCACATCTGACACTGGGGGACAGTATTTTGAAGCAAATTACAAAGCTCAGTAAATAATTATCCCCCTCCCCGCTGGGTTCTCCTCTTTTTTTCCCCCATCTCTCCCACCCTCCTGCTCTCTCTCTCTCTCTCTCTCTCTCTCTCTCTCTCTCTCTCTCTCTCTCTCTCTCTCAGTGGCCTGTGTGTGTGTGTGTGTGTGTGTGTGTGTGTGTGTGTGTGTGTGTGTTGCTGGGGGTTGCTGGCCTGTCAATCACTCCCTGGGGCCTTTCCTCTTCTCTGTCAGAGACAATAGAGGAGGAGGGAAGAAAGGAGTTCAAAAGATACGCACGGAGCCAGAGGAGGGTACGCCGTGTAATCGCTCCCAGCAAATGTGCCCGTCTTTAAAGGCAGCATGAGGAGAGGAGAGGAGAGGAGAGGAGTGGGAGAGAAGAGGAGAGGGAGAGTGAGAAGAGAAGAGGAGAGGCGGGTGGGAGATGAATGAGGTCAGGGATGCCCATGAGAATTGAGTGATTCTTTGTGGTTGCCAGGCCTGCAGAATAAAAAGCCAGTGCAACAGACAGGAAAGCAGAGCTACTGACAGGCAAGCGGGAGGGGCTAGGAGAGGGAAGGGTAGACTTTGGGGAGACTGAGTATACAGTATATTGATGTGTCGTCACTGGTGTCTGTGAGTGTTTGCGTGTCACTGAGTGATGGCTGTAGACTTATATGTGAGTGATATTTACCTTTGATAAGGGGCACTGGTTCTGTCTGAATCCTGCTGCCTGAAACACCATAGCTCAGCATCAAACAGATACACAACCAGACAACAGTGTAGGATAATAAATAGTTATGAGTCTGGAGCTTTAGGATTGTACATGGCTCCTGACCACTACGGTCTCTTTGGGTACACATGCCAATGTCATGAAGGGTGAATTTGTCTAGTAGTACTGTATGTGTATAGTCTATGTATGTGTGCTGCTCAACCAGTGCATTAAACAGGTCATTGTTTCTGTGAAACTTTTAAAAGCAAAAATAATGGCATACAAGTGTGTGTGTGTGTGTGTGTACCACTGGGAGAGAGAAAGGACTGCTGTAGACTTAAAGGAGAACTTTGGAGTAAAATGAACATTTGTATGTTAAAACATCGTACAGAGTAGGTATGTGTATTGAGGAGCAAAATGGATTTAGCCTGTTGCATTCAGAGTTTAACTATTTTTTATCATTTGTCCCAGAAGGCTAACAATGGAAGTGGTAGGTGCCCTTAGACAAAGCATGACGACTACGCTATTTTTAAACCATTAAAACAGCTCGAAGAAACTCCACACTCCATCGGTAGTACAACAAAGGTCCTGACATTAAAAACGAGGCACTGAGACCTTTGTAAGACTCACATGGCTAGTAGTAGTACTAGTAGTAGTAGAGGGTGGTATTCTGGAGACAGGCACATTTCCAGATGAAGTCCTCACACAACAGCTGTCACCTGGTCCCCCTCCCCTCTCCCGGTGTCTCCTCTCTCTCTTCCTATCTATCTCCCTCCCACATATGCACATCCTCTGTCCTCTCTTATAGATGACATTCAGAAAAGAAGAATGAAAACTATTTCCATACAAAGGCTTCTTCTGTCTATGTGTCAGCCAAAATCAGAGATGTCCATCATGCCTGTGTGTGGGTGTGTGTGTGTGTGTGTGTGTGTGTGTGTGTGTGTGTGTGTGTGTGTGTGTGTGTGTGTGTGTGTGTGTGTGTGTGTGTGTGTGTGTGTGTGCATGTGTGCGCGCATGCTATGTGAGTGATTGGGGGGAGGGGGCTGATGGAAAATACATTTTCAGAAATATAGAAACAGGCTCTGTGTCAGGTCACTGTAGTCTCTCTCTCTCTCTCTCTCTCTCTCTCTCACACACACACACACACACACACACACACACACACACACACACACACACACACACACAGGTATATCAGAATAGTAGGTGACTAAAAAATGACCACTGTGTGTACAATTAGCCTCCAGAGAAAGTGGACAAAATCCCATTTTAATCCCTCGTCCAGTTATTTAAAACTGGGTCACACTGGGACACACCACCATACAGACATACACCCAACTTTAAAGCCAAGCACATGGTCCTGATCACACGTCTGTTGTGCTACTGTAGAATTAGAGATTATCCATCAGTAACTGTAATGGTACGCAGACCTGGGCTAGTTCTGTTTCAGCCCTGAGAGTTCCATTAGTGGACCGGAACCCGATGGCAGTTTTGGTTTGACTGCTGCAAACAATCTGGTGGTCCAGTAATCCCCTCCTGGAGAGACAGAGGTTGTGCCCACATTTCTCCCACTGCTCCACCAGATAGGCTGGCAAAGTAATCTAGCAAACAAATTCAGTGTTGCAGAGCTGTAGTGGTTACGGGTTTCATTAAAAACAACTTACCTTCCGTTATATATTTTACGGCTTACTGTAAGTCCGCAGGTGTAGCTGATTTTATTTCAGTTAAATTGCCATAACAAATAAACATGATTTTATGTACTGTGAAATGGTATGGGTGTCTGTGGGTGGGTCAAGGTTTGTCAGAATATTCAATAGTGGTAGAAAGTGTTAAGCACATGGGGGATGTTAAGTGCTTAAAGTGTGTGTGTGTGTGTGTGTGTGTGTGTGTGTGTGTGTGTGTGTGTGTGTGTGTGTGTGTGTGTGTGTGTGTGTGTGTGTGTGTGTGTGTGTGTGTGAGAGAGAGAGAGAGAGAGAGAGAGAGACGGAGAGATAGATAGAGAGATAGAGAAAGAGGGTATAGATAGCTGTGTGTCTGTTTTCTTTTTGAATTGTGTAGACCGAGACCAAGGCTGTACATTTATGTGTACATGGTGTAACTCTACCCTGCGTTTCCCTTTAAATGTGATGTCTATTTTTTCCTCTCTGCCTCTCCTGCCAGCTCCTCTCTTACTCCCGCTCACTCTGCCACTTGCTCTCTTCCCCCCGCCCTTCACTACTTGTTTTTTTTTATTCAGTGATTTGGGTCACTGGCTGACTAAGAGACAACACACAGCTGGACCATAAACGTTGTCACAGACACACACACACACACACAGTACCACTCACATAACACACATAATCTAGAGTGTTTAATTCATAGTCTACCAGAGAGGAAATGATCATTTTGGACTATTCTTGTTTGTTTTATTTTATTTAATTATTTTTATTTCAGTTTTCACAATTTGTGTTCCTAAAAAAATCTGCTTGTCACATTGTGTATTTCCACAAATGTGTACAAATGTGGTTGCTATGTAGTTTTGTTCTGTATGGATGGACTTTTTTGTCTCTCCTACTTGGTGTCAACATACATAAGGTGGGCCTATATACTTTCCTCAGTATACATCATTTATAATTAGTATGGAGGTGAGACGACCCCTTGATACGGTACTTAGTCCAAAAAAAAAATCTACATAATCCAGTAAATCCAACATGACTCTACTAACTGCAGTTTGAGGAGAGGCCATGAAGGTGCCAAAGGAAGTTTGTATCTGTAAAACGTGACCGTTGTTTGACTAATCCTAACCCTAACCCTAACCCTAATCCTGGTGATGACAGCGGAACGTGAAGTTTAAGTGCAGAGCTGTTTCACGACATTCGCCAATGTGGTAATTTTGCTCACACACCACTCAGTTGCCACCATATGTCTCTCGCCCTCCCTGTCGGGTGTGTGAGAGCAACCGTTGCTGTGCTCATGTGTCAAACAGAGAGAGAGGCTGAAAGCAAAGAAGAGGAGGGGGGAGCAGACAGCCATGAAGTGATTGCGAGCGTCTAAGTGCAAGCACGAGACCACTTCAATAAACTGTGGATGTCGATTATAATAGGCTCGCGCTCAGCAATCGACACGATTTCAAGCAATCTGAACATTCAGTTACACCCACCCCCACCGCGTGCAACGTCCCTGTATCATTCTCTTGTGTATGCATAACTTAATTGTTGTCAGGTCCCCAGTCACACCAGATGCACCAAGGGCCTCAGACCACCTGCCGCCGCTGGGGGCCCCTCTTGCACGAGGGGTGGGGGGTGGGGGGGAGGGGTGAGGGTTGAGGGGTGAGGGGTCTGCCATGCGCAGACACGGGGAGATGTGGAAAGTGTAGGCCCCAGGCAAGCAATTATAAAAGCAGTGGCTTTGCAGCAGGCTGTGAAAGGAACACAGACACACGCGCACGCGGCGCGCGCACACACACACACACACACACACTCAACCCCTCAGTGGGGTAGCTATAATCCAGCATGGGCCCACCGTAGCCCCCTACTCTTACCGTTCCCATGGTAACACATACCAATGAGTAGCCTGTGGCCTTGCGGCCTGTGGCACAGACGAGGAGAAAGGAAAATAAAAGCGTGACAACGTGCGCGCACGCGTGTTAGTGTCAGCAACAGGGCCTCCCCTTTTCATTGTGGGCCACTCTGAATTGTGTTCTCACATGTTCGCATTAACAAAGAATCGGACTAGTAGTCTAAGATCGTCCAGATATCCATGCATGTTGCTCTAATTTCTCAAAAAAATAATATTATCAGGCAAATAATTTGCTTACTTTTATATGGCTGCAACCTCTGATCATCATCTTTTAAACAACATGCTGTAGTGATGTGACTTGAAAGCAAGAAGATCAGGCACACAGCCTCATCTGCATTCATCCTAAATGTACGAGGGTGGAGCTCAGGGTGGAGAGAGAGCGCTGTCCGTGGTGCTGTCGGTACCAAGAGAGAGAGCGTGTGGCACCGCTGTGTCAGTTCCCAACTTCTTCTTTGTACTTGTCTAGTCGCATTATGTTAAATAACCTGTGACACGCCAGCATTTGGGGAGCAAGAGGGTTCAAGGCAGTCTAATAGCATTCAGTGTCAACGGCATCCGCATTTAGCGTCACTTTTGTAGTTAGGTCACACATTTTTAAAACGTATCCAAATTTGAATTGTATTCTTTTGGAATATCACCATATTGTATAATAATTTATACTTGTGTCACCAGAAGAGCTTTGAAGGCACAACAGACAGGTTCTTCACAGCCAGACTGAAAGTAGGGGATTCCTGACTGCCTCTGCCTGATGTGATTGCATGGCTGAGCAAGAGATTGCCTAGACAACTGCCAAATTTCAACTACAGTCTCTGTCTCCTATTGACAGCAAAATTCATGTTTGTTCTTCACACAGTAACCCTGACCAACCAGTGACAACTATTGTTCGAGCTGTATTTGGTTTTTAGGGCACCTTAAGACTTAGGACTGTGTGTGTGTGTGTGTGTGTGTGTGTGTGTGTGTGTGTGTGTGTGTGTGTGTGAGAGAGAGAGAGAGAGAGAGGGAGGGAGAAAGACAGAGAGAAAGCGAGAGAGAAAGAGAGAGAGAGTGTGTGCGTGTGTGTATGTGTGTTCACAGTATAATTGAGCCGTATGAATTTTTCAGCATCTGTGGATTTGTTCCAACTATGTCAGCGCGAGAGCAACACAGATTGCTTTTTCAGGCACACACGTTATTTCTGACCGAGCGCTGCAGATTTACCAACAGAATAAACAATGTTATTTATAACCCACAAGAAGTCGTATAAAATATTCACAGGTTTCAGGTCAAAACACAGCACCCGTCTTTCCTCAAAAGTGACACTGACACATTAGTAAACTGCCTATTTGTTGGGCAGTGGACAAATGTGCTTAACTAAAACATATAAATAAATATAAATGGGCAATATAATAACCAACCAGCCCCATATTGTGAGACTTGGCCCCCAGCTCTCCCCCAATTCGCACGCATGTACAATAACTTGTATAACTAACGTGCAGTATCACCCTGTAAGCATCTGTGGATAGAACCTTTCATATCTTTTACCTGAAAACTGAGAGCATCACACAACCACCTGTCCTATTTGTACAGTATGTCTTGCACTAACACTTACTTATTTATTTTTACTTTTTATTCTATGTTGTAAATATCCCACATTCATGTCTGCACTGGAGAGTGAGTTGCTTTCACTCTCATTGTACATGTGTATAGTGACAATAACAGGCACGCTATATAAATACATATATAATGACGTCACCCATTGACTTGATCCATCACTGGTTGTTATTTTACGGCTATTAAACCAAGCTTATTCCTTTTGTCGGATTGTTCTGAAGCTTTAGACAGAGCAGAACGTATGCCTAGATTTGGATCTAGAATTAAATAATGACCGAATTATTAGGTTGCAAATAGGTTTAAAATTATAGATTATAATTCAAAGTTGAGATAACTTTGCACATTCTGATTTTATTTCGAAACAGATCCTCATTTTACTGCAAGACAGATATGCCAAAAAACAGTACTGTGTAATAGCCTACTCTCTGTTTTCTGTTACTTCGGTATACATGTGCGTTCTGTGGACTAAACCCCCCTTTCCAGTTGTGAACATGGCGTCTGCGGGTGGTGAAACAGTCCTGCGCGATGGAATAAACCATTCTGAGAGAGAAAGTGAGAGAGAGAGAGGGGATGTGTGATAGCTGGGAGGAGGGGAGATGGTGAGGGGAGAGGGGGAGGATCGGTAGAAGCGCCGGGGTCTGCTGAGAGCCATGTTGGATGTGAATGAGAGTCAGGGATGTTGCGCCCGTGACGCTCACGCACCGAGTTTATCCGAACACCGAGAGTAAATGCAAGCTTCCCGGGGTTACCGAGAGAGTGGGGAGCACGGTGGAAGGAGACGGGCGCGGGCGGCGGCGCTGGCAACCTAGCCGGCTTTAGGAGAGGGATAGAAAGACAAGGGAAGCTCTCGAGCAGAGAGAGGAGAGGAGAGGAGAGTGTGTGTAAGAGACAGAGAGAGGGGGAGAGAGGGGGAGAGAAAGGATCTCACCAGACTAATGGCTGCACTGCTGCTGGGCTCCAGCTCGCTCGCGCCACCGCTGCTGCCCTGCCTACTCCTCTGCTCTTTGTTTGCTGTCGTCCCGGGGAGGGAAGCGGGCCCGCCTGCCCCCCAGTCCCCCGGTCATGCCAGTGGATTTTGCCCTCCCCGGGAAAGGGGGCAATTGAGTCGGGGCAGTCGGGAGATCCGCCCTGGATGGAGATTGCCGTCAACCAAAAGCCAGATTAGCGGCCTGTGCTCACTACTTCGAGCCCATGAGTTCGCCTCATGCTGTTCATCGCTGGAAAATTGGAATGATACCACCGGTACTTCAGAACCATGCCTGGTGCCCGGCGCCATTCAGCTCCACTCAGGTAGGAGATGCTGCCGCGACGGCGGCGACTGGGGCGTTGTTTCCCCCTTTCTCCCCTCCCCGGTGCCTGAAGGAAATCAAAGGTGTGTACAAAGGACTCGAGCGCAAATGTGGTGGACACCAGCTCAACTGAAAGGCACACGAAGAGTCTCGTGGCCGTGGGTTGAAGACAGCGAGGTGTGTATGTTGTGGCTGAACAACCGACACGAAGCATGTAAGCGAAACGGGCCTCGATGCCACCTCGTCTTGGCTCGTGCACACAGGGTGATTGCTGTCCAGGGACCTACTCACCCGCTGTCAAAAGCCTATTCAAATTCCAATGAGAGTTACGATTTGTTCAACAGCTATAAATTGGACAAAGGACCCGACGGTTTTTTGCTTTTCTGCCACTACTGTGTTATCGATTATTGCACAGAGGGACGTACCGGTTCTCGTACCAGTGTCCAAGACCGACAGGGGTTATACTTTCTAAATGACACACGAAAGAGGAAAACTGTCCACCTACACCCCACCGCAAGCAGAGGGAGTCTGAATTTGGAACTCACTGAGGGAAACAAAAAGAAAGATTCTACACCGTTCGAGTTGTCTTCCCGGAGCAGTGCTGGGGAGTCCCATCTAGCGAATCCCTCGGGATCTGTGTCACCAAGTAATTCTGACAACCGAATCCCTCCCACCGAGAGATTAAGCGCCAGCCACCGCTGCTCACGGAAACCATCTGATGAGCTCGTTGCCAATTACCATATCAAAGCGGAAAATATCCCTGTTAAATCAATCTCATCGTTACATCTTACGCAACACAATGACTCACACTTCACAAATCACGCGGGGTCCCAGCTCAATATCATGCTGAACTTCACAACACAGGATCATGAGTCACACGCCGCTCGTGCCTCTTTGGGTGTCTATGGTTGGGGAGCTGAAGAGGCGTCAGCACCACGCGCAGAGTGGACAGCTCCCGAAGCTTACATGCTGCCGAAAACCCCGCCTGTTGTCATGTCAGATTTTGCTCATCGTGCGCTGTATGTGCATTTGCAAAATAGTAACAGCAACAACAACAATAATCATAAAAACGAAATCTACGGAGATGAAAATGCAATTGATGCGATAGTTCAAATGAGCGGCGAGAACTCGGATGCAGACTTGACACACGAGACGTTTCAGCCTGGCGTGTGCGCGCCTTCCCCTCGGGAACCTGTGCCGTTAGTGGATGACCAGTTTGCAGCGTCCTCTGTCAGTGGCGCCTGCTCTGACAGACTGAATGCCGACGGGGGAGCCACACGTTCGCAATTAAATTCCGGTAAACGGGTGTCATTATCCGAGGTAGGTGTCAGTCAGCCAAGGGTGCAGCTGGGGGTCGAGGCCAGGGAGCAGGGGGTGGGGGCGGGGGCAGACGGAGCGAGAGAGGGAGAGGGAGAGGGAGAGGAGGAAGGCTGGAGTGAGAGTGATAGACAGACCACAGGAGAAATTAGGGAGGAACAGAAGGTGTGGGATATTGAGGGAAACACAAAGAGAGACAGGGAGGAGGCAGACCTGCTTTCAGAAAGACCTGAAAGAATCGGTCAAGCAGAGAGAAGGAGAGAGAGGGAGGAGGAGGAGAAGAGGGGGGGAGTGGAGAGGGAGAACAAAGAATGGCAAAAGGCAGAGGAAACACAAGAGGAGTGGGATGAAATGAAAGACAGTGGAGAGGCAGAGTGGGAGGAGGAGAGTCAGCTGGGTGATGATGACAGTCAGACAGACACAGGGATCTTAGAGGGAGAGGGAACGGAGGAAGAGGAGGAGGAAGAGAAAGACAGAGATGAGAGCGAAGAGCTGCCGCAGGTGGGTCGGGCACGGCGCGCCGCAAACCGCCATCCCCGCTTCTCTCAGTCCAACTACCAGGTCCAGGTGGCAGAGAACCAGCCTCCGGGCACCTCGGTGATGGTCATGAGCGCGGATGACCCGGACGGGGGAGAGGCCAGCAGGGTGACATACAGCATGGCCCCCCTGATGAACAGCCGCTCCTTGGACTACTTCCACATCGACGCCGTGTCCGGCCTGCTCACCACCTCGCACATCCTGGACCGCGAGCACATGGACCTGCACTACTTCCGGGTCACGGCCACGGACCACGGCTCCCCGCGCCTCTCCGCCACCACCATGGTGTCCATCACCGTGGCCGACCGCAACGACCATCCCCCCGTGTTCGAGCAGACGGAGTATCGGGAGACCATCCGGGAGAACGTGGAGGAGGGCTACCCCATCCTGCAGCTGCGCGCCACCGACCTGGACTCCCCCTCCAATGCCGAGATCCGCTACCGCTTCGTGGGGGAGGGGGCGGCCCTGGCTCGCACGGCCTTCGAGGTGGACCCTCGCTCCGGCCTCATCACCACGCGCGGGGTGGTGGACCGCGAGGCTAACGAGCGCTACACCCTGACCGTGGAGGCCAGCGACCATGGCAGGGAGCCGGGCCCGCGCTCGGCCACGGTCAACGTCTACATCACCGTGCTGGACGAGAACGACAACGTGCCGCAGTTCAGCCAGAAGCGCTACGTGGTGGCGGTGCGTGAGGATGTGCGTCCGCACTCGGAGATCCTGCGCGTGAGTGCCTCCGACAGGGACAAGGAAGCCAACGCGGCCGTGCACTACAACATCATCAGCGGGAACAGCCGCGGCCAGTTCGCCATCGACAGCGTGACCGGCGAGGTGCAGGTGGTGGCGGCGCTGGACTACGAGGCCGAGAGAGAGTACACGCTGAGGGTGCGCGCCCAGGACAACGGCCGACCTCCGCTCTCCAACAACACCGGCATCGTCAGCGTACAGGTGACCGACGTGAACGACAACCCGCCCATCTTTGTGTCCACGCCCTTCCAGGCGACGGTGCTGGAGAGCGCACCGGTCGGCCACTCCATCCTCCACATCCAGGCCATCGACACAGACTCTGGGGACAACGCGCGGCTGGAGTACAGGCTCACGGGCACGGGCACAGACACGCCCTTCCTCATCAACCCCGCCACGGGCTGGGTGACGGTCAGCTCCGAGCTGGACCGGGAGTCCGTGGAGCACTACTTCTTCGGCGTGGAGGCACGCGACTACGGGGCCCCTCCTCTCTCCGCTACGGCCAGCGTCACCATCACGGTCATGGACGTCAACGACAACCGCCCGGAGTTCCTGCAGCGCGAATACCATGTGCGCCTGAACGAGGACGCCGCCGTAGGGACCAGCGTGGTGAGCGTGACGGCAGTGGACCGGGACGTGAACAGCGCCGTGACCTACCAGATCACCGGCGGCAACACCCGCAACCGCTTCGCCATCAGCACAGCGGGCGGGGCGGGCCTGGTGACCCTGGCGCTGCCGCTGGACTACAAACAGGAGCGCCGCTACGTGCTGACGGTCACCGCCTCCGACCGCACCCTCCACGACACCTGCCAGGTGCACGTCAACATCACAGACGCCAACACGCACCGGCCCGTCTTCCAGACCGCGCACTACTCGGTCAGCATCAACGAGGACCGGCCGGCCGGCAGCACCGTGGTGGTCATCAGCGCCACGGACGAGGACGTCGGGGAGAATGCCCGCATCACCTACTTCCTGGAGGACAACATCCCGCAGTTCCGCATCGATCCCTCGAGCGGGGCCATCACCCTGCAGGCGGAGCTGGACTACGAGAACCAGATGACCTACACGCTGGCCATCACCGCCCGGGACAACGGCATCCCGCAGAAGTCCGACACCACCTACGTGGAGGTGAACGTGAATGACGTCAACGACAACGCCCCGCAGTTCCTGAGCCCACGCTACCAGGGCGGCATCAGCGAGGACGCCCCCAGCTTCACCAGCGTGCTGCAGATCTCCGCCACCGACCGGGACGCCAACGCCAACGGCCGCGTGCAGTACACCTTCCAGAATGGGGAGGACGGCGACGGAGACTTCACCATCGAGCCCACGTCGGGCATCGTGCGGACCATGAGGAGGCTGGACCGCGAGAGCGTGCCCTTCTACGAGCTGACCGCCTACGCCGTGGACCGAGGCGTGCCGCCGCAACGCACGCCCGTGCACATCCAGGTGACCGTCACCGACGTCAACGACAACGCTCCCGTCTTCCCGGCCGACGACTTCGAGGTGCAGGTGAAGGAGAACAGCCCCGTGGGCAGCGT
>CM050206.1:17389077-17419077 GCA_027475355.1 Coilia nasus | reverse complement strand
ATTTAGCAATTATTAAGAATGCAACAGTTTAGTTTTTCTCCCCAACACACATTCAAACTCGTTATCACTCATCTCAATATACTCCAAGTTCATTTCAGACCGTAATTCTCCTTAAAGGGCACCATTTATACATGATGAATGTTGTGGTGCACTGTGTAGAGTTTGTTGCCTGAGAGTGTGTTGCCTGTGGAGTTAGACTCATGTTTAATGTTTGTGGTGTCCTGTAGGGCCAGACTCCGTTTAATGGCGCCTCTCTCCTGGAGCAGAGTGGACTACACCGCATCACTCTGGGCACCTCCACTATTTCCTCTGTCAGCAGTGCACGGTGAGTGAGTGAGTCAGTGAGTGTTTGAGTGAGTGAGTGAGTGAGTCAGTGAGTGTTTGAGTGAGTGAGTGAGTGAGTGAGTGAGTGAGTGAGTGAGTGAGTGAGTGCGTGAGTGAGTGAGTGAGTGAGTTAGTGAGTGAGTGAGTGTTTGACAGAGTGGGTAAGTGAGTGAGTGAGAGTGAGTGAGTGAGTGAGAGTGAGTGAGAGAGTGAGTGAGAGAGTGAGAGAGTGAGAGAGTGAGTGTTTGAGTGAGTGAGTGAGTGAGTGAGTGAGAGTGAGTGTTTGACAGAGTGGGTGAGTGAGTGAATAAGTGAGTGAGCGTTTGAGTGAGTGTGAATAAGTGAATAAGTAAATGAAGGAGTGAGTGAGTGAGTATGTGAGTGAGTGTGTGAGTGAGTATGTGAGTGAGTGTGTGAATGAGTGAGAGATTGATATACCCCAAGTATGTGAGTGAGTGTGTGAATGAATGAGTGAGTGCGTGAGTGAGTGTAAGTAAGTGAGTGAGTGTTTGAATGTGATTAGGATAGGGTTGGGCCGGGCTGTAAAGTTCTCTGTGCTTCTACACAGTATGTGTGTATAACTCCTTCCTGTTGCTCCTGCAGAGAGAACCTGTTGGCCCGTCAGACGCTAGAGCACACTCTGGGACACACAGGCGCAACAGACCTGGATGTGGCCATGTTCCACAGAGATGGAGGTACTCACACACACACACACATACACAACGTACACAACATACACACATGCACGCGCACACACAGACACACACACAGAGACAGCCAGATACACACACAGACACACTACTGTTGTACAATAAAATGTGCATGTACAAATGGAAAAATCAGCATGGCATCAGCATGATATAGCATTGCATTTCATTACCACTATTTCTCTATCTTCCCCTCTCCTTCTGTCACTATCTTTCCCTCTCTCTCTCTCTCTCTCTGTCTCTCTCTCTCTCTCTGTCAGGGGAGGACTCAGACTCCGATTCCGATCTCTCTCTGGAGGAAGAGCGCAGTCTGTCCATCCCGTCTTCAGAGAGCGAGGACAACGTGCGTCTGCGTGGCCGTATCCAGCGCCGCTTCAAGCGCTCCAACCACAGAGAGCGGCTCCTTACAGAGCCCACCCAAAATGGCACCAAAGGTCAGCCTCAACCCCATCGCCGCACTGACTTGTGACTGACACTCCCTCGTAAATCAGGACCTGACATCTTTCTAGCCTGGTAAAACCAGCCCCTCGTACTTCACTTCATTTTGTACAGAGGGTCTGGCAGTGCTTCCATTGACATTGCTGTCTTAGACAGAATTTTGCCTAGCCAATCAGCGAACAGAGGGAGTGTTTGTGAGGGATGTTGAGTTTGTGTGCTACGTTTAAATTGTCGTGTGTAGACAGGCTAATTGCATATGTTACTACCAGACATTAGCGATTGGGTAAAGGCAGAGCCACTTGTTTTAAATGTCTTCCTCCAGGAAGAAAACATTTCTCAATACAGCACTACCAGACATCTTTCTACATTAAATTACATTTACAAGGATGCAAGGATATTTATTTGTCACGTGCATAGAGATACTGGGTAAAGTAAGACATGCAGTAAAATGACCGTTTGTCAGCCCATATAGTGAATGGAGAGGGGGTAGTAAAGTGCATAGAATGCAGTTGGGGGATGGCTGTCTGACAAAGAGCAGGCGTGAAATAGGTGATGGGGGGTAGGGGGTGAGATATAAGGGCAGTTATGATGGGGTTGGGAGGAAGGATTGGATCGGGGCTGTGTTAGAAGATGGAGAGGGGACGGAAAGTTAGGTACAGTCCCTGGAGCAGCATGGGGTTAGATGCCTTGCTGAAGGGCATTTGAGCCATGGATGAGGGTGTAGGAGAGCACCAGTTATTCACTCATGTTTTGCCTATTGCTACGAGATTTAAACCTGTGACTGTGATTTCAAGACCAACTCCATGACCATTAGGCCACAGCTACACACTCTACACATTATACTGATGTACAATACGATACAATTAGTCTAAGTGTATACTCTCCACCTTTCACACAGAACAAAGTTATCGCACCTCTAATGTAATATAAGGTTGTCTACCATTTCACTGAAGGGCCATTACACAGACTGAAGCCCATTACCACAGCCTCGATTGAACATTTTCCAGTACAAATATAATTTAGTCTAGAATGATGTAGAATGTCTATCTGTTTAGCAGTCTCAAACATATGGTAACTTAAGCAGTGTTACAACACTGCCCTACAAAGCCAAAAGGCAGTAACTACATATTTTGTCAAAACTGAGTTTTGAATACTGGAAATTGACTTTATAACACCTTCTTTGTCTTGTGACCAAATCCTGTGCTTCTTCCTATTAAGAAAGTGCATAAGTATCACCACTGTTAGCGTAGTTACTGCACTTTGCCTTTGTAGGGCAGAATAGAAAAGTCTAAGTGATTCCGGCAGGCGCACCTTTTAGGCCTCGTTTCCACCGACTTGAGTATGTACAGCACGTAACCGTGTACAATATGTGTGTATGTGTGACAGAATACGCTCAGATCACACATGCGGTGGAAATGATCTAATCTGTTAATGTGCATTCTAGATGAATACGGACAGAAAATGGGCTCTTGCTGTCTACGCGCTGTATACGGAGAGTGTTTGGTGGAAATGGGCCCTTAGCGTTGCTCATCTCACTGCCGGCACTTAGTAATAGAAGGAACACGGTGTGTGTTTTTGAGGAATGACAACTATAAGAGGCGTTTGAACTTGATCCCCTTGTGCTGCTGCTGGGGTTGACAGAGCTAATGCCCCTCTGAAATCTACTTAACAAAGATGCGAAAGGATTTGAGCACTGAGAGCAGTGGAGCATTATGTCCCAGACGCACTACAAGGGCCTGCGCTCCTATCACTGACGTGACTGCATGACACTGAGCCGGGGGCCTCATTAACAAGTGAAGAGATGCAAAAGCAAAACCATGCTCAAGACATCAGTGAGATGAACATCAAAATCCCCACACACAGACGCAAACACACACACGTGCACACACACGTGCACACACACACACACACACACACACACACACACACACACACACACACACACACACACACACACACACACACACACACACACACAGGCACACAGGCACACCCACATGCACAGAGAGAAAGAGCGAGGCCACATGCAGAAAACAGACACGGCTTTGAATAGCAGTGTTAGCAGCCCGTGACAGTGAGCCTGTCTCAGACATTTTTGCCTGAGGAAACATAGTGACAAGCAATAAGTCATTGTCTGCTTGTGTAAGTTTGGGCCATGTAAAAAGATGACTGCTAAATCTTTGTGTGTGTGTGTGTGTGTGTGTGTATGTCTGTGTGTGTGTGGGTGTGTAGGTGCACCCGTGCTCTCATTTATCAGTTTTATCTATGCTGTCTTCTTAGCTTATTCTCTGATGTCTAGATTCTAATCTGCCAAAGAATATCTTGTCTCGAGACACGTGCAAAGACTGACCAGTCAGATTTATCATTGTTTGTGTGTGTCAGACCTGGATGGGAATGACCTGCTGTCCTATTGGCCTGCTCTAGAGGAGTGCGAGGTCCACTCTCTGCAGAAGTGGGGCTCTGAGCGCCCCCTTGGGGCCGACTACAGCAAGGACGCCGCCAACAACAACCAGCCAGACGCAGCGCTCACCAGCGGAGACGAAAGCGGACTCACACCCTCACAGAGACACCGCAAGGGTGAGATACCAGTGTGGCAGAGCATGGTGTATTTCAGCGGTCGCCAAATAAAAACATACTGAAGAGAAAGGAAAACAAATTGCACACTGCTTTGAAAATACCTTTATATTTTATTAGAAAAGACACAATTTGGTCTTACGATCTTCATTTGCCTCATGAAGATCGTCTCTTTTTTAATAAAATATAAGGGTCTTTGAAAATCAGTGTGCAAATCATTTTTCTTTTCTCTTGAGATGCCAATGTGCTCCCACTTAAAAAACACTTAGCCAGCAGTCTGGCTAAAATTTAACTTTATAATTAGTTGTTTGGTTGTAGGATTCCCAAAAGAGTATTAGGTTATAACTATAAAAAATAAATCCCAATCCTATTGATATATGATCCTCTTTAAAGCTATGTCATGGATTATTTCTGGGAATTTACACACAAACGTATTTGTTGGATATAGTGTTATGTACACACACTCACTCACACACTCTGTCTTTTCTGTCAGGTATTCTGAAAAACCGTCTGGGCTGCCCCCCAGCTCTCCAGGGCCTTTCCTCTGTGGGTCGGGTCCCGAGCGAGCTGTCCTGGTACCGCACGTCTACGCTGGGCCACCGCGGCGTGCCGGCGGCCTCGTACGGGCGCATGTGCTCGGGCTCGCTGTCCCAGCCCGCCTCGCGATACTCGTCCCGGGAGCACCTGGACTCGTTGGCCCGGCGGCAGCGCTCGCGCGACAACCTGGACCTCCTGCCACGCCGCCGTGAGCTGGGCGGCTCCCGCGAGAGGCTCGGCCCCACCCACAGCGCGCACGCCTCGCGCGAGGACCTGGCCGCTCCGGCGCTGGAGGCTGGCCTGGGCGGCCTGGGTGGCGGCGGCGCGCGTCCACAGTTCGGCTCGCTGACGCGGCGGCACCTGTCCCGGGAGCAGCTGGGCGGTGCGCAGATGAACAGCCGCTCTCGCGAGCACCTGGAGACGGCGGGCGGTGGCGGGGCGTCCAACGGGGCGGGGCCATGCCGGGAGTGGCTGCGCACGCTGCCACCGCGCCAGGCCGCCCACCCCGAGCAGCCCCTGCCCTCCTCGCCACCCCCGCCCATCAGCGAGGAGCCGCAGCAGCACGACATCCTCCCCACGCGCCGCGGGCGGCTCGACTCCGCCCCTCCGTGTAGGTACCCTCCCCCGCCGAGCGCGGGCCCCTCTGCGGCAGGGGGCGCGGCCCCGCACAGCAGACCCCAGTCCAACGAGCACCTGGACATCCTCTCGTCCATTCTGGCCTCCTTCAGCTCCTCCGTCCTGGCCCCGCCCAACCCCAACCCTCAGGGCACAGGCCCCTCCCCCTCCCCACCCCACTCCGCCACCTCCCACAGCATCTCAGAGGTCTCCCCAGACGCTGAGTAAGTCCCGTCCCTTCTCCTTCCCCATTAGCCACTCTTATCTTAGCTCCTCTCTGTCTGCTATCTATCCCTCCGTGTGGCTGTCCAATCTGTTTAATTGCTATTTCCTGCTTGCATCTGCATGAGTTTTTTGTTTGGATGTGTTGCTAGCTAGCTACCTAGCCTATGTGTGAGTGTGCGTCACCTTATCATTGACTTAACCAGAGGTGTTAATACTGAAAATAAAAACCGTGGCCAACCCCTTTCTGAATCAGCTGATCCTAATGAGCACACAAATTATCAGACCGGTAGATCAGCTCATTAGTGAAATCAGCTGTATTGAATGCACAGGTAGAAGGGATACATTGCAGGGTTTTTACTTTCTGAAACTACAATTGACACCTCTGGACTTAATCCAAGGTATTTGGATCTTGATTGGTTGCCTTGACCTAGTTTTGCCACCTGTCCCAGTTTTACCTGATTGTCCCTGTTTTTAATGGTCTGACTCTGGCCTGGGGGAAAACAATATTCTCCCGGGACACTGACACCCGGGTCGCTGCTTATAAGCAAAAAGGTTGATTGGGTTGCCGAAATGTCCATTTTTTTGTCAGACATAGGTGGCAACCCTACCTTTACCTCTGGATCCAATTAAAAAAATGTCAGTTTGTCAGTCCATAATAAGGTTTTTGCACTTGTGTCACAAGCAGTATGGACAGTTTTAAGTCTCATTGTTGGTTTCACTCTTTGCAGAATCAACAGAAGTGAAGGACAGTCTTGATGACACCCTCCCATCCCATAATTCTCTTCAGCCCTGAGGAGGACTCAGAGACAGGAAGTGGCTCACCGGAGTTAGCCCACTGTACCTAGCTCCCCTGGGGACAGCAAAGGACACGTGACTGATCTCTACAAAAGGAAGGAGGGAAAGGAATCTCTGGGTGTGAAATGACAGGAACTCAAAAACACACAGACAGAAAAGATGACGATTCACATCTGAGCATAACTCAAGACTTCAGATACCAGAAAGGATCAGAAAATATGGAGCTGTAAATAACATTTTTATACATTTTTTGTATCTTTTTCATTGGAGATTATGAAAAAAAAATCTCTTGTGATGTTTTTTGCAAATTGTTTGTCCAGCAAGGCAGTGAGAGGTGTGATTTATTTTTCAGAAAGCCAGACTCAGCCTAAACCTGTCCTGACCTTACCAGTTATCATATTATACATCTCTAAACGGACAAATAAACACATGCACTCGGACACACACACACACACACACAAACACACACAAACTATGGCTGGCTGAACAACACATTGGGATAAGGACTCACATGATGTAGGAGAAGCATAATGTGGAAAAATGTTTGGTGAGGAGAGGGGAAGCCTGATCAGCGATCAGTGTTGAGTGTTATCGAGGGGGTTTGGACAGGACAGACCTGTGATTGTACGATGAGATTATGACAGAACAGTGGCAGTTGTGGGATGTAGAGGTACTGAGGTTCATTTGGGCCCTGATTCAGATATGAAGGCAGAGGACAGGGAGATGATCTGACTGACTGCAGTTGTTTTCAGAGCAGAGCAGGGAAAGCAGTTTCGCATATGATGTACACCTTTCATTTTAGACTGTCAGTTCTCCAGGCAAGCCTGTGTTAGAGTTGGGGTTTAAAACAAAATTGATAAGAGGCATTTGGAGAAGATACACAAACACACACAGTCACACACACATACACACTGACACAAAGTTTTCATGTGCTGTCTCGTTTAGGTGACTGTCATATCCTCCCATCTCTGCACGTCATCCATTTTGATTCATGTGAGTTTTGCCAAAAAGAAACCCTCTTCCTGACCTTTCCATACCCTTTTCTGACTGTACCTCATTTTTTTACTGCTTACTGATTTTTAACATTTATTTATAGGACCTTTATCTTGTACAGACATGAGATTAATTTATTTTATGTATGTATTTATTTATTCATATCTATTGAGTTTTAATATTTATTAATGCTTTAAAGATCATATCATGTTGTGTATGGATGTTGAGTTACATTCGAAGGAGTGTATTTGCAGTTGTTGTAATGTCTTTTCTTTAAAAAAAAAAATTAAAGAGCAGTTTTCCAAGATGAGGATTTGCTCTAGTCCTGAAGCAAACAGCATGTTGAATGCAGACATGTTCTTCAGCCCAAGACTATGCCTAATCCTCATCTGGGAACTCAGCCCAAGGTGTGTGTACGGGGCCAGACTGAGAGAAAGAGAGAGAGAGAGAGAGAGAGACAGAGAGATGGAGGGATGGAACGGAGGGGAGAAAAGAAAATCTCTGTTTGGTTTTTTTAAATGTTTTATTATGGGATGTCTGGCATCCCTTTGACCGGAGGTAATGTAGAGGCGGTCGCCCCTCCATTGCCATGGAAACCGTACAAGAGACATGTTGGACATAAAAAATAAAAAAAGAAAACAATTATTGCTACAGGTCTGGCTGCCTTTGTGTGTGTGTGTGTGTGTGTGTGAGTGTGTCTACACACAATCATTTGAATGAGGCAGTGATAGCTGGCTATGCCCAGGCAGTCCTGAGTTGGTTGGCAGTACCAGACATCTTTCAAGCATCTACTCAATGCTTTGTAATAACACAGCGACCACGATACATGGGAAACGAGAAAACCATTATCTCCATTCGTGTACAGACGTGTATCTACAGTTGGGTATTGGTAACATCAGCAAGAACTATTCATAAATAATAAGCCACATTTAAGTTTAAAGTTATAACTGCAAATCTGACCAACTTGAAATGTAGTCGAACAACTAACACAATGTTATCAGGAAATGTACAGCAAAAATTGAGGTAAGTTATTTTTTGAAAAAACAAAAAACAAAAATATGTTTTTCACTACACATATCCATTAACATCATGGCATAATGGCCCTCGAAATGTAGCAATCCAAAGACGATGCAAACCACGTTTGTGTTACATTCAGGGAAACAGGCGAGTGCCACCAGTTCTACTGGAAGCAGCATTCTAAAGGCAAGTGAGGTGGCAGTTTGTAGACATACTGTAGCTTTGAGTAGGATCTGACCTGCATCTAACAGGTTTCTGAGATATTGTGTTGTAAAAACTGAGCAAGAGCATCTAGGTCCGAAAGAGAATCGCTGTGTGTATACAACAGCCTACTGCTGCCCAATGAGCCCAGTTTATTTAGACCCATGGGGTAGAGCAAAGACGTCAAATCAGCAGAAAAAGGCCTTCCTAAGCCTGTTAAAGATGCTGTAAAACCATGGCAGCTGTTCGTCTATGTGCTGTGCACACATAAAATATTTTTCGAGCAGGGATGCCCTTGTCTTTGGATCTTCCCTGAATGATGTGTATGCTCTTCCACTGATCTGGATCTACTGATTTAGTAGCTCAGTGGACGACGCCAGGAGGAACAAACACGTTCGCTTTTCCCTTCTCCCCTAAAGCGCCTGTTTCAGGGGCCAGTAGTTAGAGCAGTGACATGGACACCTGAGGGGTTCCTGGCTGGACACTGGCTCCTCTCTCTCTCCCTCTCCCTCTCTCTCCGTCCTCAAGCTCAGGTGTCCTTCAGCAAGACACCGAATCTCCATCTGCTCCCATTGTGCCCCTAACAGGGGCGTCGGAGAACAAAAAAAGAAATCTAAGTGTGAACGGGAGACATTCACTGCGAAGGACTTTGAGCACCTGACAGTAATGCGGCAAGAAGTGGAGCCCATTGGTTCTGTGGTGATAACTACCAGGTAGTCAGTTTAGCTTATTCTAGATGAGTATTGCTTACAGCAGCTTTAACAAAACACCATGGAAATGCCGTGAACGCGCATCTTTGTGTGTTTTGAGGACTGAACAGTGAGCGTAGCCTGAATTTGCAGTTTTGTGTTTGCGAGACCAAGCGCCTTCAGGAAACACCACCTTTTCCTGACTAAGTATACCAGTGTAACGTTTTAAACTTGATTTAGGGTTCTGCTGTACGACAGATCACACCATGACTTGTGTGACAGTCATGTAATTTAGCAGACTGGGTAAGTCACCCATCACATATTTATGCCAGTCAAGGCATAAATTCAAATCTCTTGTTCATCTGTGTATGTATGTGTGTGTGTGTATGCGTTTCTGTGTGTGTGTGTGTCAGTCAGTCGTCACTGTCGTCTGACGAGCAGGACGGCGGCAGGTCGGCCCCTATCCTCTTGAGCTTGGCCCTGTAATAGAGCTTCTTGGCGCGCGCTGCCTTCTCCTTCTGCCTGGCGGCGCGCCGCTTGCACTCCCACACGCACTCCTGCAGGGCCAGCAGCCGCATGGTCTGCTCGTGCTCCATAGCGTACAGCTCCCGCCGGTGCTCGTCCCATGAGCCCCCACTACCACCACCACCATCGCCGTCCCCGCCTCCACCTCCACCGCCACCCCCACTGCCATCCGCCCGCTCACACACGCGAGACACCCCTCGCAGCTCCATGGCCGACTCCTCGAAGGTGCCCGGCCGAGACGAGGACGTCACCGCCACCGGCTGGCTGGGGTAGAAGAGCGCGGGGGGGCGGGGGGTGGAGCCGGCTGAGGCGTGGGGGCGGGGCCGGAGGTTTTGGGTGGGGGCGTGGTCTGGAGACTCCAGGAGTCCGGACTCCTGTCTCTGCTCAGCGTGTGTGGACAGGCCCAGGTTAATGGCCAACTGCTCCTTACTGTCCAGGTCCTGTGGACATGAGCACAAAACCACACACACATCACATTACATTACGTCAGAGTATATTGATCAGACCATTAGACAATAATCATGAAAACATTACTCCTGTTTCCCGGTGCTTTACAGTTAAAGGACAAATCTGGTGGGATCCAATCCACAGCCCGAGTCACCGAGTGCTGTCTGTAGGAAAAAGAATGAGAACACTTGATAAAACACAGACTTAACAGCAAACCGGCAGCTAACATTACCTAAACAGGGCATAGGAACTGACTTTCATTTTCATCTTCCTATGCTCCATTTAGTTAGTGATAGCCTCCAGTTCATTATTTAGTCTATGTGGCATCAATTGTTTTTCCTATTGACAGCAGTCTTTGGTTTGATTCACACCGGACGTCTCCTTTAAGGTGGCCACCTTAACAACACATCCCACCTTAACTGACTTGTCCCAACAGAACACTAAAATTAGACTTGGGCTTAAAGATGGGTGATGAAATGATAGGAATATGACTGCCAATAGACACTTCATCAATTGCGTTCTATTCATACCAGCTGAGAAAGCTTAAACCAAACTGTTAGGAATGCAGTGGTATACTTCTCAACCGTAACCCCGTAATTGGGGGACAACCACCACCTTTACTAACTAATTTCCTGGAGGAAAGACTGTCATCAAGCCTAATTACACATTATACATACATATCCACCATAATTAGACAACATTGATATCCATCATTAGACAACACCAATATGAAGTAACTCCCAAATAAAAGGAATGAGAATGATTACTTCATTGTGATCAGCTTCCTCTTGGTCACTTCCACTTGTGCCTGCAACTGAGAATAAACGAGAATTAGATTTTCAGTATTCATTAAAAAAAATAAGTCTCAAGAGCTTTAGGGGATACTGGTTGTAAGCCCACACTCCATTCACCTTCCCTACCTAAAAAGCAATTTCTCTGAGGACTAGGCTTAATCCTTGTTTAGGAGCCCAGACCACAGAGATAGTGAATCCGAGAGCCTAAGAGGGATAAGTTGCAAGGAGAGCACAGGATCTTCTCTGCCTCTCTGTCTGGTCTCTTTATGTGTCCTACGCTTAGCTGATCCCAAAGAATCCCCTTTTCATTCGAGATGCCTGTAATATTCCCAAAATGCTGATTTGTTTCAAATAAATACATGTGCTTGTTTTAGTGTAATGCAGCAGCTTAAAGCAACACTACGTTTTTCTCCCTTAAAATAATGTTGTTTCAGTGGTAACATCAACTTGTAACTGAGTGAAAGGCACTTTTGAATTCGCTTTGCCACCCAATTTTGAAGGAGCGGGCCGTTTCTCTGTAGTTCAAATGAGAGACAATTCCGCTTCTAACTTGTAGGGCGACCGAACACGCAAAACTACTTAGTTTTAAGTAGTTAGTTTACTTAGCTTTAAGTCTCTAATCATTTTTGAGAGACCTAAGCCCAATGTCTCTGAGACACTTTAACTTTACTTTGCCATTACTTATTATTACTTACACGCATATTCGAATCCTACCCTACCCATGGCTAAAATGCCCTTGAGTAAGGCATCTAACCCCACACTGCTGCAGGGACTGTAACTGAAACCCTGTAAATAACTGAAAGTCACTCTGGATAAGAACGTCAGCTAAGTGTAATGTAAATACTATACACAGTTCTTAATAAGTGGACATTCTTGTTTAAATGCCCCATCAGTGCCCAGTCAGTGGAACAAAAAACATGAAATGCTGCTGGGGATCCCCACATGCCCAACCTCCAACCAGCCCCTTCCTCCACACTTGACCTCTAGACATCCCTCTGGACGTCTCACCCAGCGCCAACGGCCTCTCAAGCCGCCACACTGGCCTATTTCTCCAGAAGTGACTCCCCACTGCCTGCCCCGCACCACCCCTCTTAGCCACGTCTGGACTCACCGGTGACGGGCGAGGAGGCGCCCTTGTTAGCCGTGTAGCCCAGCTCTCCATCCAGGTCGTCCTTGTTGGAGATGAGGTTGGGCACCAGGGCCGTGACCTCCCTCTGCACCTGCGTGAGCGCCGTGGGGGTCAGGCCGGCGGCCAGCTGCTCCTGGCGCCGGTGCAGCGCCGCGCGGCACTCCACCTTCAGCCGCTTCCACAGGGTCTTGAGCGAGCCCGTGGTGCTGGGTGGCCGGTCGGGGAAGGCGCCGTTGAAGGCCCTGGCCAGCTGCTCCCACACGGCGTTGCGCTGCGCCGTGGTGTTGGTGTCCTTGCGGAAGTCCTGCACGGTCTCCACCACGCCCTGCATGCGCTGCAGCAGGTACAGCTTCTGCTCCAGGGTGAAGTTGGGCGTCCGGTTGGACATGGCCGGGAACAGCACGGGGGCACGCATGAGCGCCGTCTTGGGCTCGCCGGGGGGGTCGATCATCGGGGAACAGCGCGAGGGGGGCCGGGAGGAGAGGGGTGGGACATGTCACACGTGAGTCACGTTCAAGGTAGCAGAGGAAGGGAGAGAGGAGGAGGAGGAGGGAGAGGAGGAAGTGTGATGAAGTGTCATGTCTGGAGAGGCGGCGTCACGTCCATTGTTGACACAATGCCAAGGAGGGAGCACGCCTCCTGTCAACGGAGTGCCATTAGTCAAACATTCATGTTTAACAGTAACAAAGCGTTCACATTATTACTCCTGAGTTCAGCTCCAGAGATTTGGGCAATGACAAACGATTCTTTTTCCGACAGCCCTTTCCACCCTTTGTTTGACAGGGATGAATACTAAAATGGAAAAGAACATCTGTTATCACACACTGTACCACACAGTACATACAGCAAACATGACGGCAAATCTTATTGTAACAACTTCAAAATCATTTGAAAGAAAAAAATCCAGAGGATCCTGTTGAAATATGAGCTCCAAATGTTGGCAGCGACCACAATAAGACGGTGATGTCATTAACGCTGCTGTTCATAAACTGGCTGATGTGTCTGAGTGCAATCATAAACACAACAAAGGCGTCTGCACAAGGTGAATCCCGAGCAAGGGAACAATGGCTTGCCTACTTTAACATAATCTACAGAGACATTTCTCTCAGCATCATGAATACAATTTAGTGGATTTCAAATAAGTTTTTTTTTTCAGTCGGTTGGACATTCACGAAACCTATGGTTAGCTGTTGTTAGCAAGCTATGCTACTTTATTTTGACTGGATAGCTCCTTAGCAGCTAGCCACATATATATATCATTGTGCAATTAGGTTAGCTCGCTAGCAAACAATTTGAGTTTCAATAAATGAATTGATTACAAAGAATGTGAATATTTAAATGTTCTTAATATCTCAACGCAATTAATTATTTAATCAAGACAAAAGTGAAACACTGGCATACCGTCAAACGGACAATGGCACTGGATTAATTTCACAAAATACACTTTGTCCATTTACCACCCCCTTGCGTTTGCGCGGTCAGGTCAGATGCAAAATTCAAACAGCACGTACAACTAACATGCGCACATGTGAACAGACAATTTGACCAATAGGATTCGAGCTTAGTCTCGACTACGATAAAGTAGTATCGACTCATTTCATTGGGTGTCACAAAGGTTGGTTGACGGAAAGAAAAACTCGTGGGTGAAGGTGTGCATACTGCACACTGAGAGATCTCTGGTGGAACCAAAGAAGGGAACATTTGTATAAATTAATACAGATCGTTCTTACCAACGTCAAGATCTGCATAGACGTATATCAGCTCCAATTAACCGGCAGATGATGGCTTTCCATGACTGCTAGAACTATACGTTTGAAGTTAACCTTACTTTCTAGTTAGGTGGGGTAGGTAAACTCTGGAAAAAGCAAATGATTGAACAGACGCTAGAGAGAGCAAGGCAGCCACGTGGACGAGGAGGACAGATCACTGTGGACAGGTTGTTATGAAGGACTGACCGCCTGGTGAAGAATGCCTCACATCTGACAGACACACTGATTGTGTGTCGGCCCTAGATCGTGTAGGGAGATGGCTACGGATGAGAGAGGACATGTGGTAGTGAGCACCGCCCTGGTGGCTCCGATAACAGCCCTAGAGTTCATGGGAGAGGAGTACCTTCTTACAGGTGGGCTATCCTACGTAATTCTATTTGATGTAATACGTTTAGGCTCCTGACCGATATGCAGAAATGAAATGCTCATCTATGACAGCCATTGATTCAGTCTTCATGGGTATTCTGAGCTCAGTTAGTCATATGTGTACTATACAAATATTAAAATGTCATTTATGAGAATAATGGTTTATGAATTCACTACGGTGTGTTTTATAAATGGTGATTAATGCTGTCCTTGTGTTTCCCCTCCTGCTTGTGTCCAGCTGAAGGACCAGTACTGTCTGTGTACAGCCTTCACGCGCAACCCAAACTGTGTGGATCTCTGAGTGTGCTACAGAACTACCGTATCCATGGACTGAGACCAAGACCACTGTCAGACTGCGGTGCGGAGAAACATCATGACGGTGCCCCATCAGGTGTGTGGGACGAAGGGGCCGAACTCGCTGTGTTTGGAGGGAAGGGCCTGCGGCTTGCTACGTTGACTGCACAAAGCGGCACCCTGCAGCTGAGCGGCCCACTAATGGAGCTTCCTGACTGGCTGCTGGATGCGCAGTGGCTAGGAGAGAGGCCCTCCTCTTTACTGGGTGTGGTGCTGGCACATAACACCGCACTCCTGCTGGAGGCAAAGTCTGGTAGCATAGTTTGCCTACGCTCTTGCCAAGAGGTGTGTCTCCTTTACTCCGGCCTTCTGATTGGTTCACTCTGGGACTCGGCTGTTCTGGTTGGTGGGACTGTCTTCAACCAGCTAGTCTTATGGAGACCTGGGACGGGCACCCAGGACCGGCCAGTCTCAGTGGAGAGGCGTCTCTTGGGCCACAGCGGAGTGATCTTCAGCCTGGCGTACCAACCCCAGGCCGGGCTGCTGGCCTCCGCCTCAGACGACCGCAGTGTGCGTGTGTGGAGCGTGGGGGCGCTGGGAGGGGCGGGGGGATGCGGCGGGGGGCAGCTGGAGACGGCGTGCCAGCGCGTGCTGTACGGGCACCAGGCGCGGGTCTTCTGCGTGCGGCTGGCGCAGACGGGCGTGTTTAGCGCCGGGGAGGACGGGGCCTGTGTCGTGTGGGGCGAGGACGGCAGGGTGGAGCGCAGGTTCAAGGGCCACCGTGCGGGCGGCGTGAGGGCGCTGGCCGTCAGCGAGAAGCAGAGCTGGGTGGCCACCGGGGGAGTGGACGGAGGCGTGCGCGTCTGGAGAGCGAGCAGGGGGCAGGGGGAGATGGAGAGTCCGTCGAGAGAGGATGGAGAGGTGGTGGAGGGAGTGGTCGATCTGGAGTTTAGGGGTGAGGGCTCTCCCAAGGCAGTCTGTCTGGTGGAGGGCGGTACAGGGGCAGGGGGGGAGGAGGTGGAGGAGGTGGGGGTGCTGGTGTGCACTGACCGTGGGAGAGTGTACCTCAGGCAGGGCCAGGACTGGAGGTGTGTGCGGGAGGGGGGCTCTGATTTCCAGTCCTACTGTGTGATGGAGGCTGTGTGTGTGCGTGGGAGAGGGTGTGTGTGCGCCGTGGGGAACCTGAGCGGCCGAGTGTGTGTGTTCTCCCTCGCCCATCCCGAGAGGAGCGTCGTTCTGAGCGCAGGTGCGGGAAAGGTGTACAGTCTGCAGTGGGTGTGGCCTGGACGGGGTCAGGATGTGTGCCTATTGGCCTCCGGGGCAGAGGGGCGGGTCTACCGCTGGCAGGTGGGCGTGGATGATGCCGACGAGGACGAAGTGGGCATCACCCTCACGTTCAGACAGCTCCGGCCCTTCCTCCTCCCACCCTGCGCCAAGCGCTGGCTCACTGCTGCCGTAACACTGGCGCACGCAAACAGCACACGGGAGGACAGCCTCTCTCGGGACTCTACAGTCTGGGTATGCGGAGACAGGAGAGGGTCACTCCTGCTTTACCGTGAACAGCAGACACGTGGAGAGAAACGCTCAGGGGTGAGGGAGTGGAGAGGGCCTGGGAAACAAACAACTGACGACTCTAATGACTGTGATGAGATTACGGAGGAACCAGAGGAGATAAAGAGTTCTGGGAAAGAGACGGGAGATGCTGGGGAGAGAGGCCACGATGCTGGGAAAGATCCTCTGGAGCCGGCCTGTGTGTTGTTTGGGCTGCATGGCAAGCAGGGGGTGACCAGTGTGTACGAGCGTGATGGCGTGTGTTACAGCACCGGCCGCGACGGCTTCGTCAGACTCCTGCTCGTCCGAGGCGACACGTTGACCGTGCAGAGGGCCCAGCGCGCCGCCAAAGGCATGGAGTGGCTGGAGAGGGTGCTCTTCCTGCAGGAGAGGGTGGAAGGAGGGGACTGCATTGAAGAGACGGGGTCTGTGGAGGACGGAGAAGGAGAAGAAGGAGGGATGGAGGGAGTGAACAGAGGGAGAGAGGGAGGGTGGCACACGGAGGGCAGAGTTCCGGCAGAGGCCAGGTTTGCGGTGGTGGGCTTCCGCTCCTCCAGTTTCGTGGTGTGGGACCCGCTGAGGCAGGAGACGCTGCTGTCGGTGCCCTGTGGGGGGGGTCACCGCTCCTGGGGCTACCGACTCCCCCCCCCACCCCTCTCGGAGCGGGACGCCCACACACACTGCGCTGGCGGCGGGCTGCTCGTGTTCATCAAGCAAGGCGGCGTCCTGGCCCGCTACCCCCCGACCTCCCATGCCGGGAGCGTTGCCATGGCCGCCGGGCGGACGCTGCGGGAGGGTCTGCACGGGCGGGGGGTGGGGTGCGTGTGCCGCCTGGGCGTGCTGGGCCGCTGGCAGGTGCTGGCCACGGGGGGAGAGGACACCTGCGTGAGCGTGCTGGCCGTGCACTCCCAGACGGGGGCCCTTCGAGTCCTCAGCGTCATCACCGATCACATCTCCAGTGTACGCGCCCTCACTGCCTTGAGGAGAGATGGCGTGCACTCCTCCTCCTCCTCCTCCTCCTTGTCTTCCTCCTCTTCCCCTTCCTCCTCCTCCGACATCTCTTGCCTGCTCTTCTCAGCTGGGGGGAGGGCCCAGCTGCAGTGCTACCGCCTCCTGATTGGCTGGGATGGGGAGGGTGGCCAGCCTACCTGCCAGGTCAGCCAGATAGCCAGTCATCGCTTGGATGAACAGTGGGAGCGAAAGAAGAATCGACACAAAACTGTAAAAATGGACCCAGAGACCAGGTGTGTGTTTTGGTTATGAATGGCCAGATACTTTTGAATAAAAACAATTATCATTTTTTCGTGCTTTTGTGTTTCTGCTTTTGGGAGAGCAGTGTTATTTCCTGTGGATTCCTTTATGAATGAAAAAAGAGATCAGTTACTCACAATATGAATGAGACCAACAGTCCCTTCCATCTGCTTCCACTAGGGGGCGTAAGGGTTACACTGAAAGGTCTGTGTATGAAGAACACTTATCAGAATCAGATGTATTTGCATCATACAAATGCTAAGTGCAAACACTGTCTCGTGCAAATAAGGGGATGCTCCCCTCAGCAACAGCCTGTACTGTTTTGCTTTTGTGTTTTCCAATAGTGCCTGCTGCTAATTATGGTGACTTTCTCTACCGTGACAGGGCTCAGTGAAAGTTATTTGTACTGTAATGGAGAATGGTAATGAAAGATAATGAATCACCGACAATTTTTTCACATTTCTTTTTGTTTGATAAGTATCACTCTTTTTGTCCGTTCAGGTACATGTCTGTGTGTGTGGTGCATGACGGGCCGGACAGAGTTCTCTTGGCACTGGCTTGCAGCGATGGAGCTGTGAGGTAGGTTTGTTGGTAGGGCTGCACAATATATAAAAAATATTGTGATATCGCAATATGCAATATCGTGATATACATATCGTAAAACATGGCTTAACTGCAATAAATGGGACATTACTGTAAGATGTTTCACGCTCTGCATATGAAGATATTTGGGAAATTAAATGGAGTCCTATTGCCTTTTATATATTTATATTTTAATGTTCATCGCAAAACATATTGTCATCACAACATTCAGCAATGTTACTGCACATCGCACATTTTTCCATTATCGTGCAGCACTATTTGTTGGTATCCTCACACCAGGGGTGTAAATTAACGTTGTAAAATGTGAACCTTTACCAGCCACTGACAAATAAATGGTAAAATTCACCATCCATTCAATGGTAAATAACTAGTTCGTGTCCGAAACCTACTAGCCACTTACCTTCTCATTCAATGCGTTTTCTTTATTTTCATGAATATTTACATTGTAGATTCTCACTGAAAGATTCAACTGTGAATGAACACATGTTGGATGGGTAAACAAGCATTCTGAGCATTATTTGTAGAGTTGTGAGCAAAAATGTCCAAATTGGCCCTATCTCGGAATGGTGAAGAATCCTTTAAAAAAATCCTTAATCCCAATGGTGATTCGGAACACCATCAAAAACTAATCAGTTGTAAGTTAGCCAACTTCTGATCTATCCTGAAAATTTTGTCGAAATCAGTTTGTTACGCTCTGCGAGCTGCGAGTTACGCTATTAACAAACAAAAAAACAAACAAATAAACTAATGGACAGACAAGCAAACAAACCAACGCCGGCAAAAACATAACCTCCTTGGAGGTAATTATGTACAAAAAAGTGTGAAATAACTGAAAACATGTCTTATATTCTGGTCATGAAAATAAAAAAAAGGAATTGAATGAGAAGGTGTGTCCAAACTTTTGGGCTGTACTGTATATGTATGGGCCTGAAATTTAGAGGATTGAAGATTGAACATCACATCACATCACAGGGGAGCATCACATTTCCTCCTCCCCACTCTCTCTCATCACATTTCCTTTAACCTTATCTCTGGCTCTCTCAGGTTAGTTGGAGTGTCTGAACAGGCGGCTAAAGTTGAATTACTTTGGGAGTGTCATTACCACCAAAGGTGCGTTCTCAGTGTCGCCACGCACCGCCTGCAGAGCCCATCAGCACAATGGTGAGTAACAGCATGAGGCTGTGCAACTCGATCTGTGCCATTACCTGTGAGAAAAAAAGGTGCCAATTTCTAACCACTGATCTCTCTCTCCCTCGATCTCTCTCTTGCTCCCCCTTTCTGTCTGTCTGTGTGACTCTGTCTCTCTCTTACTCCCTCCCTCTGTCTGGCCTTTTATCTCTGATCTCTCTACCTCTGGCTGTCCTTCTCAGGTGTGTGTTGGTGTTGAGTGCAGCCACAGATGGGCGCGTGTGTGTGTGGGACTGGACCTCAGTGTTGGCTCTGGATGGGGGGCAGAGCTGGGAAGGTGAGTGCTCCATTCTCCATTCTTCATTCTCATGATGCAAGCACCATTCACACCTTTCATGTGGCAGCTTGTTTATGGTTGTGTGTGTGTGTTTGTGTGCGCGCCTGTGTGTCTGTGTGTGTGTGTGTGTGTGTGTGTGTGGTGATTTGATGGAAGAGCAAAAGAGAGTAAGAGTATAGTATGGATAGTAAAACTAGAGGAGTGCCAACTGAAAAGCAAAGGAGCTATTATTCATATTCATTTATCTATCTCTATCTCTCTCTTTTTCTCTCTCTCTTTTCTCTCTCTCTCTCTTTTTCTCTCTCTCTTTGTCTCTCTCTTTGTCTCTCTCTCTCTCTCTCTCTCTCTCTCTCTCTCTCTCTCTCTCTCTCTCTCTCTCTCTCTCTCTCTATGTCTCTCTCTCTCTCTCTCTCTACTTACACGCACCAGGTCCCACGGCTCCTTGCCTGACCGTGCCCGTTCATCAGAGTGGAGTGAACAGTCTGTCCGTGTGGGAAGAGCCCGGAGCGGGATCAGAGAAGGAGCGCCTCCTCTCATTGGCCACTGGTGGAGATGACGGACAGCTCTCAGTGCTTCTCCTCAAAGCGACCTTTCCTCAGTGTCAGCCAGAGGGTGCTCCGCTGGTGTCTTTGGAGCTGCTCTCCCATTGGTCAGAGCCACTGGCCCACGCCGCCCCCCTGACTGCCTTGCAGGTGATTGACAGGTCTCTGATCGTCTCCGCCTCCCCTGACCAGCGCGTGTGTGTGTGGAGCGTGGGCCGGGACGGCTCCGCAGGCCTCCGCAGACTGGCCACGGCGTTCACACACACGGCGGACGGGGCGGGGCTGCAGGTGTGGCCCCGGGGCCGGGAGGGTGCAGGGGCGTGGGCCGCGCTGTGTGGTCAGGGCCTGCAGCTGTTTCGCATCACACCCAGAGGGCATGATGAAGAGATAGACGGACAGAGGGACAATGACTCAAAAAAGCTACAGGAGCGTTTGAAAGTGGCCTTCACCACAAATGGGACATTGGAGTAGACCTTCATACACGAACTGATATTGATTGCCAAAAATCAACGTCAAGCATTGGTGTGCAGGAGACTTGTCATGATTGCTGGACAATCGTGTGACTTTCAAATTGGATGAACACGTTTTAAAGATGAAATAAAGTTCTTTAATCACCTTGGGCATCCATGGGCCTATTTGTAATTGAAGGAAACTGATGTTATGAAAGTAAATTTTGGGATCTATATCTCTCCACATCTTCACGCTTCAAAGGTAATGCAGTGCAGGTAACAGCCTTTGGCCGTGTGTGTGTGTGTGTGTGTGTGTGTAAGTGACTGGTATTTCTGCTATGTAACAGCTGTGTAGGCAGCTGTATCTTGTAATACTCCGTGATCAGCACCAGAAGGCCATGTGGAATCCATGATGAGTTTTTTTTGTGGTGCAAATGTGGGTGCGGTGCAGTTGTGTGAAAAACTGGGGCATGTCACAATGCGTTTCATCAGAGGATGCCCATGATTCATTGGAGAACACCCTGGTCCAAGCCTTTTTTTTCCTCATGATTAGGGTTGCATTTGCTTTAATGTTTTTAGCATAGCTGTGTGTTTCTCCTGGCCCACATTCAGCAGGATCGTGCCCGTGGGTGCCCTGGGGGGCGGTGTATTCATGTGTAAGCATGCATGTGTCTGAGAGGGGCATACTAGCACAAGTTAATGATGTAGTATCTCCGGATGGTGCACTATGCGTAAAAGGTTGAGTTATATGTATAGTGTGTGTGTGTGTGTGTGTGTGTGTGTGTGTGTGTGTGTGTGTGTGTGTGATGGGGGCGCAGGGGGGGCTCAGATGCAGCATGAATATTTCACTCTCCTCTCAGATTCCCTTTTGTGAGTGTGCCATGTAGCTGACAACCTCTCCTATGACAGTGAAAAAGAGAGAGAGAGAGGGACAGAGAGAGAGAAAGAGAGAGCGAGGAAGGGCACACCAGAGAAATGTGCCCCACAGCGGTACAGTCAGGAGGGAGAGTGAGATACCACTGGCCACAGCAACTCCAGTGGAACTGGCACCAGGACGAGCAGAAAAGAAGGTCGAGAGTTCTGCTGTGAATATGTGTGTGTGTATATGTGTAAAGGTGGGTTTTGACGGTGTGTTTCTGTAGACTTGTGGGGGCGGCCTAAAACATGTGGCACAGCTTTGAAAAGCAGCAAAAGGACAGTTCTGATGGGAGTGACGAAATGAAACGGCGGAGAGAATGGAGGAGAAGAGAAGAGAACCTGCCCTCATCGGTCCCAGCTAGAGAGGTAGGATGCACACCCACTCTCACTCATACACATGCACACTTGTAAACATTTAACCCTACACACACTCTCCTCCATCCTCCATTCTCCCCTGTGACTGAGGTGCCCTGAGCATGGCACCGTCCCCACACACTGCTCCCTGCACACATGCGTGATGTGTTACATGTAGAGGTTAAATTTCGTTGTGTGTACTTTGTGCTGTGGTGTGCTGTGTGATCACAATGACAAATGGGACACATGGGGACAAGTTCATGCACGTACACATGCACACCTATACATATTTAACCCTACACATGTGCAGCCCATAAACATGCATTCTCATATACATGCACATCCACTGACACACATGCACACCCATACATATTTAACACTACACATGTGCATGCATACACATTCACTCACATTTGCAACCCATACACATGCATTCTCATATACATGCACATCCACTGACACACATGCACTCATATACATGCACATCCACACACCTGCCACCCATACACATTCAACCCTACACATGCCCATCCATACATATGCACAATCCATACACATTCACTCACATTTGCAACCCATACACATGCATTCTCATATACATGCACATCCACTTACACACACCCATACACACACACACCCATACACATTCAACCCTACACACACCCATACATATGCACAATCCATACGCAGTCAATTTCATATTCAACCTATACACATGCAGTCCCATATACATGCATGTCCACTGATGCACATGCAGTCCCATACACACGCACATCCACACACATACACTACACCTATACAAATTCAACCCTACACATGCACATCAAAACACATGCACATCAAAACACATGCACAATCCATGCGCAGTAACTGTCATATTCAACTCATGCACATGCATGTACACTTATACAAATGCACACCAACTGACCCACATGCATGCACTCCTGTATACACATGCTCACCTGCACATGCAACACAGGCTACACACATCTATACACATGCATCTAATTAACATTCCTCCCAGTGCTGTTTGTGATGGCGTTAGGGTAATCCGAGTATGGCCACATGCATTAGTGTCCTTTTATGCCTGTGTAGTCTGAGCCCTGTATGACCTTTTCTGTTGCATGTGTATGAAGTGTTACTGGATATTTCAATAACTCTGACCACATCACACTAATCCCTCTTCAAAGCCCACAGCTCCAAAACCATCCCGTGACAAGCTTCCTTTGATCGGCTCCTCTGCACACAAGACAGCAGGTTGGTTCAATCTCAGGATTTTTCATGATGGTTACTCTCTCAGACCTTTCTTAGTTATAGTTACAGTTGCATCTATACAGATGCAGACACACCTACTATCATCAAGAAACAAACACCTTAAAATAACCACCACGAGGCACATCTATGCACTTACACGTTCATACACATGCACACCTGGAGATATTTATATAACTTAACCCCACTGATAATGCTTGCGGTCAGGAAAGAAGTGCTTGTGCTCAGTTCTCTATCCGGCAAAAATATGCGGCAATCCTTTTGAAGTTGCACTTTAACCTCTAGAAATCTCTCTCAAAGACCTGGGTATTTGAATAACCTTCACCCACCAACCTGTGTAGCACCCCTATAATTTAGCTGTGCTGTGGTTATTTTATTTTTGCTCGACTGTTGTGTTGACTTCAGTAGTATATAATAGTGTGTTGAATAGTTTTGGGCAGTGTGTTGTGATCTGTTATGTTTTTTTTTTGACAATTTGTTTTATTAGGTTTGAGTATGCACATCACAGAACAAGAATGGACATGTCCAGTTTTTTCATTAACCAACAAACAACAAGCAGAAAACAACAATTCCACAGGGGTAGAGAAAAAAAAAAAAAGACCCTACCACCTTCCCCACCCAGATCTGCTATATCTTAATCTTAATCTTAAAAGCAGCGCTGTCAGCCCCCTGTTATTGTACTGAGTGTAACCAGTCAAGGCCAAGACCGGTCTCTGATGCTGCTTTAGACCTTCCATGCTTCAGTGTGTAGGCACGCATGGCTTCTCATGTACGCTACGTCTCTGGCAGGCTGAGGAGTATGTTTTTGTAAAGCTTTGTTCCACATGTCAACACACTGTCACCTGATGCCTCTAATGTCACCAATGTTTATACCCTTTCATAAAAATACTCAACATGATATTCTTCGATACTGTCTTGAAGTAGGTACATAAACTGCATATGAATTACGTATAAATGACAAAGCACTATTACAACCTAGAGTGTAAAAGGAATGTTAAATACATTGTTGTGTTATAACTTCATACATTGTTGTGTATTATTAACTTCGAGGATGTGTTGTAGCATATCATGAACTGCAAATTCCCCCTATTTGTGTGTATGCTTTTACACAGTGTGTGTTTATGTGTGTGTCTGTCTGTGTCTGTGTTTGTCTGTGCGGTTGTGCGGTTGTGTGTGTGTGTGTGTGTGTGTGTGTGTGTGTGTGTGTGTGTGTGTGTGATCAGTCCTCTCATCTCCTCAGCCACAACGGCCGTCTCCACACGTGAAGCGGAGGCGTGGAGCTGCGCACAGCCACCCGTCCACCGCCCCTCCCGACAGCATGGCCCCCTGGGAAGGCCCCTCTCTGTCGGACTCCTCCTTCACCAGCATCCCCCGCCCCCCTCCCCCACCTCCCCCTCCCCCTCCTCCTCCCCCTCCTCCTCCGCTGCCCCCAGCCCCGCCCCCATCCACCACCACGCCCAACTCCCCCTACCCCTCGCGGCCAGTGGTGGCCCAGAGCGGACGCGGCGGGCGTGCCCGCCACCGGCGCCTCCCCCCACCCCGCCGGCCCCCGCGACCCCCCCGCCTGCCCCCGCTGCGGCCCGTGACCAACCTCAGCTTCACGCGCAGCTTCACCTTCTCCTTCTTCGAGCTGCCGCTGCACCAGTCGGCCCACTGCCGCGCCGAGAGGCTGAAGGACCTCACCGTGCTCCTGCGCCAGATCCACTACTGAGCCAGCGTCTGGGGGCGCCGCTAGAAATTGTGGGGCCCCCTGTTCTGTCGAGGGACGGTAAGGGGTGTCTGGGAGCAGGTGGGGTTGGGGGGGGAGAGTGGTACTTTGTACACTTGACTTTATGATAAATATCGTTACTGTTAAATTTTACATTTGTGTTTTAAAAATGAATAAAAATACCTTGAGTAAAAAAGACATTGTGCGCTCCCTAAAAGAAAATTATTTTGAACCGCCAGCCCAACCATATTATAGTACAATGTGGGGCCCCGTGAAGCTCTGGGCCCCCTGAACCATCCTGACCTACCCCCCCTTAGCGGTGCCCCTGCCTGCACCCTGCCCAGGAGCTCTATCCATACCAATCACACTTAAAGCAACACTAAGTATTTTTTTTTCCAACCTGAAAATAATGTTTCTAAAATCGTTTCAGTGGTTCATTAACTTGTAACTGGCTGAAAGGTACTTCTGAATTCGCCTTGCGCCCTCCGTGGGCTATAACCGCTATCTCCGCTTCCAACCTGTGGGACAACCAAAGACGAAAGATACTTAGTGTTGCTTTAAAGTGATTTAGACTGCACCAAAACCAGGTCTGCCCATCAGCTTTTCGGGAGATGAACAATGAGGTCATTGGCAGATGACCAAAGAGACATAAGAAACTCCTATTAGCCGGAGATTAATCTGAGCTCAAAAAACTGTCCTGTCAGCCATGTGCTCAACCATTACACTAATCCTGTTGACATCATACTGGAAAAACCATCAATACACGTGCAGAAAACTTTATATGACGCCAGGCTGGCTAAGCCACAAAGGCCATTAGGCCTAAAGACAGCTAGTCATAACCATCAGTGAACAGACAGGTGTCATGTTTTTCTTCTAAATAGGTTGATAAAGTACATTACTGTATCTGTGTTGAATTTTATGTTTCTGAATGGACACAACAGAATTGTGTGGACATCATAAATGTTTCTTTTAAAACATCACAAGGAACCAAAAATCCAGAAATTATACACATTTTGATAAATATCAATTCCCTCTTCTAAAAAGTTGAGCATTGACAGAAATGTTTTAGACTAAGAATTATGGTTCTGACAAGTCTGCTCTGCTAAATTTAACCAAAATATTTCCATTTCAAATGGAAAGATACAGCAATCTGTGTGTTTATGTACTGTATATATCATATTTGCAACCGTAAGTGTATATTTTTGAATTCATATTTTTAGTAGTGCAATTAAAGCCCACCAGGTTCTTTTTTAAACCAGAGGAAAGCATTCTTATTGGTCTGTAATGTACTCATCTGGCCAATGAGTGGACAGGGGTGATGGTAGTTGTGGGCGGGTTATTATATTAGGTTACCATTAAAAAAAACACAGTGTCCAGAAGGGGCTCTTCTCAAGGTAGGAGAGAGAAATTGCACTTCTTCATGTCTGTGTTGTGTTCTGGTCTCTCTCGCTCTCTCTCTCTCTCTCTCTCTCTCTCTCGCTCTCTCTCTCTCTTTTACTCTCATACACACACACACACACACACACACATTTGGCTCCACAAAGGCACACTCACAAAAGACCTGCCTCCACATGTGCTACTAGACTTGGATATAGATTGCTAGAAGCTTTGATGTCTGCTTGGCCTTTGATCGTAGGGCTGGACTGAACAATCATTCTGTTGCCATTATTTTACGATCTTGGGTCATAAAATGGTAGCATGTCACTTTCCAATCCTCTTTACACTGGAACTTGTTGGTGGGAATCGGTTTTGGAGTTGTTTTTGTACACAGCCCAGTGTTTTTGTGTCGATGGAACAAAGACACAGTATCACATTTTCAGTGATTCAATGTGTATAAAATTCCGTCATCTTTTTTATGAACCTTGAAAAAATAATTGTCATATTGGTTTTGTGTGATTGTAGCTGGGTCAAGGAAATTGTAGAGATTTTGATGTTTTGATGAAATTTATACTAAAACCTCACACTATCTACTGCCAGACCAGGTGTTAATGTTTTTGTTTCTCTAATGGTTACTACTTCAGTTTTAGCAATTGTGGTCCAAGTTTGCTAGTTTGACCCTTGTGGACAAGCTGTCAGAATCATGTAATCTGCAATGAACATGTTCCAGCTAAAAGGCTAAAGGTCTGATTTAAGTGTCTGGTTTAAGTTGGTGCTACTTCAACATTACAACCACGAGTAAAATGCTGTACCAAAATGCTGTACTTTGTGGAACGTGTAACACAGGCCCAGGCCTGGCTGGGTATATGCCCTAACATGTTTTAACCTAATTTTGTTAAAAGAGGAACTGAAGTAAAGGTTAAATTAGTGCAAGAACAATCGAGAGACAGCAGAAGAATCGAGAGACAGAAGAGTCGAGAAACAGGAAGGTGAGTAATGCATTGAGACATACTGAGAGAGACAAGCTCCGTTTGATTTTAACCTGTATACTGAAAATATCTGTATTTCTCTAAGTAATTAGAGGTTCAATGCATGGGGCGGTAGAGAGTTTGGAATAGTCAGAAAAGTGGTAAACATTAAAAAGAGAGATAGTGAATTTTCAGAGTCCTATCTGAGGGCGTTAACTTTTGCCAGTCAACAACAAACATAGGCTACTTCCACAGAGGAGATAGCTGAGTAAAACGGGATAGTACCCAAAATGAACTATTCTGTATTCTGGTTGGAGCAGGTGCCCTCTCTGGTCAGTATTCTGCTAGTAACAGAGCCAGGATCGTAGTTGGGCCTGGAGCTGAACGTCTTTGGTAAACAGCAGCGGGGTAGACAAAAATACTCTCGTTCACCATTAGTCATTCCAGCTCCCCCGTTTTTCACACTTAAACATTAACATTACACATGTATGAGTAAAATGCTGTACCAATGCAGTAAACGACTAAATGAATTATTTTCCCTGTAAAACCCAGCACAATGTGCCAGTCTTTCTATGGGCTACTTAAGTGTTTTTGTATGCACATGTACTTGCGTGTGGGTATGAACATATGCCAGAATGAGTGTGAATGTATGTATATGTATATGTGTATGTGTATAGGTCCAGTGGTAAAAAGTGAATAAAGTTAGTTCATGTCAAGGACAAATACATGACGTAAAGTGGTGCCTCATGTCTGCAATCTCCTTATGAGGTGTGTGTGAGAGAGACAGAGAGAGAGAGAGAGAAAGAGAGAAAGAGAGAGAGAGAGAGAGAGAGTGTGTGTGTGTGTGTGTGTGTGTGTGTGTGTGTGTGTGTGTGTGTGTGTGTGTGTGTGTGTGTGTGTGTGTGTGTGGAAAATGAAGGGGTAGCACTTTTTTGGCACCATGCAGGCACCAGTAGCCCCCTTAATGATGAATGATTCAGCCAGTGTGGACAGATAAGGCTCTATCAGGAAAGGCTGTGGTGCAATTAAGGCTGATACACTCTTAATAGAATGTATTAGGGGGGTGATGATTAAGTTAATGGGTGTGTGGATGAGAACACACATACACACATACATACACTCATACACACACACACACACACACACACACACACACATACACACACACATACACACACACACATACACACACACATATACACACACACACACACACACCGTGTTCTGGGTTATGTAATAAAATGGCTGGTTCACGTGCCACCTTTGTTTAGATAAGGCTGATAGGAGTGCCCCTGGCAGTGTCTAGAGGAAGCAGGTACTAATTACGCAAGAGCTGCTGGTGATAGCACCGCACGTGGGAGAAACCGAGGACAGGACAGGAGAGGGGCGGTGGCCCTTGTCTGTGTCCTCGCGTCGAGGAAAACAACACATCACACTTGTACATGTTATGCCATAATTACGGAAAACACTCTTGTGCAAACGTGTCTTTGTCGGCTGCAGCTCATTTGTTGCCATTGGTCATCGTTTAAGCGCGTTTAAGATAGTGCATCTCATGGTCACAGTGTACACGTTGTAGTGTTGGCATGTAGCTGTGTTGGGTTGACAGGAGAAGTCAAGTGAGCATGTGTAAAGCAGCACTAAGTAGTTTTCAACCTTAAAATAATGATTCAAAAGTTGTTTCAGTGGTTCATCAACTTGTAACTGGGTGAAAGGCACTTCTGAATTTGCTTCGCCAGCCTCCATGGGCTATAAACTAAGCAAGTTACGAGGAGCTGGCTGTCTCTCTGTGGTTCTCTCTGAGACAATTCCGCTTCCAACCTGTAGGGTGAGCGAAGACGAAAACTACGTAGTATTGCTTTAAGGCCCGATAATAATAAGGCGTAAATGTTTAAATGTTCTCTGTTTAAATCTGTGCTGTAGCAGGGTAGTAGCAGGGGCGCTGCCAGGGGAGGGCGTTTTTTGGATGATTCTAAGGGCCTAGCATTGACAGGAGGCCCCCTCAAAACAACACTGACATTACAGTTGGGGGAAGGAAGGCCCACAATTACATTCGTTAATAGGGACTGAAATTTCTCATGGCACCCCTGGTTAGTAGAGGCTGCTGTGGTCTAGTGGTTAAGGAATTGGTCTTGGGACTGGAGAATCGCAGGTTCAAATTCTGCCCTACCCATGGCTTAAATGCCCTTAATCAAGACATCTCACCCCCACACAACTCCAGGGACTGTAACTGAAACCCTGTAAATAACTGTAAGTTGCTCTGGATAAGAGTGTAAGCTGTGTAATGTAATGTAATAATAATAGTAGAATATGTATGCTGCTGATATCATGCTGAGTGAGAGATCACCAGGTGAAAGAGCCCTTTTTATGAGAATGTAACTCTAAGGGTTATAGGTCTGTGAAGCGCAGTCTGGCCTCCTTTCTAACTGCTATTGTACCTCTGCCAGGCAGTTTGGCATGGTCCCAGCACTACCCTATCACTGATACTGAGTTGCCTTAAGTTAGCCTGGGAACTTTACGAAAGGGGAAGTAGGACACTAGCCGTGTGTGAATTACGCCTATGAGCCAGTTTTACGCTCTGGTCATGCTCCGAGTGTAGAATTATCTGAAGTAAGTATCTGCCTGGGGCTATTTGTCTTTGTTTGGCTGAACTCTACAGCGAGTAGAGAATGCTTTTGTTTTGTGTGAGCTGGGCCCCTTAAACCAAGAGGACCACAGTTAAGCAGGATGGCTTGTGGTTTGTGTGTGTGTGTGTGTGTGTGTGTGTGTGTGTGTGTGTGTGTGTGTGTGTGTGTGTGTGTGTGTGTGTGTGTGTGTGTGTGTGTGTGTGTGTGTGTGTGTGTGTGTGTGGAATGAACAAAGCCACTTATGAATAGAGATAGAGTTATAGAGTTGTGAACTTTAAACTATACTCATGCTAACATGAGTTTTTACTACAATACAATGGTTTCTACAATAGAAGGTGAGGATTATTCTAGGAATCGCTATTACAGTTTTTGCCCACTCGTTGAACACAATAGACATATGCTTAAACCAAAGTAACATAACTTGAAGTTGTGTTACCATGCCTTAAACACAGTGTAACCATACCTTAAACACAAATGCT
>CM050206.1:17381577-17384077 GCA_027475355.1 Coilia nasus | reverse complement strand
ACATACATACTGCACACACATTACACACACACACACAAAGGAAAAAATTCAACTGACCTAAAGAGCCTTCTTCATGCCAGAATACCATGGTGGGCTGAAGTATGCATTTGTAGTTATTGACAGCATGTAGTTCTACTGTGCCATTTCTTGTTCGTTACATTCGAATGAGTGTCTTGGTCCGGCACCTGGGCTCAACAAAACAGGTTGGGCGTGCATGCAATACAACTATTGTGCTATTCACACACTCTCACACACAGGACACGCAAACATACACCCTCCACACCCTGCCTTGCTAAATAATCAGCTAAAAATGAGTTGGGGTGACCTGGTTTAAACCTGCCAATGGCACACACTCTCCTGACAGGCACAGTATGGAGTTTACATTACAGTAACAGTCACTATTATGTGCTTGTGCGTGACTGAAAGTTTAGGATGTGTGATGCTTTTGTATGAAAGGAGGGTTTTTGTTTATGATGGATGGATGAATACCTCACCTACTGTTTAGAAAAACACAGCTAAGGGGAAAGTTGGGAGTTGGTCTTGCAATCAGAAGGTTGCCAGTTCGAATCCCACCCTACCCATAGTTAAGATGCCCTTGAACAAGGCATCTAACCCCACACTGCTCCAGGGACTGTAACTGAAACCCTGTAAATATCTGTAATTCGCTCTGGATGACTTAGCGTCAGCTAAGTGTAATGTAATGTAATGTAATGAAAGTGCCCTGCTTGCTCTTGGCTGAAAATGGAAATGTCTGGAAATGTTCAGCAACACATTTTTTTTTTTTCAATTTTTAGGTGATTTTGGCCACCGTCTTGTCTTGGCAGCTGGATTTGTTTGGGAACTATAGAGTTCAGATTGTGGGGACAGTACCTACTGGGTCAGTACACTGTTTATACGTGTGTACAGTCAGCTATACTTAGTGGTGTAGTGACAACAGCAAAGGCGGTGGTAAACTACATCAACAGAGGTAAAAAGAAAGGTGAATAAGCTATTCATATCCTTAACATTAGCGATCACAAAAGGGCAAGTAAAACACTGTTTTGTAAGTTTAAAAGGTATGTAAACTGTGTTTAAGCGTGTTTACCCTCCACTACACCTCTTGTCACTTGTCACCACTGCCCTACAGTCCAGTCAATATTAATATAAACACAACACACATACTCAGGAACCTAACTGTATTAGTTGCTTTTCTTTTCTTTTTTTTTCTTTTCTTTTCTTCTTTTATCTTTTCTTTTTTTCTATCTTTTTTCCTTCCGTCCTGCAGTCTGTCTGCTCCCTCTCTCCCACCTCTCTCCCTCTCTCAGGACCTGCTGCTCCCTGCGTTTGCGTTGGCAGTGGTCGGCTTTGGCTTCACTGCGTCTCTGGGAACCATGTTTGCACTCAAGCACGGCTACACTATAGACAGCAACCAGGTAGGATTCTGCTTCTCTGACGTGCTGTGGTGGGGCTTTCCATCTCTTTGGGGCATACTGTAGTATGAGAAGGCTGCCTCCCCGATCCTCTTGGGTAGCCTGGTAAACCCGCCCCTCATACTTCATTTCATTTTGTACAGAGGGTCTGGACCGAAATCTATTGAGGAGCATGTAAGAGGACCGAGCAAAACTCCTAACCAATCAGTGAAAAGAGGGTGTGTTCGTGAGCCATGACGTTGACTTTGTGTGCTACATTTGAATTGTAGTGCGTAGGTAGGCTAATTGCATACGTGACAACCAGGCGTTAGCGATTGGGTAAAGGCAGAGGCACTAGTTTTAAACTTCAGCAGAGTCCACACCTCCAGGAAGAAATCATTTGTTACGGCCTCCGCTCCAGACCCTCTGTACAAAATGAAATGAAGTACGAGGGGCTGGTTTACCAGGCTACCTTTTGGGTGGTGTGTTTGGAATCCTGAGTAGCCCGGCCTCAGTGGATCTAAGGGCTTGTGCAGGGGTGTAAAAGGACAGTGTGTCAGTGATATAGCACAAATAACCCCCTCTACACTGCAGTGACCAAGCAGAATGGAAACTGGGCACCTCCCTATATTTAGTAACTAGAGGAAGAAGCAATCAGGTATCATGAACTCTGAGTTGGACACCCTGCGGTAAGAATAGAAGCTGGGTAATATGAACACCATGATGCACTGTGATCAAGTAACATTGCAATCAGATAATAGACATTTAGTGATGTGAATCAGCAATCAAAAGCAGCGTGGCTCTCTGCCAGTGTCTCATCTGTTAATTACAGACAATATTGTATAGAGCTCTTTGATTTGAGTGTGTGGCCACATGACAGATGAATATGATGCACCATTGTGAAGCTGTTATAGCATGGTTCAGAGTGTTGACAGAATGTCAGGCGCTTGTAGGACAGCTTGAGGAGTTCAAGAAGAGCAGATGACATGCATCAGTTGACAAGGATGTATCATGTTCAAGCTCTGAGATATCCACTATGGATTACCATCAACTCCTCCTGCATCAATCACCCAGTCTAAAGCACAATACACAATACACATCACAACAGAACA
>CM050206.1:17241577-17366577 GCA_027475355.1 Coilia nasus | reverse complement strand
GCTATTTAAGAAACACAATGGCAGAGAGATTTGACACCACCTCTGCAGCTGGCCTTTGTGCATGAGGCATGAGATACATTACACAGAATCTCTCTCTCTCTCCCTCTCTCTCTCTCTCTCTCTATCAATCTATCTATCTATCTATCTATCTATCTATCTATCTATCTATCTATCTATCTATCTATCTATCTATCTATCTATCTATCTATCTATCTATCTATCTATCTATCTATCTATCTATCTATCTATCTATATATCTATCTATCTATCTATCTATCTATCTATCTATCTATCTAATTATCTCTCTCTCTCTCTCTATCTATCTATCTATCTATCTATCTATCTATCTATCTATCTATCTATCTATCTATCTATCTATCTATCTATCTATCTATCTATCTAATTATCTCTCTCTCTCTCTCTCTCTCTCTATCTATCTATCTATCTATCTATCTATCTATCTATCTATCTATCTATCTATCTATCTATCTATCTATCTATCTATCTATCTATCTATCTATCTATCTAATTATCTCTCTCTCTCTCTCTCTATCTATCTATCTATCTATCTATCTATCTATCTATCTATCTATCTATCTATCTATCTATCTATCTCTCTCTCTCACAAACACACACACATACACTCTGTCTTTGTCTCGCTCTCTCTTTCTGAAACACACAAGCACGCGCGCGCACACACACACACACACACACATACACACACACACACACACACACACACACACACACATGCACACACACTGCATGTATGATGTGTGTGTGTGTGTTTTTTTTTTATCTTACTATTTCACTCTAGACTCCAACCCCCAAAACTCCCCAAAGCCTCTCTGTTTGGTGCGGTGATTGGTGACGCATTTGCTTTGGCGGTGGTCGGATATGGCATCGCCATCTCCCTTGGCCGCATATTTGCCCTTAAATATGGATACAAGGTGGACAGCAACCAGGTGAGTCAGCAACCTTGTTGACACTGCACACATTCTGCATACAATTTTTTTTTTAGTGTTTCCCTTTTGCATTCACGTCAGTGTGTGTCAGCAGCTGTCTGCTTATCGTACATCATTTTCGCTTATCTGATATGAAATGGCAAATGTTGACCTGCCTCATTAAGTCATTCAGGCATGATACCATTTCCACCATGTGATGTGAACTGACGATTACTCATAAACATTTTCATAAGAACAAGCTGTTCAAGCATAACATAATTACTGCAAGGTTTACCCTTAAAGCAACACTAAGTAGTTTTCGTCTTCGGTTGCCCTACAGGTTGAAAGCGGAATTGTCTCTCATTTGAACTACAGAGAGACATGACAGCGTTTTTTTTTTTTTACTTCATAAGACCGTCACTGACACCTCTGCACACTGGCCACCAGTTGTCCCACTCTAAGCCAACACCGAGCATCTCTTAAAGCAGCACTAAGTAGTTTGTGTCTTCGGTCGCCCTACAGGTTGAAAGCAGAATTGCCTCTCATTTGAATTACAGAGAGACAGCCTGATGCTCCAAATGTACTTAGTGCGGTTATAGCCCGTGGAGGGCAGCTAAGCAAATTCAGTCTTTCATGTCTTTCACCCTGCTACAAGTTGATTTTGGAAACAATATTTTAAGATTGAAAAAACTACTTAGTGTTGCTTTTAATTGTAACAGCAATGCTGAGATAAGACATGTTAATGCTAGTGTTAGAATGATAGAGTATTTAACACTGTGGATTAAAGCTCGGTTCTGACCCCCAGTCCACTCTTTATGTCAAATGCTCCTTTCCTGATGCAGGAGTTGATCGCTCTGGGACTCAGCAATGCAATTGGGGGGGTGTTCCAGTGCTTCGCCATCAGCTGTTCCATGTCCCGGACTATGGTGCAGGTCAGCACTGGTGGGAAAACCCAGGTGAGGCCCTCTGTCTGTCTTCTGCCTCTAACTGCTTTTGGAGAGTAGCCTGGGCCTGCCCATACTGCCTGTGATGCTACACTGAATTTCTGCGTTCAAGTCAGTCTGGCCAACCTGCCTATTATCGTCTCTTTCTATGCCCGAAAAATCAGGTACCAATGAAAAACGAACGCTACGCATTCGTCAGCAGAATCAGTGGTCTGATTGGTTGTAGCTCTCACTGCGTGCACATGGACGAGTTGAATCCGATTGGAAATGGTTTGGGATCGTATCGAATTCATGTGTACAGGCTAAAGATCGTATAGGGATTGGTTTCGCGAATCCGATTGCAACCCCTGGCTTAAGCCGATGTTAATTCGCTTGGTAACGCCTTGTGCACGGTATTGGTTTGGATTCGCGTACTGCGCATGTAAAACCACTCGATCCCAGAAGCTTCTGGCCCTGATTTTCATCCATACTGAATGTCGAGGCTTTCTATCGCCTGCTCTCAACAAGTCTCGTTGTCCTCAATTGCTTGTAATATCAAACGTCGACAGCACAGTTCATGTCGTATCAAGGAAACCAAAAACGCTGTTTGTTCTTTCATACGGACTTCCAAACAAAGGACAATGCACAACATGCATGCAAGTGCTGCTCTGTCAACCTCCTCGAGCGCTATCTTTGTTTTGTATGCCACCAGATAGTTTGTTTATTTTCTTTTTAGCAGCCGTCAACCTGAAGTAGTTCTAACACCACTTGTTGAAAGGAATATAGCGCCATCTAGCGTAGCGGAACGGCCAGATCTCTGACCATTATCTGCTAACACGAACTCTCATGTGCACAGGGATTTGGGACAGACCACCCGTTGGGTAGCAACTCCCAATCCAATCCCAATCCAATCCAATCCTACCATGTGCCCGTAGTGTCTGTCCAGTAGTACACAAAAGCATTTACAAAAGACGCCCATTGATCCCGCCTCTGAGAACTTCATGTCTATGGAAGGTTTGCAGGACCAAGCTGAATGAAAGGGAATAGGTGCTGTAGCTGCTTTATCGATTTAATAGCTGCCGGTCTAAATGTACAATTAGAGTTCATAAAATATTTGCAATGAATGCATTGTCCACATTACTGATACATTTCTAATGCAAGTTGAGCGCATGATATTTTGGAAAAAAAATATGAGAGTAATTCAGTTATTGAAATTATGTAATTAAATTATGTTTGAGGAGGAAAGCATATTGCATCATAGACACATTAAAGCAAATGCAAAAAGTTATAAGTGGCAACAAAATGATACAACAACAAAGACTTACAACAACGGAAGTAGAAAATGAAGTGTAACATACTCACATATAGCTGTTATCAGTCCAAGACCTCTCCAAAGAGTTCCTTCAGAAGCAATTTTTTTAGCAATTACTGTCCTGCTCCTCCGAGAGAAACACACAGACACACACACACACATACACACACACCTACACACACACACACACACACACACACACACACACACACACACAGACACACACACACACAAAATGGGCACAGTGTGTGTTAAATGATGAAGCTGCTGTGAGAATTGTCTTGCCTCCCATCAGCCAGTGCTGTTGATGTTTACTGCCTCCTCTCTTGGCCAGGTGGCTGGGGCACTCTCAGCTGTAGTCATCTTAGTCATCCTGCTATGGATCGGGGCGCTATTTGAACAGCTTCCAAAGGTGCAGTACAAATGAATTTGTGTGTGTGTGTGTGTGTGTTCCAAGATATCTTTCCACTCATCATTGCATAAATTGTACTTATTTACAGAATGCACAAACAACAACCATTTGATTGTGTATGTGTGTGTGTGTGTGTGTGTGTGTGTGTGTGTGTGTGTGTTTGTGTGTATGTGTGTGTATGTGTGTGTGTGTGTGTGTGTGTGCATGTGCGAGAGCGTGTGTGCGTGTGTGTGCGTGTGCATGTGCGAGAGTGTGTGTGTGCGTGTGTGTGTTTGTGTGTATGTGTATGTATGTGTGTGTGTGCATGTGTGCGTCCGTGTGTGTGTGTGTGTGTGTGTACATGTGCATTTCCTTAGGCTATGCTGGCTGCCATCATCTATGTGAACCTGCATGGGATGATGAAGCAGTTTGCGGACATTAAGGTGCTGTGGAACAGCAACAGGGTGGACATGGTGAGAGCGGGGGCTGGGGAAATCAATGAGTCTAGCGGAGCGGAGGAGAGCGTGAGGAATGAGTGATAATGAGTGCTGGCATTTCCCGCTGGCTCTGTGTGCCTCTATTGCTTTGTGTATATGTTTGTGTATATGTTTTATATTTTACTGTCTTTGTGCATTATGTTTGTATATATGTTTTATATGTTACTGTCTTTGTGCATTATGTTTATATTGTAGAATATGTGCCTGGTGTGTATATAGAGAAGGAAAGTGAAAACCAGCACTCCGACTGGCAGTGTTTCTAACGGTCTAAAAAAATCCCATAGACTACCATAGACCAGGATATAAGACATAAGATCGAACTTATCCATTAAAAAATATTTTCAATCTAGAATTTGGTATCATCACATCAACACTGAAAGTATCATGTGAAATTTCGCCTTCTTACAAATTACGGCTACTACAAATGTCCTGATGCCACACCCACTTTCTCTCGTGAACACTCATACGTGATGTTCACTCAGTGAAGTCCTTTATAAGCTGACTAAAAGAAAAATCGAAACAATTCCAGTGTAACAGTAACAATCAATAGATTAATCAGACATGCATGTCATTTGGAAGCCACTGTCTGTGAATCAAAATGTAGTTTTAATTGAATTTGAGTCTTGTTGAAATCAATTGACTGCAGCAGGGGGCGAGGAGATTACCTGCCCTCCTTATTATGTAACTTGCAAATTGTTGTCCCTGTTGTACAGTAAGTCTTATACATAATTTTAGGATATCAATTCACTACATGTCTATATGCTAAATGTACTACAGAGTCAACATCTACTGGAGTCAAAGTCCTTGTGCATGTAGGTATACTTGGCCAATAAACCTGATTCTAATTGTGTTTGTCTAGCTGGTGTGGGTGATGACTCTGATCCTGACGGTGCTGTTCAATCCTGACATGGGTCTGGCTGCCTCCATCGCCTTCTCCATGCTCACCGTCATCTTCAGAACACAGATGTAAGCCCCGTACCAACCCACCCCACCCCACCCCACCCCAACCCAGCCCACCCACAACTAACACATGCAGACATACTGTACTCAAAGACACAGATACACAGGCAGGCATACACACACACATCACACACACACACACACACACACACACACACACACACACACACACACACACACGCACACACAAAGAAGACAGAGAGAGAGACTCACCTACAGTCCCTTTTTGAAAACATTCTACAATATCCTATTAGTAGCATACAGTAAAATCATGTAATCATGTAGAAATCAGCAACATTAAAAACCTACCTATACCTTACCTATACCTTACCTATAAATCGTTATACAATATTTACATTTATAAAATAGTATATATTTATATAATAATATCTATTTATATAATAACAGTGCTGTGTGTGTATTTTCTTTGTGACTTTTTTAGGCCTAAGTATTCCCTCCTTGGACAGGTTCCTGGAACAGATATTTACAGACCCATAGAGGACTATAATCAGGTAACCATGACAACATCGCGCTTACAGTAAGTGGGCTGTGGTATTACAGGTGATGTGTGTTGTAGATAGCTGGCTCAAGTCTCGTAGTGACGACTGGAGTCAAGCAATGAATATCAGCAATGAATGTGTGACAGCCTGATAAGGGTGTGGAGGCCTACGGGTTTCTTAAAAAGGTACAGTAGGCGACAGAGATTGACAGTTGTGTGTGTGTTTGTGTTTCTCAGGTGAAAGAGATCCCAGAGCTGGTAATCTTCCGCTCCTCAGCGACACTTTATTTTGCCAACGCCGAAATGTACACAGAGGCTCTTGCTGAGAAGGTTATTCACTCACACAAAAAGACAAAGACAGACACAAACACACACACATACACACACCCACGCACACCCACGCACACACACACCCATACTGCATTTTGCGCATACTTCACATTCTGAGGCTTAGCAATGTACATATGATTGAAAGTGTGTGTCATTGTTTCACAGAGCGGCGTGGACATCACTAAACTGCTGTCGCACAGAAAGAAGCTGGAGGCCAAGAGGAGGAGAAAGGAGAAGAAGGAGGCCAAAAAGGCCAAGAAGCAGGCAAAGACAGAAGCCACTGAAAGGGTGTGTCTGTGTGTGTGTGTGTGTGTGTGTGTGTGTGTGTGTGTGTGTGTGTGTGTGTGTGTGTGTGTGTGTGTGTGTGTGTGCGTGTGTGTGTGTGTGTGTGTGTGTTTGTGAAGAGCACAGTAGTTGCATGCACGCCCAACCTGTTTTGTTGAGCCCAGGTGCTGGACAAAGACACTCATTCGAATGTAACGAACAACAAATGGCACAGTAGAACTACATGCTGTCAATGACTACAAAGGCAATACTTCAGCCCAACATGGAGTGGAACGATTCAGGGTGCTACTCTTCCAGTTTGCCCAGATCAGTCCAGGCAAAATGTTTAGAGAGAGAGAGAGAGAGAGCGGGAGAGACAGAGAGACAGAGAGAGAGAGAGACAGAGACACCTTGAATGAAGAATACAGGATAAGGTACAACATGGTATTCTGGCATGAAGAAGACTCTTTAGGAGGGTTGAAATGTTTCCTTTGTGTGTGTGTATGCGTGTGTGTGTGTGTGTTTGTGTGTGTGTGAGTGTTTGTGTTTTTGTATGTATGTGTATATGTGTGTGTGTATGCATATGTGTGTCTGTGTGTGCGTGTGTGTGTGTATGTATGTCTGTATGTGTGTGTGTGAGAGAGAGCAGGGGCGCAGCTACATATTTTTAGGCCCTATAAAAGAGTTCAATTTTGGTCCCTCTTATAATATCACTAACAGTAATCATAGTGCCCTCGAAGAGCCCCCTGACAGTGTTGGTCCTTTAGAATCGTCCTAACTCTGGAGTGTGTCCCTGTGTGTGTGTGTGTGTGTGTGTGTGTGTGTGTGTGTGTGTGTGTGTGTGTGTGTGTGTGTGTGTGTGTGTGTGTGTGTTTGCCTTTTAATGTGTACATTTGTATCATGACAGTGTGTGGGTCTTAAAACAAACTCTTAGTAGTGCATTTTGGCTGTATGTAGTCACGCATATGGTCAGAAAAATTGATATGAGTTGTGGTGTGTGTGTGTGTGTGTCTGTGTATGTGTGTGTGTGTGCAGGGAGAGGAGTCTGATGACTCAGTGAAGGAACAGGTGGTGTTCAGCATCGAGGCAGAGACAAAGCCAGAGCCCATCCTCCCTCACGCTATCATCCTGGAGCTAAGTGCGTGTAACTTCCTGGATACGGTCGGAGTCAAGACCATCCGTAATGTGAGTCTCGTCTTGCCCCATGTGAATAACCCCCCCCCCCTTCCAGCACCACTCGTTCCAAAATACTGGCATTGGAAACAAAAGGGCAACAAACAACTCTAAACCTCTTAAGGCTCACCCCTATTTGAATGTTTACTTATTTATGTAGTAGTAGTGAAGATTTTTTTATTCTGCTACCATGTGCAATGAGATGTTAAACTGTTAACAAACAACTGGTAAACCAGCTATTTCACCTATCTATAGGACTGCGTATATATTCATATTTAAATACATTTAAAGGATGTTGTATTACCGCCACTAAGAAGGTTATGTTTTTGGTTCAAGTTATCTGTCTGTCTGTCTGTCTGTCTATCTGTCTGCTGGATTGCATAAAATTAAACACTGCCCCTTACGTCTTCTCTCATACACTTCTAGATTTATACGGACTACGGTGAGGTGGGAGTGAAAGTACTACTGGCTGGTTGTCAAAGTGAGTGATTTAACATCTTCATCTAGTGCGCAGGCATTAACCATGCCTGTGCAAAGGTGTTCAATCCTACACAGTTGCAAAAACGTCTGCATGCATAAAACAACAAGAGGAAGTCTTACACCTCAGTGTTGTGGTAACGGCCCCAATGCAGAGATGCAGAGCATGTTTGTCTGTGTACGTGCACACTGCTTCCTGTTGACGAGGCTTTAGCCTAAACAAGATGAGAGGGTCTTTATAATAGTTCCAATTAGAGCTCGTTACCACAGTCACGGATCACTTTCTGTCATCATCATTACCATCAGTGGTTCTCATGATGGGGTGCTGCACACACACACACACACACACACACACACACACACACACACACACACACACACACACACACACACACACACACACACACACAGACACACACATTAATTGCCTCATTTTTTCTTCTCCTGCCATTTCTAATTGTGCAATGTGTTTCTCGCCATGACATTGCAGGCTGTGTGGTAGAGAGCCTAGAGAAGGGAGGCTTCTTCGGTGAGAAAGTGACCAAATCGATCCTCTTCACCTCAGTTCATGATGCTGTATTGTACTGCAAGGCAGAGGATCAGGATGAGGTGAGATATTATAATAATATCACATAACACAACACAACACAACATAACATGACATAACATAACATAGAAAATAAAAATGAAAGCACACCGAAAACTGCTGTTAAGGTGCTGGCTACTGCCGTAACTTCCGAAATAATGAGAAAGATAGTGCCGCACACTTTGCTCCATTACTTTTATTTAACTTACGTTTGGGTTGTCTGGCCTTCTTCAGATTTCACATAAAAATGATCACATGATGTGGTAAAGATCCCATCACAGAATCCTCTTTATGTGAAATCTGAAGAAGGCCAGACGGCCGAAACGTAATTCAAATAAAACTAATGGAGAAAAGTGTGTGGCACTGTCTTTCTCACTTTAATAACATAACATAACATGACATGACATGACATGACATGACATGACATGACATAACATAACAAGCTCTTACATTTTGTAGACTTCACTCTAAGAATTTACACTAAATGTGCTCACATTTTAGTAATGACTGACACATGTAGGACACATGTAACAAGATGTGTTCGTCTGAAGAAATACTTCTGTATGCCAGAAGGGCTGAACTTTTCTGTGCTGATACTTTGGCCTTTACATAACTGCCGTTAACGTCATAACGGTGTTTTTTCATCTTATTTATGTCATTTATGAAAGATAGACTTTTTTGAAGCCTCTCTCACCTTTAAAACTATGGACAGGTCAGGTAATGAGTGTGCAGTTTCTGCAGCAAGGGTCACTAGTGCTTCCCGGTGTGGGGGTGGTGGCAAGTGAGATTCACATGGCCTCTAATCAAAGCAGAGGAGGATGAACCAGAGCACTAATGGCCACAGCCAGACAGATCTAAAAGACTGGAAGAACTGTGTCAACATTCACTTATTCATTTTGTGTTTCCTTTTCTGTTTTTCAGGAGATCAAAGCCACACTGCTTTGAATTGTGTGTATTGGCGATGAACACTCACAGACACACAGGCATGTGTGCACACACGCGCACACAAACCCATAACACACACTTCAGAGAGGAAGTGTGTAGATACAGCACATCCTGTATCTTTCCCTCTAATTGCTCCTTTATTTTGTGTTTATACCAAAGCTTATGTAACGAAGTTATTTGGCCCGCTATGAAATGAAAATAGCTTCCCACTGCTGAGATCCCTGCTGATCTGGGGGGATAGCTTGTGTTTGTTCCTCTCACTATTACAGAGGTGAATCTATCAGTATTTTTTGCAGTATTTGTATTTTTTGGGATGCGTTCATGTAAAAAGTCAGTTAAATGCTGGACTTCATTGTGGTGCCACTTTTTATAATTGGACAACTTGTGAAAACCATGTTTATGTCAGAGTGCCTGGCCTCATACCTGTTTCTGGGCAGATTTTGAAATAGTTGTAAGGCCCATGCAAAGCACCCTCAAATGCCTTTAGCTTAAATGTTTTATTTTTAAAAACACCAAAGGCAGACTCTAATAACCGAATATGGTGACAGCATACCAAAATAAAGTGTAGATCGCTGTATGTGACCACCCAAAAACTGTGTTCACAAAATCTGAATAGCAGATTATCCCAGGATTTTCCTGTAATCCTGCATTGAGTTTAATCTTGGTTCATTCTGTTTCTTAAAAGTTAGTTATTCACAGGAAATCCTCCAGAGATTAGCTTTTTTTTGTATGTTCTGATTTAATAAAAAATGCTGTGAGAGAATAAACGGGTTGGCAGTTAACTGCTTAAGAGACCCTGTGTTCAATTCTGCATGTGTATGTCATATGTTTAATATGTCAACATTACATTACACTTAGCTGCCGCTCCTATCAAGAACGACTTACAGTTATTTACAGTGTTTCAGTTACAGTCCCTGGAGCAACGTGGGGTTAGATTGCCTTGCTCGAAGGCACTTTAGCAATGGATGAGGGTGAAGGAGAGCACTGGTTGTTTACTCCCCCACCACCACTGTTTCTACTGGAATGGGATTCGAGCCTGCGACCCTCTGATCACAAGACCAACTTTCTAACCACTAGGCCACAGCTGCCAAATATGTGTTTGAAATAACAAACAAACCAGTCAAAATGCACAAACTATATACTTCTGACAGACTCACACATTCACAATGCCACAAGACAGGTGTGTATCTTTTGGTCACGTGTATCTTATGTCTGTGTGCCACTGACCTAGCCACGACTTAGTCGACTTGTATAGACTTTCATCACAGCACCGACCAGAAACTAATGCAAGGTACTACCTGTAAAAATAGTATTTTTAATAAACTATTACAAAGTTCTCATTGTCTCGTTTTGAATACCAGGGCCCGTGTTATACTACCAAGGAGGTGTGGAGCTATTTCACGTTTTTTTAATGGTTTAAAAAATCTTCACCTTCACCTTCAATCTTCCATCATGCTTCCTAAATAGTCCTATGAAAACAGATTAAAAGTATATAGGCCATAAAGTATGCCCCCCACATGCCCACCATACATACAGCTGATTTAACATAAAAAAAAAATTCTGAATGTGAGTGAAGTGATGGCATAAATTTTTGTGATCTGTAAAGGGTGAGAAGGTTATGTAACACTGGAGGATTTTAATATATTCTCATGTGCCTTTGAAGTGGAGGAAGGCATATCAAGGAGTAGGGCATGGCAGGACAACTTTTTAGAAAGCCAAGATTTGTTCTCACTTTCAGCTTGCAAAGTTTAAGCCATATGCTAATTTGTCATTTTAGTAGGCTAACATTATACCCCATGCCCAGTTTAGATTAACAATCAGCAGTTTCACTGAATGTCCTACTCTACCCAGTATGTCTATGCATGCGATAAAATAAACATCCTTGTGTGCTTGTATCCTTGTGTCCTTTAAGTGTCTGCTTACAAACCTTCATTCTGTAGAAAAAAGATAAGGAAGCAATTCACTGTCACGTATGGACTTTTCTGATGAAAAAAAACAACTTATTGTTTTGTTATTTTTGTCATTGCTGTGATCTTGGGTCTGAGATTTACAAGCATAAACAAGTTAACAAGTCAGTTAAGAAGTCAGTAGTCTTGCAGGCTGACAGACCTTGTAGTAGTGACAGTACTGCTTACAATATTGCCACCGATAATTCTTCGGTGCAGCACCATGCAATGGTGGAAACATAAATTGTGTTGCATTCTTTCACAGACCGAATCTCATCTGATTATTTATGCTGTTTGTACCATATAAGGTAAAAAAATGCTTTTGCTGGTAGGCCCAATTGCCAGGAAATATCAGTTTTCTACTACTATTATTGCCACCACAGCAAACCTCTAAACACTGTGGTGTGTGTGTGTGTGTGTGTGTGTGTGTGTGTGTGTGTGTGTGTGTGTGTGTGTGTGTGTGTGTGTGTGTGTGTGTGTGCGTGTGTGACTGCGCGTGCATGTGTATTTGTCTGTGTTATTTTTTCGTGTGTGTGTGTGTGTGTTTTCCTGGAATGTAAAAGGAACTGCAGTTTTTTCCCGACAATTTTTCTTTGGACACAGAGCAGGCCTGAAAATGTGTGTGTGTTTGTGTGTGTGTGTGTGTGTGTGTGTGTGTGTGTGTGTGTGTGGAAAGAGAGAGAGAAAGAGAAAGAATCTATTAGTCTATAAGTCTATTTTTTTTTTGCGTTGGATGGTTTCAGTATACAACAGTATTACATCATGCAGTCATTCAACATTGTTTACGTTGTAAACAATGAGCACAACATCAATCTGTATCTGAGCACAATATCAATGAGCACCACCATGCACCTCTGATAACCATGCTGTAATGTAATGTTGTACAGTAGTAACAGGTCAATAGTTGTGTTTTCCACCTAATGTTCCAACACCAGAACGCAAGCTGAAATATATCTAAAATATTATATAATATAATATCAATATCAAACTGAATTTCATACAGTGAAGGAGGCCAAATGGATGAAGACTGCGGCGCCCACCCCACCCCCAACCAACCCCTCCAATTTTCCTCCCTCTATAGTCGCTAACTTCAGTCTCCACCCCAGCAGTTTCAATCGTAGCATCAGAGGGGAAACACTGGTCTGAAGTGTGCGAGCGCTGGTAGCGAGCGCTTTTGTCCTCCCTTCTACCGCCCCGAAACCGGACTGTCAGTTGGAGTTGTATCATCATTAGTTCCTCACCGCTCCTAAACGCACCTGACTTGTCACATTTCCAGAGCACTTGGTAAGTTCATTGACTTTAAACGTATAATTAATCGCTTTGAGGGTTACACACTTATTCTGTGGTGTGCGACTAGCAGATTCACCACTTTGAAGATGTGATGCATGCGCACCCCTTTAGCTGCCCGCTGTTCGTAGCACTTTTGTGTAGGCTAATTAATATGCAGTGCCATTAACATTAGTCTACAATACTGACTCCAATCCACTTGTTCAGTGTTCAGTAAAGTATATATTTTAATCGTTTTAGTTGTCGTTATAGCGCGTTGTCAAGCGACGTGAACATACCGTGAACAAGTTTGTTTGTTTGTTTGTTTTTTCAAATTGAGGTCAAATAGGATTTCATAGGTTAAAAAAGTGAAACTTCTACCCTTTTACAAATATGAAGGTTAAGTATTTCAACAAGGTCAGTCAAATGTTACTGAACCTGTTTCTCAAGTAGCCTGAAAGCCTGAGAGCCCAAGTAGCCTATATTTTTGTTCCAGTCTTGACTGATTTCTATCGACCCAGTTTTATAGCCTACAGAAATTATTAACATTTCCTTCCAATAGTGGGTTAATTCAAGCTGTGGGCAGTATCTCCAGCAGAGGCGCTGAGAGCAGCCGAAGCTTAAGCCTATTTTTGCTGCCCTATTTTTGCTGCTGACCGGCACGAGTTTCAGCGAGCGTTCCTCATTGGTAGTCTATAAGTTTTAGGTAGGCGGCAGCCTGTGTGGTTTTCATACGGGTGTACCGCGACATTTCCCAATGTTGTCAGCAGCTGTGTGTTGTTTTCCGTTTGTCATCCGTGAGTAAAACGGAGCCCTTACTCCGTGACGTCAGTGGCTCAAACCTAATTGAAAACATTCCGTTAGTGCAGCCTGTGTGTCGCGCACTGTCGCACTGACTGAAATGAATGAAACTCAGACAATCAACGTCTTCGCCACCTGCATACTGGTTGCAACAATATCATACTGGTTCAGCTCTGATGCCCTAACTCTCCTGCGGGACTACATTACAGGAACATTCAGTAGCACTGCCATGCCGGAGCCAGGGACCCCCCGCCGGAGTCCTCAAGGTATCCCCTACGACGACCTGCCGCACATAGTCAACGCGGACGGACAGCATTTATTCTGTCGTTACTGGGAGCCAGATACCCCGCCAAGGTCAGTTTGCATTTTGAAATATAACTTGGTGGTAGGCTACATGTCGCTGACCACTGCTTTATGCGTACGTCGCAGAGTCGAATATGGCAACTCGCTTGCAACTACAGCGGCAATGATCTGCTGGTTTGTTTGGGTAATTTCATCCAACACCGTGTCTGTTACATGCAAAGGTCACAGAAGGTTAATTTGTACAAGTACTTTCCATATTACCTACGCTGGTGTGTGTGTATGTGTATGGGTGCTGGGAAGGAGGTAGTGTAAAGACATGTCGAACAGATCCCTCAAATTCACCTTAAAATGAATGGAATACAAACAAAGGACACCATAGGCTACTCATTTACTTATCTCGCTATCAAGCTAATGTGTCCTCCACCAGTTACTTTGTAAGCATAGTTGCTGCATGTTAATTTTCAACTCTGTGTAACACAGCACTTCCTCTTTCTATCACATGTGCAACACATGCACTCACCCAGCTACATGCAGTATTTTCTCTCTCAGACTGCGCAGTCCTCCTGTTAAATACTTAAGTTTTTTCCTTGTTGCCCTGGAAACATTTTCAGCCTGAGTGTGGTACATACCCAGTCATACTGTTTCCATGGTAACAATTGCTTTCCCGCCTTTGACTGACCAAGTGATGGCATGTTAAAGTTTAACTACTTGTCAAATTCTTGTCAAAAAAAAAAAAAAAAACATTGCTGTCTTTGTGTTCTAGAGTTTCTACAATTATTTCTTTTTTGTTGTCGGTGTCAAGGCCATAGCCTGTCTATGCCGATACAGGTGTTGGTCTGTAGCTTTCTCCCATACGTTTGGTGAGCACCTCAAGCTGTTGTTGGATACAAAGCACATGTGCCCAGTGTAACAAACAGTACCTCAGGATAAGTAGCTGCCCAGCCAACCAGAACAATCATATACCTGCCAGTCATGTGTCTTAACCAACATTATAGATATAGACTAATACCTTCAGGCAAGGCAATGCAGATACCTTGCAGCGGTTTGTTTTTCCCATGATAGTTCATTTTCCTCGGTCTTTCTCTCCCTCCACTTTTCTGCTGCCTGAGGTATTCACTAAGTATGCTGTGTCATTGCATGGGGCATTTTCTTGATGTATTGGTTATTCTTAGTCGTTTAACTCTGGATGGTGGCTCTGACACTCTCTAATTGTCTAATGGGTGTTGTTATTTGGGTGTGGTTACTATTTCTTAGCGTTATCCCCACTTATTATAGGGACTTTGTGGTGCTTGCTTGTTGAGGAAATGACAGGGTAAGCAGAGTGGAAGAACTAGTACTTTACTCAACCAGTCACACTGCACAACTCAGTAGGCCTATAGTAACATACAAACGGAAGCATCCTATGCTGTTTAAGTACTTACTGTGTTTAAGCTAAAGCTACAGGACTCACCTGAAAATACTTATTTTAAGACCTTTTGTTCCTGAACCAGCATGTCATGTCACTGTGACCAGATCTTTGTTCGCTGTTTGTAAGTGTTTTGTTAAGGAAAGTGACTTATCTGAAATTCAAACCTCTTCTCAGCTAATTACAAAGGAGGCACGTGTATTTTAGATTTGCACCAAGCTGCAGACATCCAGTGAGCCGTACATCCATCCACTGTACAGTATCAATCACCAGTGGTGTCAATCCCAGGTCCAGAAAGTAAAAACCCTGCCACAAGTTTGATCCAACCAGCTCTGAATCAGCTGATCGTAATGTTTGTAGTTTTACTTTCTGAACCTGGGATTGACACCTCTGTCAGTCACCAGTGGGAGAAGTAAAGGCATATCCATACCCTTTTAAGATTGTGTAGGTTGTGGTTGCACTGGTGTCTGCCCTGTTGAAATAGTATGACACTAATGCAAGTAAATGTGATTCTATGGTAAGTGCACCCGGTGTTCAGTAAATAATCCGAAACATTTTGTTGCCTGCAGTCCCTGCTTCAGAGAGTAAATTCTCTACCACATATTGAAACCATTTTTTGAACCAGCGGATCCTAATGAGCACACAAATCAACAGACAGGTAGATTGGCTATTTAATAAAATGATTACATTTCACTTAGCAAACAATCTTATCCAAAGCGACTTACACTAGAGGACAGAAATCAAGCTACAGGTATGCAGAGGAGAAAAGAGCAAGCAAGAGCATAACAGACAAAGAGGAAGTGCGTAACAGAGTGAGAACTCCTGGCTGTTAAGTGCACAGGCAGAAGGAATACATGGCAGAGGTTTTTACTTTATGAAGTCGTCATTGACACCTCTGCACACTGCCCACTGCAAGCCAACACCAAGCATTTCTTAAAGCAATGCTAAGTAGTTTTCTTCTTTGGTTGCCCTACAGGTTGGAAGCAGAATTGTCTTTCATAGAGAACTACAGAGAGACAGTTCGCTCCTCCAAACTTGCTTAGTGCAGTTACAGCCCATGGAAGGCAGCAAAGCAAATTCAGAAGGGCCTTTCACCCTGTTACAAGTTGATGAACCACTGAAAAGATTTCGGAAACATTATTTTAAGGTTGAAAAACTACTTAGTGTTGCTTTAATGTTACTACTCATTGCTAATTGAGCAGGTGGTCCCTCTTAGGAACAGGTTGCTCAATCTCTCCCCACTGTGTGTGTTGTGAAATGAGTCATAGTATGGATTACTGCCACATACACAAATTATTTAGAGTTGTTTGCTAGGAAGACACGACATAAGCAGTGTCATCTCACGGTCTCCAAGGTGTGGTTAGGACAGCTGGTCAGAGATGACCTCTCCCAGATAGTAGATTATATAGGCTACCACCATCGCAACAAATATTTGATTTTGGTGAAATGACCAGAACGCAATTCTCAATATTTGCCAGGTTTTAAACAGACAGCTCTTTATGTTTACCTTGAGATTGATTAGAAACTGTCCGAAGTTTACACACTCACCTTGTAAACTTTGGATCTGTTATGTTTCCATGTTCATAACAAACAAACCTGTGGTGAAACGTCACAGTGTTAAAAGGTGCAGTGTCTACTGTGGTGTGGTAGAGCAGCCATTTTATTCTGGAATGAACTGGAAGATAGGCTAACTAACTGAACCAAACAAATGCAATGCACCCACAGTGCAGACACACACTACCACACACAGTGCCTCTACAAAATATGCAGACTTATTCACCTTTTTATGGTTAAATGCTTAATTATTTACAAATAATTTGAAACACTTTTTATCTTTTTGAGTATGCATGCAATGCCACACAGTGACAAATTGAGAACAGGATTACAGAAATCTTTGCAACTATTGACTGGAATACTGCACAACTAAAAGCTGGAATACCACATTCATACAAGTATTCAAACCCTTCACATAACTACGTGGTTAAAGCTGCCCCAGTTGGCAGCAGTTGTAGTGTTCAGTCCTTCTGGGTATGACGTGACTAAAATTGCACACCTGGATTTGGGGATTTTTCCGTCATTGTTCCTTGTAGAGCCTCTAAAGCCCTGTCACACTGAATGGGTACAGTTGGGCAGTGGACACCCATTTTCAGGTCTCTCAATAGGGTTCAAGTTGGGTTCAAGTTAGGACTCTGGCTGGGCCTTTCAAGGACACTAAGCCACATGTGTATTGTCTTGACTGTGTGTGCCAAGATTATTGAAGTCAGGAAACTCTGATTGATGCTGTGATTGGACTTCCAGCAATTAATCTATTCAGCTTCCTACACACCCAGTATGACTCTTTCTTTTTAAAGACATTGCCTTGCTAGGATGTCCTCTGCGGCATTTATCACTGTGAAGTACGTTCTTTCACCTTCCCACCTCCAGCTGTCTAGATCTGTTTGAGCAAGGAGGTTTCCCCTCATGGTTTATGATTTGTGTCTCCATTTTGTTGTATCACAGCCACAACAGCAGTTATGTAGTCACCATCAAACAGCATCAAACAGCGGAAGATCTTAAGCTGAGAGTTTCTTGAACGAAATATTGACATATTAGGCCTAATGCTTTTTCTCTTCCCCACTCCAGACCTACTGCAGTTTTCCTTTATAGATAATTCTGCTCTTTACCCCGACTAGCTGTCCGTAGCACTGTTTCATATGGCTTCGATTCATGGTGCGGCTTTGTGCCTCTTTCCTGAAAATCACCTCCACAACATAATGTTGCCACTATGTTTTACCATCAGGCAGGTGATGAGCAGTGTTGTAAATGAGGCCACACAGTTCAAGATTTCGGTATCAGTTTCAGGTTCCATCTTTCGATATCAGTTTTTCGATCTCAGTCAGACCAGAAAACCTTGTTTTGTAGTCTGAGATTCCTGTAGATGAAACCAGAAGCAGACTTTAGTCTTGCCTGCTCTGCTGTGTGTTTTACTGAAGGGAGGCTACTGCTGGCCACTCTGTCCAGATCGATAGAGTAATGCAGTGATGGCCGTCCTTCTAGAAAATTTCTCTTATCTCCGCACAAGATATCTGGAGGTCAGCCAGAGTGGCCATTGGGTTCTCGGTCTCCTCTATTACCAAAGCTCTTTTTCACTGAAAGAAGAAATAATTTTGCAATGCTATGCTAAAACAATACACTGCCTTTCAGGAAGGCACCAGGACAAACTTTTAATAAAAAATGGAAACAGCAGTTTATGCTTTAAATAAAAGAAATAATATCTAACATCCACTGTGCTCCAGTGCTCTTTTGCCTTACCCTTCTCCATTGAGCACTTAATTTGGCTGGACATCAAACTCCAGGAAGAGTCCAGCCTGCTCAAAATTAAAAAAAAAAAAAAAAAGACAGATGTCTTGTGATTCTGGCAACCCTCAGTGCAGTGGAATCTTTTGTAGCCTTGCCCAGATCTGTGCCTTCACACAGTCCAGTCTTTAGGCTCTGCAGGCAGTTCCTCTAACCTTAGAGTTTTTACTCGGACATACTGTATATTTGTCAGCTGTCAGACCCTATATAGACAGCTTTTTACTTTCCAGAATCATATCAGTCAAAACAAGGCATGGGAACATGGAAAGGACTGAGTGAAATTAGAGGCACGTGAGCTAAATTTAAATAGTTATTGCAAAGGGCCAGAACGCTTAATCTCAATGGATAGTTTTTATATTTAATAAATTGGCAACAACTTGTAAAGTATTGTTTCGTATGGGTTTGCATTGTTATTATTAAGTATTAAGTACAGGTTAAAATATGAATTTTGCATAAAAATGGGCAGGGAAAAAAAATCTGACAAGTTTAAAAATACGCTTTACAAGCATGCATGGGACAGGTGCTGTTATGTTCAGCATCCACAAACATGGATGTTTGTGCAGGAACTAAAAGTAGGTCATGTGGGTTGAAAACTGTTTAAATACACCAGCAGTACAATAACATCACAATGTACTGAGTAGTTGTTTCACAAAGTAAATACAATGTAGTAGCACACCTAACACAAAGGCAGCCAATGTAATCAGCTGTGTGGTATTTGGCAACAGACCAGCTTTTTCACATACAGCAATGTAAAAGCTGTTGTAAAAGCTGGTGTGTGGTGTACTGATTGCAGTATTTAATGTATTACAGTAAGCATTTTGGCTCTGGCTTTCTCAGTTGAATACAGACATATGCTGGCCAAATGTTGGCATAGGGGTGCCTAATGTTTATGGCTTTGGGCAGTGGGAAGTAGGTGAAAGGTACAGAGCCACTGAAAGGGAGACGCCATAATGATTGACAGAACGTCCAGTGGATGTTACACCCTGTGAACTAGCAGAATACTTTACACACACACGCACGCACGCACGCACACCCACAGACAAAAACACACACACAAACAGACAGACAGACAGACACGCGTGTCTGTCAGGAAATGACATTAAGTGACTTGCAGACATAAATCTTGCAAAACTTTGTGGTATATCTTGCCTGGGGTTAGAGTAAGGGGTTCTGCCTCTCTGTGTCTCCCATGCTGTGTCTCATACCCAGTGACACACAAAGTCTTTTCACATGGTGCCACTGACCTCACTGGGTTGATCCCTGTCTGGGTTCAGGGGCTGAAGGCTGTAATCTGATTAAGATCCATAGTGAAGAGTTTAACTGTGTGTGTGTGTGTGTGTGTGTGTGTGTGTGTGTGTGTGTGTGTGTGTGTGTGTGTGTGTGTGTGTGTGTGTGTGTGTGTGTGTGTGTGTGAGTGCGTGAGTGCGTGCTTGGGTGAGTGAGTGAGTGTGTGCGTGCATGTGTCTTGTGAGAGCCTCAGTGAAGAGTTTAACTCTGTGTGTGTGTGTGTGTGTCTGTCTGTGTGTGTCTCTGTGTCTGTGTGTGAACACACATAAGTCATAAGTCTATAGAATTATGGTGAGATGGTGGTGGGGGTCTGACAGAAAGAAAGCCTGTTAGATGTGTATAGAGGGCTTGTATATCAGAAGAGCTTAGACGCGGATGGGCTGATGATTAATGCTCATATGGACGAGGCTGCAGGGTGTGGGGCACAGACACAGACACAGATGGTATATGCTGCCTTCAGGAACTGCATATAGCATATATTTATCACGCCAGTCAATAGAAGCCTTTAACATTCCTCACAGACCCTTCAAAACACAAAGACCTTCTTTCAGTCTTCTCGCTCTCGCTCTCGCTCTCTCTCTCTCTCTCTCTCTTTCTCTTCTTGTCTTCTTCCTCTCTCTCTTCTATTCTTTTTCTCTCTCTATCTTTACATTACATTACACTACACTACACTTAGCAAATGCTTTTATCCAAAGCGACTTACAAAAGGAGGAAATAATAAGCTAACAGATGTCTGTCTCTCTCTTCCTCTCTGTCCCTACGTCTATCTGTCTGTCTGTCTGTCTGTCTGTCTGTCTGTCTGTCTGTCTATCTATCACACACGCAGACACACACACAGACACAAACACAGATGTACACACAAATCACAATGTCTAGGCTATGTGTAAATTGGCAGAGGGAAGAGCGCGGTGCAGCAGCTGGCTCTATGGGGAGAGAATGGTAAAAGAGGGTGGCAGAAATGGAGATGGGGATGGCTAATGAGCCTCTTTTATGCCCCTCTTCTCTCTCTTCATCCCCACAGTAATTCACTCATTTGGCTAATTGGTGTCCGCAGCCTTTCAGACCCAAAGCATTCATTACAGTGCCACTACATCACATTGGCTGTGTAAAGGGACAGCAAATGGCCTCTTCTCTCTCTCTCTCTCTCTTTCTCTCTCTCTCCCTCTCTCTCCCTCGCTCGCTCTCTCTCTCTCTCCCTCGCTCTCTCTCTCTCTCTCTCTCTCTCTCACACACACACACACTCACACTCACTCTCTGTCTTCTCTGTCTTTGTCTGTCTGTCTGTCTGTCTGTCTGTCTGTCTGTCTGTGTCTCTCTCTGTCTCTCTTTCACTCTCTGTCTCTGTCTTTGTCTCCATCTCTCTATCTCCCTCTATCTCTGTCTTTATCAAATCTCTCTCTCTCTTTCTCTCTCTTACACACACACACTCACTCTCTCTCTCTCTCTCTCTCTCTCTCTGTCTCTCTCTCTCTCACTCTCTGTCTGTCTTTGTCTCTCTCTCTCTCTTCTCCCTCTCTCACTTACTCTCTGTGTGTCTCTGTCTGTCTCTCCCTCTCTATCTTCCCTCTCTCTCTGTCTTTATCAAATCTCTCTCTCTCTCTCTTCTCTCTCTCTTTCTCATGACTGTCTGTTCTGTCCCTCTAGTGCCTGGCTGTGTTTGTGTGTCTTGTTTGAGGTCAGCCTGTGTACATATCTGAGGTTTTCCACCATAGGCCCAGGCAACACAGTAGGCAGCAACCCAAGCCACTTCTGTTTACTGTGTTTAGAGAGTGTGTTTCCTTTGTACAAGAGTGTGACTGTCTGTGTGGGTCTGTGTATACACTCCTGCTCAAATGTTTGCAAACCCTTTCAATAAACCAGTTTAGTTTTCTGCATTATCTGCTCATAAAATGTGATCTGATCTTTATCACACGCACACGCACAAAGCACATATCTTTGCTCCCTCCTGCCCTCAGCCCACGTCTCCACACACGTTTATCCACGCAGTGCCACCCCAACTCACAGTCCGTCATCTGCCACCACAGACAGCCCTCCCTCCCAACCATAACTGCACTTTATGCACTTTATCCCCACCTCCCCCCCCCCCCATCACCTTTTTTACCTCTGCCCTTCATTTAGTAGTCACCCCCCCCCCCCCCCCCCAACTGCATTCTACGCACTTTACTCCCCACTCCCCACACACAGTCTAGACTCACAATCAACAGTTTCACTGCATATCCTACTACTCAGTATGTCTATGCATGTGACAAATAAATATCCTTGTATCCTTGTAATACAGCTGCACAAAAGAAAGCGTTACATGTCATGTCTGTTGAAAATTCATGTTCACACAGTGCACTAACTCTTGCACAGGCTATTTTGGATGTCCTGTGGATGTAATCAATTTTAATTATTTATAATAATAATAATAATAATAAACCAGCTTCATGGCATTGTGTTTATCTACACTAGTGACTTAGATCAAGATGAGATCATATTTCATGACCAAATGTTGCAGAAAACTATGTAATTGAAAATGATTCTCACACACTGGAGCAGCACTGTGGACTGCATTGTAACAGTGTAACTGTAGCTTCATTTTTGTGTACACTATTGTAAGTCACGAGTGTAATGTACTATAATGTAATATAATGTGATGTAATTAGTGTGCGGGAACTGGTACATGTATTGTAATATTATGTATTGTAATGTAATGTAATGTAATATAGTGAGTGTGAGGGAACTGTAAAGTGTAATGAAATGTAATGTAATGGGTGTGAGGGAACTGCTAAGTGTAATGTCATGTAATGCAATGTAATTAGTGTAATGGTTGAACTGTGTTGCAGGGCGCTGGTGTATGTGGCCCACGGAGCGGGAGAGCACTGCGGGGCGTACAACGATGTGGCCCAGAGCCTCACCCCACACTCCCTGCTGCTGTTCGCCCATGACCACGGTCAGTCATGCACGCCGCCAGCCTGTCTGTTTATGTTACACCCACCTCAGTTCATTTCCTTCATAGCTGGAGTCCACAGCCAATGGGTCACGGACTGGTACCGGGAGGTGGATCATCTGGTATTTGGGCCCAAAAGACAGAATTAACTTCTGGGTCTTCTATGTTTAAAAAATTGCCACTTTGACTCAGTCATGGGTTTATCCATATATCAAGTTAACATCAAGCTAAGCTAAGCTAAGCGTTTTTTTTAATTACACATTATGCCCTTTTTCCAATCCGTGAAAAAAACGGTCTGGTAAAAAGACAGTCCATGGCACTAAAAAGGTTGGGGACTTCTGCTTTATAATACTGTTCAATAATTTCCTCCTCAATGAGCCAAGCTTATGTTACTGTACAAGTATAAGGATAGTTGAGGATGAGCTTATCTGAAATGTAGATGAGACACACATGATGTACGATTGTAATTTAAGATGAATGGATTCACAAGTGAAACTGACTGTAATGCATTACACCAAATGCGAGCCACTAAATACGCCCAAACAAGCACTCTTGTGTTAAAATGAAGAGATCATGTCTACTCCTGATTGGCTGTGAGAAAATGCTACTTTAAAAAAAGGCCAGGGCTTCGTGTGCTTCTGTTTACATACTTCACACTTGGAATTACAATTACATACATGGCAACTGCCAAAGCTGAAACAGAAGTATCCACTTTAAGAAATTGGCCTGGGTCTTTCATGACCTCATCATTCCAGATGTATCACATGATTCCAGGGCCCTGCTCCAGAGGAATGTGTTGTTCCCAGATGTCCCTACGAGCAGAAAGGTAGTGTGAAAGGGTGGCATTAGGCAGGCAGTGCACACTGTGGTCTTTTACACAGTGTACCACTGAGACTCTGCTTGTAGATTCTGCTCAATGTTGTGTTGAAGTTTAGGGAGTTACTTTGGGTCTAATTTTTGCACCGTACAATCATCTGTATTGTACCACATTGAGGCAGAAATTGGTATTTTAGATTTCAGCCTTTCTTTAAATAGCTCTCACTGATACTGACTGAAGTCATTTGTGTTCTCTGTCTCTCTCTCTCTCTGTCTCTCTCTCTCTCTCTCTCTCTCTCTCTCTCTTTCTCTGCTTCTCTCTCTCTCCCCCCTTTTTTCTCCAGTGGGTCATGGACAGAGTGAGGGAGAGCGGATGAATATTAAAGACTTTCAGATTTTCATCAGAGACTCTCTGCAGCACATTGGCATCATGAGAGAACGCTATCCCAGCCTGCCCGTCTTCATCCTAGGCCACTCTATGGTAACCACTGAACAACAAACTATATATATATATATATGTGTGTGTGTGTGTGTGCCAAAGTTTTAGGCAGGTGTGAATGCCTTCAAAAATGGAAATGATAATCATTTATGTTCATCAATTAACAAAATGAATCAAATCAATATTTGGTGTGACCAACAGTCCTACAAAAATGGGATGCATATATATATATATTGTTGTCAAAGTCAACAGTTGTCAAAGTTGACTACCATGACTTGGATGAATGAGAATGACCACCCTTTGCCTTCAATAGAGCATCAGTTCTTTTAGGTGTACTTGCATAGAGTTTTTGATGGAACTTGACTGGTAGCTTGCGCCAAACATCTTGAAAATCTAACCACCAGCCAAGTTCCTTCAAAAACTCTATGTAAGTACACCTAAAAGAACTGATGCTCTTTTGAAGGCAAAGGGTGGTCACACCAAATATTAATTTGATTTAGGTTTCTCTTTTGTTCAGTCACTGTATTTTGTTAATTGATGAACATAAATGATTAACACTTCCATTTTTGAAGGCATTCCTAGTTGACAGCATTTTTTTTTCACACCTGCCTAAAACTTTTGCACATTACTGTATATATTTATATCTAATCTGTGTGTGTAGATTCTCATTCATCCAGGTCATGGTAGTCAACTTTGACAACTGTTGACTTTGACAACAATATATATATATATATATATATATATATATATGTATGTATCTCATTTTTGTAGGACTGTGAGTAGGTGTAGTGGGCATTGGTGAATCATACATTTCATATCATACAGGCCTTGTGTTCGAGATTCTAACAATCTGGGTTGTGTATACAGTCTATATATATGGTGAAAATGTTCACATCTCTAGTAAAGTCTTTAGTCATTGTTAAGATATTATTATTGGTGAGATACACTTAATTATCACAGCCAATAGCGTCTTTGCATCACAGTCACAGTTTCTGTGTTGGTGAGTGAGGAGAGTAGTCATTAGTTGCACCTGGGCAAGGAGTCAAAAAGTGCTGTCGTGACATCAGGCTTAGTACTACTGACATGACACCTTGAGACGCCTTCCTCATTATGCCTCCCATAAGTCAAGATACATTGGCAATGATTCAAACACTAAAGATGAAAATCTGTGACAGTGAGGTCCAAAAGTGGGATGATTTGACACAGAATCACCCCCATACCCAAAACGAAAATCCAAGTGTTGAGAGGAATGCTGTGGCTTTAGTACTTCCAGTAGCTTACAGTAGCTTACAGTATGTACCGATTATGGTTTATCATGATGTAGTACTAATGCTTTAGTACTCATAGTAGCTTACAGTATGTACCGATTATGGTTTATCATGATGATGTACTAATGCTTTAGTACTCATAGTAGCTTACAGTATGTAATGGTTATGGTTTGTCATTATGTGTCTGTCATCCTGCACTACAGTATTCATGTGATGCACAACAAACACACACACATACACATACACACGCACACACACACACACATGCGCGCACACACACACCCTGTACATGCTTCCTTTGGTCTTTCAAGTTAATCACCATGAGAATGACATCAATTATACGTCAACACAGGAAGCCACCTGGGCCTGCGGTGTCCAGAAAGGCACACACACATACACACACATACATACTACACACACACACACACACACACACGTTACACATGTACACACACACACACACACTCACACAGCACACGCAAACATACATCCTCCACACCCTGCCTTGCTAAATAATCAGCTAAAAATAAGTTGGGGTGACCTGGTTTAAACCTGCCAATGGCACACAACCTCCTGACAGGCACAGTATGGAGTTTACATTACAGTAACAGTCACTATTGTTGTTGTATGTGCTTGTGCGTGACTGAAAGTTTAGGATGTGTGACGCTTTTGTATGGAAGAATGGGTTTTGTTTATGATGGAAAGAATACCTCGCCTAATGTTTAGAAAAACACAGCTAAGGGAAAAGTGTCCTGCCTGCTCTTGGCTGGAGATGTGTCTATGAGCAAGCTACAGAAGGACCCCTAGCCTTCGATTACAGGAACAGTTTTGTGTGTTTGCGTGTTTACTCATTGTGCTGGCTTTCCAGTCAATACAGTGAGGGTTATTTCTGAAAATCACTTTCAAGTTTGCACAGTCTCGTGGGACTGGTGACTACAACAATGAAACTGCAGTTCCTTTTACATTCCAAGAGGATACACACACAGACGAACACTCGAAAAAATAAAATACACATACACACACATGTACATACACACCTATACATTCACACAATAACATGTAGAAGGAGAGAAAGAGAGACAGAGACAGAGAAAGACAGAGAGAGAAAACAAAATACAGGGAAATGGAGATGGAAATAGAGAAATGCAGAGCGAAAGATGAAGGAATAATATAACATAATGATAACAGTAATAATAATAACTAATAACTGTCTTTGCTTTTTGGTTACTTTCTTCTGCTCTTCATGAAATCACCACACACACACACACACACGGAAATACTCAAAACACACACTATAACAGTCACACATTTGGATAAGCACACACACAATCTGATGTTTGGTGCCCAAAAATGTGAATAGCTGTATTGTGTTATCCCCCCCACTACAAGTGGATCCACTGAGGTTACGTAAGGACCTCTCAATCTCACATTATAATAGAGAGTGACATGGAGAAAACAATACATAAACTGAACAATAAGGAATACTAGGCAGAGCCTGTGTTGTTGTCATATGTTCGGTCCTCTAGGCTTTTGAGTATATGGCACTTGTGTGTTGTTTTTGTGTAAGTATGCTTTTGGTGTGAGTGTGTGTGTGGGTGTTTTTTGTCTGGTGCCACTACTCTGGTGGGAACTGTTTCTTGATAACACCCTAGTCTTTTCACACTGCTCATAAATATTCACACTTCGTTCCCAGAGACAGACAACGAGCGAGGGAGTGCTGTGAGGCACTATTAGGTTCAGTGTTAGCTTAGTCAAAAGAGACGTTATTTGCCCTAACGTTCAGTTTGGCAGTCAGCCGTTAATTTACAGCCGTAGCCTCACTTTAGTTGGCCATGTGACCCAGTGTGACAAGTGTGGGGTCTGACCCAACACCTGATAGATGTGTTTTCCTTTAATAATTCAAAAGCCAAAATGAAACCATGTTGCAGGGGTGTGCTACATCACATGATTTTGAGTGTCATGTTTAATTCTTTGACCTTTAAGTTTGTTTTCCAACAGCCTGCAGTTTCTGGTATCAGATCTTGTGTGTGTGTGTGTGTGTGTGTGTGTGTGTGTGTGTGTGTGTAAAATAAACTGTAGTGTGTTTTTGCAGGGTGGTGCTATCTCCATTCTCACCGCATGTGAGAGGCCACAGGACTTTGCTGGAGTCGCACTTATTGCTCCTATGGTGCAGATGAACCCTGAATCAGCCACTCCTTTTAAGGTACTCTCTCTCTGTCTTTCTCTCTCACACACACACACTCACACACACACACACACACACACACACACACACACACACACACACACTTTCTCCCCTATATCACAGAAGTTTAGTCCAGTATGTTTTCTCAGAGGTCATGCAGTTTTGCTGAAAGAAACTATTTTGGTGCTGCGAATATATTGTACCATTTAAAGAACCAACTCTCATCTTATAACAGGAAATGGCATCATTGGTTTTCCATGACTGGTGTAAACATTTCCATACAAGGTCCCTAGACAATGTACCTCAGCATGCTGCAAAAGGTGTTGCAAGGGCACACAGTCTTCATAAAAGTAGGCCAAACAGGAGTGGAGTAATTTGAGAACCGTCAACAAGTTGTCAACAAACCGGATAGACAGCTACAGAGTTTGTCGCAGACAGCTTAGAGGCAAGTGCAATGCCACATCCCCAGATGTCATCTTGGCATCCGCATCTGTCAGACAGCTGACAAACATTCAGCTGAAGATAAAATGCATTTCTTTGTATTCAATTTACGTAAAGAGATGAAATATAGTAAGGCAGCCATAGTTTGTTTAAAGACAATAGCATAGCATATAAAATAATTGACCAATTTTTTACTTCCTTCACTGACGAAGATATGAAAAGACTTAATCATTTTCAGCTCAGCTTTTGGAAGGGGATGGCAAAGGATACTGAGTGGACAATAAAGAGAGGGAAAGAGAGAAAGACTGAAGGAAGGAACAGGTAGCCTTTTGCCAACTGTATCTTATTTCTTGGGTGATAATAGAAGCTTACGTAAACAGTATAAACCTGCCAAAGTCAGGGAAAATGTCATAGCCTAATTATGGTGTGAAAATAGCCTTGGCTATATAATAAAGTGACTACCTATTTGTATATGTTTTATATTATCCAGCGTATGTATATAAAGTGACCCTGCAAAGTTTTTTTTAGACACTAACGTATGAAAATTCTTAGTTTATGATAAAAAAAAAAAACTGGCAACAGAGGAAAAACTAAACTGGTTTCATTTGAAACCATTACATTCTTACAGCACTGTCACTAAACACTTGGAACAATTCTGGGAAAAACATTAGGCCTACACAGACACCCCAGGGAGACCGATAGTGCTGCCTGGCTCTCGGCTCTCAGCCTACCCTGGTATTTTCTAAAACCCTGCGTGTAGCCTTGTACACACACTCTCTCTCTCACACACACACACACACACACGCAGACACACACATTCTTTTCGTGTGCGTGCTGTCTTTTTCGTGTTCCCACCCCTAAACTAGGGCAGGTGTCAAAGATTTGTACTTCTCTTTCTGTCTCTGCAGGTCTTTTTGGCCAAGATGTTGAATCACATGATGCCCAATCTTTCTTTAGGCTCCATTCAATCCAAATGGGTCTCCAGAGACCCCAAACAGGTATGAGGGAATCTGTGTGAAAGTATGAAAAGCCTTTTGATTTTTTATTTGTGGGTGAGGCGGAGGCGTGTCTGGTTAATCCCCACAGTGTCAGAGTGCATAATATGGCTATTACACCTTTTTTGTCTTCTTTTGTGGTAGTTGTGTGTTGAATGTGTATATGTCTTCTTACTGATACTGTGGCCATGTCTGTTGCTGTAGTTAAAATTGAAAACAGAATGTTTTATAGTCTTGAAGGAACCATACTCTGCACAGCACTTTTATGGACGCTTCATCTACCCATCCTATGAGTTTATTTTCTAGACAGAAATAATAGCACCGATTGGGCTTTTACCAGAAATTCTCATAATGACTGGAAAGCTAATCTGTGTTTTAGCGAATGCAACTTCCTGCATCCTACAGTGTATGCAAATAATGTGATTTAAGTATAGAAATATGAATGTTTTTGTCTGGAGCTCTTCCCATAATGTTTGTTGATGAGAGAATTGTTGAGTGCAGTTCTGCTATGGGTCTGCAGGTGGAGGCCTATGACTCGGATGAGCTGAATTACCATGGTGGGATGCGAGTCTCCTTTGGAATGCAGCTCATGGAAGCAGCCAACCGCATTCAGCGCAGCATTCCTGACATCGCATGGCCCTTCCTCCTTCTCCATGGCGATGCTGACAAACTGTGTGACATCAGGGGCTCCCAGCTCATGTTTGACCAGGCTAAAAGCTCTGACAAGACACTGAAGGTTAGAATGGGCTTACATAATGGTCATGCTTGACTTAATTATTTTTGTTTCTCTCCAAAATGAGCTGGGAGTCCAGTGCATTAGTTACAAGTGCACTCTGATTGACGGCACACTTACAGTTACATTTTATACCCTTCAATAAGGCAAAAGGTGTTAATTCAGATTTCATCTTTTGGACAATCTCTTTAGTTCGCAAAACACAGGAGGTAACATAAGCAAAGCATAGTTTTGAATCGGTTACATGAAACTCACATTTGCAAGAAGCATCTTTTATGCTGAGCAGCAATTTGTGGAACACGCCCTCAGTAATTCAGCATTGCTGTTAAGTCAGCATTGAAGGGTTTTACAGGCCACTCAGTTCAGCTAATTGCTTTCAGATGACACTTAATGTGGTGGACCCTCCAAGTGAATGCACAAATGGAGTGGAAGTCTTAAGGGGAAAGTGTTATTAGCTTATTTCAGACAGGCCATATATCTGTGATTGTCTTTTGGTTCTCTCACTGCAAGGAATAACCTTTAAAATCACATGTCAGTAGAGTTTTATATGTACATTGTGTCTGCTCGTTTTGATATGTAAAGAAACAAGAAAACCACTTTTAAAGGAACTTCGTTGGAGTAAAACATTTGAGTTTTTTTGTTTTTGAATACATTTAGTTGATCTTGGGATCTGGCAGTATGGATCTCGCAATTCAGCTATTAGCACAGCATCAATCACAGCATCAAAGTTAGCATGCTACTGGCCTAATTTCATTCAATGAATTATGCTAAACGAATAACTAAAGGGCTATTGCCAGATCTGGAGATCAGCTGAAACTCAACAGTTTAACCCTAACGGTGTTGGAAAATGAACATATTTCCCAAAACCGAGTGTTACGTTAACATGTCAGTAAACTTTTACATGTCAGCAACAGACTTTTACATGTCTGTTATGTCTGCTCTTTTAGATATATGAAGGGGCATACCACGCCCTCCACCACGACCTCCCTGACACTGTGGAGGCCACTCTCAAGGAGCTGACCAGCTGGATACTGGAGCGTCTGCCTGCTCCCTCAGTGTAGTAAATGCTGCTCTGTTTACCCTGCATCACTGTTTCAGTGGGCCAAAATCTCTCTGTGTCTCAGCCACAGACTCACACACACAAACAAACACACACACACACACACAGACTCACACACCCATATACACTCACATCTATACACCCCATTTTTCCACTGAGCTCAATGAAGGTCAGCAGGTCATTCAGAACACACGAGTATGACCTTTGACCCAATGTATATGTTGGGCTGCTTCTCTCAGCATGAGGACAGGGATTTGAATGTGTGTGTGTGTGTGTGTGTGTTTGTGTGTGTGTGTGATGTGGTGTGGTATGGTGTGGTGTGGTGTGTGCTTCAAAGACCACAGCACAGCAGGCCATGTCTAACATGTCACCATGGTAATTGGTGAGGCGACCATAATGAGCTAAGTCAGCTCGAACAGCACTCTCCATTGTGTGCTGCTGCAGTCACAGCTGCCTTTTTGTCCTTTGAGGGAGTGCTCTGTGGCGCTGCTGCCCCTAGAGTCTACAGGCAGTATTGCATGCAGCCAAGCCGGTTGCCACAGCAACTACAGCATGAATAAAGTCAATGGGTTACATTTGCCTGTCACAAAGAGACCGATCAGCGGTTGCCTGGTTTATAACCTTGATAGCATCACTCTCACTTTAAGCATGCACCCAAATCATTATTCTACAAGCAGCTACAATATATCACATAAGCACACCCAGCACTGGGCTGAAAGGATTTCCACTGGCCTTCCCTGATAATGAAGAATGGTGTAACGTGTTAAAATATGACTGTTCAGTGCTGTTCTGAGCAATATGAACACACAACTGTTCCCAAGACTGTGAACTACTCTATTCTCATCACCAGCTGAGAGGTAGGCTATAGACTGTTGGGGATAGGTTTTCATTAATGGGTGTGTGATTGTGTGTGTGTGTGTGTGTGTGTGTGTGTGTGTGTGTGTGTGTGTGTGTGTGCGCTGGGGCGAGTTAGGGTAAGTTCTTCCAAGCATGTGGATATACAAGAAAACATAACATTTTAACAAAGTATCTTTTTAACAGCCTAAGGTGTGAATGACCAGGAGCAACGAATATCTCAGCAATAGATGAAAACCCTAACGGTCAGGGCTACAAGGGCCCGGCGAGAGCTTTGAAATTCAGGAATCAGACAACTGCAAAAGGGTCCTTCATGTATACCAGCTCAAACACATACAGCCCAGATGTACACACACACACACACACACACACACACATACAAAAGGCCTCATAGACCCTCTAATTGAGGGTAACTTACTCATTGTCAGATATATGCGATGGTTTTTATACTACTGTGGCATTGAAATTTCCTCCAACTGACAAAAAGGATTCCTTGTTAAAATACAAGTTGTTAATTTTTTGGCATCACTATCCCATCATGTGATATCAGTCTTTATGTGTGGCATGATGAGATAATTGTTACTGTAGTATATATTGACATATTTGCACAATAGAGATGGACATGCAGATTGCTCATGAAGAGACTAAACTAGAGGAGAGAAAATGGTCACTAAGAATTTGTGTAATTAGGTTTTAATGTGAATAGCAATTAAATGTTGCATGTCTCTGTGGCCCTTGGCCTATACTGCACCTAGCTTAGTGACCTCCTCCATATATATCTTTTTCTATGAAATACTGCTGAACCTTGGTTTTGTCCAAATTTAGGCCAGTGATTGCTAAAATCACGTAACAATGTAACGAATGCTAGTTAGCACAGCTCGGTAGTAAAACATCAAACCTCCCTCCCGACACCACAATAAGATACAGTACTGCCTTGGCTAATACCTCTGGCTTTTAGCTATATCTTTAGCCTATCTGTCTCCCAAACTGAAGTTGCTGGGAGATTTCGGGTTTGAGCCTGGAGCTGGACCGCACACACAGGAAGACCGCGGTTACACCAAAAACCCGTTGGCAACAGCTTGTTTACTAATTAGCTCTTCTGCCTACCTGAAGAGTAAGGAAGATGACTGTTATGGTTGCAGGGTAATTATGGTTAAACTTTTTTTTCTTTTTTTGGAGACAACACACTAACTACTATGGAATTGCTTCATTGTACACCTATCTGCGCAACAGTGAAGTCTCATTTAATTATCCTTCATTCCATTGATGCACTTTATCTCTAGTGGCCGGTTGATTGTACACATGTCCACCAAGGGTTGTAGTTACTCTGTATGGTTGATCCTGCTGTCTTTAAAAGATGCATTGTTAGTCTTGTCTTACTAATCATAAAGATCACTGTTGCACACGGACCCAGTTTTTTCCCAGTTCATTCTGTTCCTGGAGTGAGTAAAAGAATGTTAGAAGAAAAAGATGGAGGTTCTCAGAGTCAGCATGTCAACTACTGGCTCAGCCACAGTACTTACTGAAAGGAGTGTATTTGTGCATGTGTTTCATTATTTACATGTGGCCCTATTTTGTAGAGACCAGTTTGTGTGTGTGTGTGTGTTTGCGTGTGTGTGTTTGCGTGTGTATGTGTGTGAATGCATACAGGTGTATATACAGATAATATATAACAGACGTCAGAATATTTTATGGGGCTGTAATCTGAATGTATTTATTGTGGTCAGTTTTACAACCTCAATTCCGACGAAGTTGGGACATTGTGCTAAATGTAAATAAAAAAGCAAATGCTATAATTCTCAAATCATACAAGCAATATGTGTTTGAGAATATCAGTTATTGAACACAGGACAGTTTTCTATGTCTTCTGGGTCTATCTCAAATTACAAAAGTTGAAAATTTGTTATTAATTTTAACATAATGGAGTCTTGCATCTCCCAAGCTACAGAGGGGACAAATCATCCTTCTTGTTTTAGTTGTAAGTTCAAAAGGCAGCATCTATGATGGTATGGGGGTGCAGTAGTGCCTTGGTTATGGTCTGCTTATTCATCTGTAGAGTTAAAATTAATGCTGAATGATATATATATATATATATATATATACATTTGAAACAGCACAAGATGGCACTCACACATATATATTTTGATGGTAGACCTTAAATATTACCAGATAATTATGTCAAACATTCTATACAAAATTCGTACAGTGGCTCCATCATAAGGGCAACCAGATGCTAAAATGGCCGGCATGCTGTCCAGATCTGTGTGTCCTCCATTGTTTTTCTTTAGTCTTACTCAACTTTTCCTGCCCTTTATTGACACTGTCCCAACTTTTTTGAGACCCGTTGCTGGCCTAAAATGTGAAATGACCAGAAATATCCCATAGAACAACAAAAAATCCAGTTTCAATAACTGATATGTTGTCCTTGGACTATTCTGAAACACATATATTGATGTATGATTTGAGAGTTATAGCATTTATTTTTTATTTACATTTATCCAATTGTCCCAACTTCGGAATTGGGGTTGTAGACTGAGCACATTTGATTGAGGGTATAATTTTGAGGGAATTAAGGCCTTTAGGGGATATTGAACTCTAAAAAGATGGTGCAGGACAGCGCACAGTGTGGACCCTGAGCTGGACTACTAGCATTTGCAGAGCCAGCTGTCAGGTTGTAAAATAGAAAAGTGAATGGTCAGTTGTCTTGCCTTACCTGGATACTCACGCTTACAATAACACACGTAGCTCAGGCAATATTAATTGTTACTCAACTCACAAACAATTGCAATGGATCTAAGGAACACACGTCTTGTTACTTTTTTAAGGTTACCTAGACAAGTTTTATCCTTTAGCAATCTTGTGTTAGAGTTACACCAACCGGTTACAGGCTTTCTAAAACAGGGCCATGGCTGAATCTGTTACCTGTACTTTTAGTCCCAGTACATTGCCAGTTTACAAGGGGTTAAACTTTGTTAACTAGCCCATAACTTTGCTCATTGTGTTTATTCCTATTGTTCAAACAATAATCATCAGCTATTATTTTGATCAAGGGCGAGCCATGATTTTTAGAGATTGCCTGGAGCCATACATGAGGCCTCACATACCTTCTCCATTGGCCATTAAAATATACAAAGGTCAGATAAACCTAATTTGATTGGTGGTCCTGTCTTAGATAATTTAGTCAAAATGTACAGTTTGCATTAACACAGTTCTTCATTGTGGACTAGTTTGTGCAGTAGTTTCCAACTACATCATGCATTGTTTTCCTGTGGTGTCAGCATTAATATTGTGTTTATTTTAATACATTTTGGACACAGTTTTTTAATATACATTTTAAATAACTCTCTCCCAGCTTTCCAACTGTGGCTCTCTATTATTTGAAAGATGAGAGGAGATCCTTTACCTCTTCACATTCTACAAAATCTTTAAACCACTGGCACAAATAAATACTTGCAAGATACAATCGTTTAATATCACATTACCAACAATACTGAAGGCATTATCCCAAACTCTTGACTGGTAGTGAGTCTACATGCATGCAGCCAGTGTGCACTGTAATGTTTCCAAAATGTATTGGATGTGCATCATAATGAATGAATTGTCTAGTATCGTGCATCTGATGAATTGCTTACTTGCCAGATATATTTCTAATAAATAATGACTGTTAACCCATGCTGTGTTTCTGCTTCATTGAAATATCCAATTAAATATTTACAGCCATTTTCTACTCCTTTTCTTTCCCTTTATGTGTCTACCATCATGAACGCTGTAAGTCATATTGACCCCCCAAAAAATCTTTGATAACTTGAGATAACTTCATAAATTATTTGATTCCATCCACCTCCTAAAAAGATACCAAAACGTAACATAACTAGACTACAAATAATTTCCATTGGATACCTTTACAAACTAGGCCTACCTTTTAACATCACACAGTTTCATAAACAACACAAGAGCCCACTAAAGCCTACAATATGCGATAGAGCGTCCCTGTACTGTACCTGAAAAATTAGGACCTCTATTGTAGTGCTGTCTTGCACCAACAGATGGCACAATATACGCGTAAGAAAAAAAAGTCTTCATCTCAGTCAAGGCTGTCTTTTACGCTTATGTTAAATCATCTATGAAATTACGCTGTCCTTTTGCATCAACAATGTGCTTAACTAGACACGCACAGACAGAACTAGACATAAATGACATTAGATTTTATCTTGGGCAACTTCACCAATCTACATAGGACGGACATAGGCTCCTTGCGTAATGTTGTTTATGGTTATGGAGTAATTCACGCTTCTGTTCAGTTTGCTGCCTATTTGTTATAGGTCAGCACAGGCTCTGTAGCAACGGTAAATAATGTAGTGTTGTCCCATGACAAACTCAAACTATCCGATTAGCTGTGTATACCACAAGAGCTAGTTGCCTAGAGTTAGTCGCCAGGGATAAGTCTACGCTTCTAGGAAAGGCATGGATTTCTTTGATTGCTCTGAAATGTCTGTGATGATTCTCATTCATCCAGGTCATGGTAGTTAAAGCAGTCATAGCTAAATTGTAAGCAACTGGACTTATTTTTTCTAATCAACTAGACGTCTTTAAGCTCAAAAAGGAGTGTAATTGCGTATACAACTTAACTCATTTGTTCTGAAATGTCCTTTTACCTATTTAAATTCTTTGCAGGACACCTCTTTAACAACGTTAATTAGCTGTAGTAGTTGTCCACTTATTAACATAGTCGAGTTTGCTCTGTTAATGAAAGTATTTAGTATTACATAATTTATTCCAGGGAATTAGGCCTCATCCTGATTGGTGGACTCACGAAGGCATATTTAATGGACTTTGGTTTTATAACGAATTCAATTCTAGACTTTTAGAATGTCAAATTCTACCGGAAAGCCATTCATTTTTTTTTTTTTTTTTATTTTACTGCTACCATCAGTGGCGTGTTTTTAAATTAAACTGAAAGTCTTGACAAGACTAAGCTGTCTGAATGTTTACTATTATTGGTCATTTCACATGTCAGTCAGGGTTTCCCGCTGTCTCTGCGCATCAAGTGTGTGGCCACGCCTATTGAAGAAGCTCGTGTTGAGCAGTAGGGTGCCTCGTAAGGAGGCAGAAACTAACTAATGTAAAAGTAGCAAAAAAAGATATATCGGATTCCAACGCGACTACTTCGTTTCATTTGGAAATCCTTCGTGCAAAGCTGAAATTGAACAAGTCAGAATCCGACAGACTGTTTCTTCGGCGTTCCCTTCGCAGCAGCTTGCATTTGGCCCAGCGCGGGTTGACTCCTCTCACCAGGTTTCGACTAGCTGTAGCTTTCTTGTGGACATAGCTCACAGGTTTAAAACCAAGGACGTATTTTTGTCCCTGCGCCAGTTTTCAGTTAATGTTTGAGCCTATGATACGTTTTATTTTTCTCAGAACTGTTCTATAGCTTCATTACTGAGTTGAAACGGGGAGCTACATCATACCGTTAGCTGCCTATCTGTCACCGTTGTCCCACCCCTTATGTATCTGACAGACTGCTGGTAACTTAGCCAGCTAGCCAGTTAGCCGTGTGCCTGGTTCATATCGTAATGAAGGCTTAGCGGGCTGGTTAATTGAACATTTGCCGAGGAACACTGTACAATCTGAACGTTGTGTTTTTGGCAGCTGCAGTTCAAAGAACAATACTTACAGTAGCAGCATTTTGCACCTGCGGTACCTGCCTCGTTTACAACAAAAGAGTGGGGAAGAGGAAGACAGAAAGTAGATCTTGCTTGCCAGTAAGCTACAGAGTGGTATGTGGGGGACTGCGCGTTTGCAAGTCTTTCGAACGTAATTGACTGTCTGTAGTTCTGGAATTGGCTAGCAAGCTAGTCAACTGTAGGTAGGTAACTGCAAGCTAACGGATCACTCCTTCGCGTTAAAGCAGGGGTATACAGGGTAAGGTTATTTGACCATCTTGACCGCCAGTTCAGCTTTATATGCGAACGTTGTCTGCTTGGAATTGCCTGTGTAAGAATTATATTGGCATATTGCGATTTTTGTCCGTTGGTTAGCTGACTTGAGTCTTTATCGTAGCCTTTATCACGTTACTCTTGGACATAGCTATCTTTCTACCTGATGCGTTTCGCTAATAAGCGCTAGTTACTTAACTGGATGCAATAAAATTATGCTAACGCTAGCATGTGAAGGTTAAGATTCGACTAAAAAAAACCGTTGGTGGTCTGAGTAACGTTAATCCGCGGCCCAACTCTTGCTATAGCCTCTATTTTACAAGTGTCTCGCCTAACAAGCTAAATCGCTTCCGTCACTTGACGGCTCCCTGCTGTACAAGAACTTCTCTTGTATGCAAGTTAGCTGAATAGCTTGTCATCTTAGTATCGAACCCGTCCAGGTAGCTAGGTGATTTTAGTTTTTTTTGTTATGTCTGTGTAACTTTGTTTGCTAGCTTGCAGTTGCCGAATTAGCTGCGTTAGAGATTTGTACTCAGTGAAACGGCTATCCACCTACGGCAAACGAGCCAAAAGCTAGGTTAATTGATTCATTTTTTTCGCTCTGGCAGGTGGTCCTCCAAACATTTGCGTAGACCTGCCACAGATCAGAGTGGTAAACGTTATGCCAGTTATGTGTGGTCTGTAGTACCTTGGTTGTCGAGATAAACTTTAAGTTGGTTCAAAGTGTAAACTGTCCGCCGCTGTGTACAACCTGGCTAGCTCACGTTGCTAGCTAGTGTCTACAAATCTAGCTAGGTATTCCTCATTACTTCTGTATTTTTTATAAAAAAGAAAACAGCCTCATGGACTTATAGAAGTACCTGGTTGTCATTTTTGTACGAGAAACCAGGCTTACATTAAGATTCAAAAGCATCACTTCACAAGGAACAACCTCAGTGCAGAAATGAGTATTGAAATTCCAGCCGGCCTAACGGAGTTGCTACAGGGCTACACTGTGGAGGTGCTCCGCCAACGACCAGCAGATCTGGTGGAATTTGCCGTGCAGTATTTTACTCGTTTGAGAGACACGAGGCGTCAAGATGGGGCTGGCACCGGTATTCCTGCCAAATCAGGTGGGAAAGGAGTAATGTTTGATGGCGAGCCCATGCAGACAGAGTCGAACGGGGATGAAGAGGACGAAGACGACGACTCTGACTTCGAGCGTAAGTACCAAACCTTGACGCCCCTCGCTAATGAGTTTGACAGTTCATATTGTTATAGCAGTTTTGTGGGAAACTGATGTTCTTTTTAAAAGACATCAGATCTTCTGCCTGCTAAAGTAGAAACACATCTGAGTTACTTCTTCGACGTTATAGCGCCGTTCTTTGATTTACAGTCTTTTGTCACACAGATGTTTTGTAATGCTTGATGTGATGTTGGACGCTAGTGTCATCTTATGGTCTTTTTGGCGATATAATGCCAGCTAGATAAAAAGTATTACTAAACAGAAACAACTAGCTACTGCAGTCTTGGTTAATTTGGATGAGGTTTTCCAGCTATTGGTAGACGTTTGCAGTTTCTGTATAGTTGCAGTATAGAAATTCAGCTGTACAGTAACCCCTGTACATCCACGTTACCCCTGAACCGTTGCCCAGTAAAATGAATGAATGAGTCCTCTTGTAGCCTGCCGTTGATAACCATGCACATGAATGGTTGTCAGTCAGTCACTGAGAATATTTAGCCTAAAGCATGCCAGTTAGTACACAACATTCACCAACATAGTGGCATTTAACAGCCGTTTTTAAAGGAGGATTTCTGCAAGTAATGCTAGTGAGCATCACCTCTTTATTCATAAAAAAACGTTGTCATGGAAACCGAGTTTTATGCCTATCTTCAGGTGTGCTTGTAATTTACTTATCAAATTGTTGTTGCCCCTGTGTGTGTATGTTAGGGGTGTTCCAAAGATATTCAATTGCAAGCTTTATTTTCTGGGAAAGATTAATAGGTGTATCTCCAGGTAGCTGTATACCTGTGAATGCCTGCTGAAGTTGTGGTCATATCAAGCAATACACGAGTTGATGTTGATTTGGGGAAGTGTGGTAAAGATTTAATGTGGAACATTGGAAGTGAGCTGGTTTAAAGGTGCAAGATAAACAATACGTGCTCCCATCCCTCCCCCTAACCCAAACATACACTCTCAATTTAGTGGTGCTTTGTAGACCTGGATTCTTCTAGTTGTGTATGACCATGCTTGTCTGTCTGGGGGAGTTATGGCATTCCAAAGACTAGGCGTCGTATACAGTGTACTTTGAGCACACAATCTTTGTTTGAACTGGGCAAGCAGTGGTTGAGCAGTACAAGTATGGGGTCATGATGCCCTTATGTTTGTACCACCGGCTGCAGGAAGGGCCTCACGCATGAAGTGAACCATTACACCTGCCGCTTTACTTTGCTGTGCGATTGTTGTGTAGCGTCAGGAATGGCAGGGAGCAAAGGTTTGGGTTCGACCACAGTTAGAAGATATAATAAGACGGTAGAGGTCAGGCACATTTTCAGATTACGGGAAGCTGTGGCAGGCATGATGTGTGTTGCAGGTATTCTTCCTTTGAAACTGTATGAGGAATCGAGTCTGTTGGGGGACGCCCATCTACTCTGTAAAAGTATGAAGAGAGAAGATCCAAGGCACTCTTTGTCTTTTTTAGCTAAAAAGCTAGGCCTGAAGAAGGCCTACATTGCAGCGTAAACATGTTGGCATATATTTATCCTGTTCTAATATGAACTAGCTTAATATAAAAAAAGAGCTTTTAAGTAAAAAGATGAGTGCCTTGAACCTTTCTCTCTTCTCTGTATTGTTTTATTTTAGACCAAAGAGCACTTTTGATTAAACTTCAGGAACACCAAAGCCCTTCGAACTTCATTTTGCTTTGTTTCATATTCTGTGAAAGTGTTTGTTTGGACACTTTTAGTGAAAGTTTAGGATCCCCAAAATAAAATAGTTTAGAGTAGTTTAATGACTATTTAAACTTATCAGATAATCAACCTTAAGCATCATCATTATTTTGGTGTAGGCTATGTTCCCTGTGAGTTGGAGAGAGTTGGGAATTGTTTATATTTCATTTGTATGTTTTCTAAAAGTTTTCACACAAGGACCAAAGTTGCACATTATGTCCAGTGATAAATGATAAGATAAAACATGCAGGATGGAGAATGAAATGAGTCACTTAAAAAAATGTCAGGTGACTAGCCCAGCTTCAGTAAGATTGTCTGGTAAGAGCTGGTTCTAGACTCTAGGCCGAGTGTTAAATCCTCTCTGACAGGTGTGTACACTCTGCCCCGATGTTAATCTGAACTTCGCTACTTCCCCATTCTCTGCTTATCTTCAGCAGGAGAGAATGGGGAAGCAGCGCCAGCATATCGCCCACCCACTCTCTGCCTCATGTCCTGCACAGTCCTGTGTTGGGTAGAGGGAGGTCATAATGGCTTATTGGGCATCAGTGAACCCACTGAACCTGGGTGTGTTTGTTTGGGGAGGGGGGTGGGCAGTTTATATGACACTTTTGATGGTTGAGTGTGATTCTGAAGTGTTCTTGATGAGTTTCTTCCTCTTGGGTTGCTGCTCTTCAGCAGTCTTCTTTCTGTGTGCTGTTGAAATGTCAGCAGTGGCCTGGTCACATCCCTCTCTTCGTGTGTGTGTGTGTCTCCGCGTGTGTGACGTACTCTCCCTCCAAGCCGATTAGCTTGGTTGGCTTATGGACGGGGTTACGGGGACAGCTGTAGGGCAGAGTCAGGGGGCCAGCAAGGCTACACCTTATGTGTGGGTGTGCTCTGTGTTTGTGTGTGTGTGTGAGTAGGCAAATATGTTAAGTGTATCTGAAACGGGAATTGGCTGTACAAGATAATCTGGGAACAGGCAATGTTTCAGCGTGTTGGATTCCCCCACACTCTGTGGCACAGTGTTGCTGACTGGCCTAGTTGAGTGAGTGAGTGAGTGTGTGTGTGTGTGTGTGTGTTTGTGTTTGTGTGTGTGTGTGTGTGTGTGTGCTTTGATTGGCTGGTCTCTGACCTTCATTGCCTGTGTTCGGACCAAGCAGCCTTCACTTGTCAAAACAGATTAGACCTATAGAGCCAACCTTGACTCTTCACAGCGCAGGAGATAACTATGACTTGAACAACAGGCCACAGAGATATCTGTGTGTGTGTGTGCATTAAACCCTTACACGCTCACTCACTTTCGATCATTGAACCTCTGATTCTTTGCACAGATCTGACGTGTGCTTGAAGAAGCCCTGAGCTGTGTGAAAGAGGCATTGAATCAGACCGTTTTAGGAGTCTGGGCTTGTCAGGAGCAACTAGGAACGTGCAGACTGTCAAGCACTCTCCCACAAGTAGTGTCAGCCAATCAAAAGACAACTAATTGTAATGAAAACATTCCAAGTGTCGGCACATTTTTCATTGCATTTCAGGTGTGGGGAAATTAACTTTTACCAGCCACTTACAAATAAATGGTAAAAGTCACCATCCACTCAACAGTGAATCATTATTTTGCGTCTGAAATCCACCAGTAACTTTTATATTTTAGCAGCATTTGGCTGGTGCGAATTTCCATCGTTGAAATTTCCTGTCCTCCAGATATCCGCATGCACACTCTATGTGTGTGAGAGAGAGAGAGAGACAGAAAGAGAGTGTGGGAGGGGGAGAGAGAGAGGGAGAGAGAGAGAGAGAGAGAAAAAATGGTATTAGGGTGAGAGCTGTTGTTGTGGTCAGACTACAGAGGGTTAACAGCAGCTCCAGCTTACAGAAGGACATGGCCACTGCCTTTTATGGGCCTGAGAGTGTGGAGAGTGTCAAAGAAGCAGAGCAGGGGGGGAGGGAAGGAAACCCTGAGCGAGTGCACAGGGAGTGATGGATAATGTGATGGAGGGAAAACTAGTGTGTTTTTGGAGGGAAAAGACAAGATTATCCACTCTTCTCAGGGACAGGGGCGAGAAGCAGCAAAGGGGAGAGTGGAAATGCTGTCTACGAACTGAACCAGAAGTGTGTGTGTGTGTGTGTGTCTGTGTGTGTGTTTGAATGGGAACGTGTTGGCGACATGCATTTGCTGTTTGTGTAAACTGTAAAGTGGTGTGTTCCTGGCCCCTGTCCTCTTAATGAAGCCTGGCGTTGGACATCTGGCAGCAGCAGCGGGACTTTGTCCTCTGGTAGTACACACTGTGTGACGTACGTGATGGTGATGGAGGCTGCGGTGTGTGCAGCAGGAGCAGAGCCCTCCTCCCTCAGGAGCGCCACCATTTATGTCCTTACCTCCATTCATGATGAGACGCTTGCTGCCAGAGTGCTTGGATGAGCCCTTGCGAATGTGGGTCCCCTCTCCGCCTTCCGCTATTCTTTTAGGCAAAAGCCTCAGAGACTCAAGCTGCCCTTGTTTCTACATGTGAGACTGTGTGGGACTCAGCAGCACCTGACACACACACACACACACACACACACACACACACACACACACATATTAGGCTTGTCCCGATATTGGCAAAAAAATGCGTATCGGTATCAGCGCGGCGGCATGGAAAAAAATCCGGTCCGGGTTTTCCAGCGCTCAGATAATCCATTCCAGTTTTTTGCTGTGGTTTCGCTAAAATCCGGTCCGCATTTTCCAGCACACCAGCATTAGCGTCTCCCAGTTTGTAGAAAGAGATGGAGCAAAACGTGTGGAGGAGATTGGGGAGTAGAGGGCATTTAAGATTTTTGTTTTTAAATAGTTAACGATATTATTTGCACTGGTTTTTAAAGCCTTGGTTTACACCTGCTCAAGAGCAGAGTACTGATGCTGAGTTAATAGACTATTTTACACAGAGGTTATTTGTGTGTTTTGCTTTTTTTGAGTTAATAGACTATTTTACACTCAGGTTATTTGTGTGTTTTTCTTTTTTTTTTCATACAGTTTACAGTCTGATTTGCACTTCATGCATGTTGTCTATTTGCACTGATTTGCACTTCATACATGTTGTCTATTTTCTGTTTATCCCTGAATAAACAGGTTAGTTTCTTGTTACCAACCATTGTGTATTCAAACTCACTTAAGTCAGCTGGCTAGTTGTTATCAAGAGTACTAAAACCCTTTTCAATATGAGTCTAATAACTAAGTAAGAAGGCTAAATAACTTTAATACATGCTCGGTTGGATAGGCCGGTATCGGTATCGGCCACCAGTATCGGTATCGGCTCGGAAGTGCAAATACAATATCAGTATCGGATCGGAAGTGCAAAAAGCTGGATCGGGACATCACTAACACATATACACACGTAGTCTAGTCTACTGCAGGACTGACCTCAAAAGTGAAAACTTACCTGACATGACCAATATAATGGAATTGAATAGTTTTTCATGTTCATACTATGGAGTTTTATCTACAAGATGAATTGCACACAAAAAGACAATAACTAACAATAACCGCTGTTTTAGGCAAAAGCACCAGCGATTCATGCTGGCCTTGTTTTACATGTGAGGCTGCAGGGGTCTGCACAGCATTTGCCACACAAATGTAGCCTAGTCTACTGCAGGCCTGAGCTCAACAGTTTGAGCCCAAGTCTTTCCCCAAACACCATACACATGACCAATAGCATGTCAACACATTTCTGTGTTCTTTATTGTTGTACGGGTCATGGGGTTAGAGTACAGCTCCGCGGTGCTGCCTGTCTGGTAAGAGAAATGTATGTTAAGCACATGAACAAGCTTGCTTTGTGCAGCAGTGCGAGTCTGAATTAATGACGTAGGCCATGCACCTTCTCAAGGGCTTCCTTCCTTTATGTGTGCTCATATTAGTAAGCTTACACTAGGAGTTGGAGTTGCCATGCTTTCCCCACCATGCATCTGTCACACACCCTTCACACATTCAGCGGGTGTCTGCAGATAAGAGCCAGTGCTGTCAGTGTTAAGACAAGGCCTGACACAATACTGTAGCATGGCTTGGTTTGTGTAGAACATTGGTGGACGTTAATTAAGGATCAAAAAATGACCTAAACGATGGGTTGTGGGATGGGTGCATAGGCCATCTTGTAGTATTTCCTATATGAAATTGTATGAAGATTTCCTGAAATAATGTTAAAATGCATCACGGTCTCTAACAGCTGTCTTTTTGAGGTCTTTGTTGTATTCCAACACTATCACAAAGATGTTCTTTTTAGATTTGTAACTGCTAATCAATAATCAGCTATTCCAGTTTCTTTCATTTTGGTGATTACAGCTAACAAAAACCCAAAGTATCCAATATCCAATAATATTACATCAAATCAGACCAATAAAAAAGTTTTTTTTTTTTATCCAGACATGTCAGCCTTTTACAAAGTATATTCATGTTTATGCCCTCAGTTCTTGGTTGAGCCTGCGTTTGTATTGCACACTGCGTTGACATAAATTATTTTTTTCATGATATTCTACTTCATTGAGATGTGCCTGACAGAATATATATATATTTTTTTGCATTTTGTAAAGTCAAATTTCTCTAGTGTTAGCTATTTAAATTTGACTATTGAGCCCTCTATAACTATTGACGATAAAATAAATGTCCTTACAAACAAATTTAATGTACCTTACACTAAACACAAAAGTACTCCTCATTTGCCAGGGTTGGTATCAGCAACTCAGGTTGTAATAATGGAAAAGTAAGTATGAACAGTGCGCAAGCCTGTAAAGACATAAGTGTCCTCACAGTCTTTCTGTACAACTTTTTGTGTGACCATGATTATAACAATCAACACATGACCCTTGTTTTGGATGAAATCTTGGCTTTAGCCAAGCCGCCATGACTCTATCTGTCTGACAATATCTGGAGCAGTGATGCCAAATCCAGTTTCTCTGGTTCTGACGTGAGACTGACGGATGATATCACTGTCGGCGTGTTCAGCTTGGCAGCGTCTCGGAGCCTCTCTAGCCTCCTCTTGTTTTTAAGAGTGCCACCTAAACAGGCACTCAACTCGCTGAGCAGTGCTTGGGTCTGATGCCTGCACCGAGTTTGTGGAGAATGCAGTGGGGGTCGGCCACTTGTTGACCTAACATAGCGCAAACTCAACTCGCAGAAATGCATTCACGCTTAGCCTATGTGATGTGTGACCTGGTTAGAATGGAGTCACAGTACAGGAAGAATCAGAAGCAATCCTTTATTGTTCCATGTTTGTCTGCTGTTTGGCAGTCATCCTTTATTTCATTTTTAAATTCATGTTTTCATTTTGTCCCCTGTCTCTCTTCCATCCTCATTTTATCCATCACTCTGTCATGAGTGCTTGAGTGGGTGTTGGGGGAGCACTTGGGTTGGGGCTATGTTGTTATGGTGATGAGTTCTCCCTTGTATTTTGTAGTCATGGCAACTTGAGGCTCCAGATATTCCCCACACGTGATCTGAAGTGCCACCCCTCACACCAAAAACACACACACACACACACACACAGACCCTCTTATGTCACCTGTGCTCACCACAGATTTGAGATTAGATTTGAAGTAATTGTGTGTCATAACAAAGTGCCTATATAAGTAATGCGCCAGCCATACCTGCACTGTGTCCTGGCTGCCTGGCAGCGCATGGCAGCGGTGAAACATTGAATAATGCACGTGTCAAAGTCTACTGCAGCAATATAAAGCCACTGTGTGTGGGGGTCAGAGGTGTGTGTCGGAGATGTGTGTGTAGTGTGCACCTGTGCGTGTGTGTGTTTGTATGCACCCTTCACTTTCACACCTTGGACATAATGGATTCTAACAGCCTAGTAATAGAGTGTGAAGGGAGCTGGAAGACGTGCAGGAGAGGGTGGGGGGGAGAAGAGATTCGCGTCCAGGGAATCTGTATTGACACACCGATGGTAATGCATCGCAGTCTCTATAAGCTCATGTGCACACACACACACACACACACACACACACACACACACAGATTGACTTGCAGGTTTTGTGAGCAAGGTTGTGAACCTTGTTTGTACCCCGTGGCCAGAACACCCACACATTAGTAACAGCGGGGTGTGGATTGTAGAAATGTTCTGTGTGTGTTGCCTTTGGTTGCACAGTTTTTTTTTTTTTTTTTTTTTTTTTTTTTTGTCCAACACTGTCACCATATGAAATTAATTCTCTCTCTCCTTCTCTCTCTCTCTCTCTCTCTCTCTCTCTCTCTCTCTCTCTCTCTCTCTCTCTCTCTCTCTCTCTCTCTCTCTCTCTCTCTCTCTCTCCCTCCTGCAGCCCCTCCTCCCAGCCGATTTAACCGAAGAGTGTCGGGTGAGTACTGTTTGACGTCAGAGCTGTGGTCATGTGATCTGTGGGCGTGAGAGCGATCTGCAATAAAGGCTCTGCTCTTCGCTGGGTCATTTTCTCCAACTGTTTGTTATAGTGATTACCATGTGTTTGTGTGTGAGAGAGCGTGCTTATGTGTGCTGTAGTTCATGCCATTATGGGTACTTTTCCATGTGTGTGGTCACTTTGCTCCTTTTTTAATTGGTCACACTTGCAGCCTTTGTCTCTGTGCAACTGCATTGATGTGGAGTCTAAACTGTGCTGTGGTCTTGGGTTTATGACTGGTGTAATGTCTCTAGTATAAGGACACAGTTCACAGCACTAATTATGCATGACATTACACGTTATGGGTCTATGAACTGGTTTTCGGTGTTGTTAATGTATATTGTCTCCAAAACAAGTAATATGCCAAATATTTACCAATATACCAAACTATTAATTGTTAAGTGCTATTTTTATATTTTATTTAAAGAACAAATAAGCTTAGTAGGCCAGCATGAAAGTAAGCATTTGCTTTCAACATATCCAGCAAAAACAAACAAAAAAAAGTCTTATTTCATATATAATAGTTCAGACTGAGAATCAGGATTGGTATCGGTTGTAGAAAAAAATAGGTTGCACAGCACAGTTTGTGTACAACAACAGCTTTGTAGTTGCATTTAATGGTAAGACTACTGTCAAGCTGGCTAACTTTTTTTTTTCTTGTAGAGCTCAATGTTTGAAAGTGTACTCTGCTCATGGATTTTCATTTACTGGGATTAAATTTAGTTGTAGCAATATCCTCCCTTCTCGTGTGTCTATGGCCTCAGGTGGGTTATCTGGTCTGCCCTACAAAGGCAAAGTGCACTAACTACGTGAACATAGAAACTGAGAAAAATGCAGCAGACCCATCAATGTCAGACTTTTTAAATAATCCACACTTTCCATTGTCAATGTAGTCACATAAAGTCATTACAACTAAATTGTAACATTGCACAGTCTAACATTATAATCATTAGTTTCCAACTCGTATAAAGCTTGGATTTTTTTTTTTTTTTACATGTGAAAAATGTAACATGGAGTTTTACATGTCCATCACACAGAGGTGATGTCATTCAGCTCGTTCTTATGTGTGCTCGAGTGACTTATTTGATGGCAGTCATCCATGGTAAAGAGGTGCGTATCTTGGCCTGTTAATTAGAGGTAAAGGATCTGGGCAGCGGTGTAACGTGAGAGCCATGGAGTATCAGTCATCCCATACAACAGGTCTGCTCACCTGGCGCGGGATCAGTGTACAGAAACCACTTAGGAGGAACCGATGGCCCCTCGCTGACCCAAATCTGCACCTTTGTTCATTAACCCAGAAGGCACACCTGTATTTAAACTTTTTAAAACTTAACTTTTCGCAGTTTTCATTTCTGTCATATGTTTATACAGTAGCCCGATCAAAAATTAATCATCCATAATAATTAGCACCTTACCCCATCTAAGAATGCGCTTATTTCGTTTCGGATGCTCTGACCTTAACGTTGCATCTTTGCTTACAGAGCGTATGCACTCCCTGAGGATTAAATCGCCATGTAGACATCCTCCAATCACCTTTCAAAGAAGTCCACCTGTTGGTTGACATGCACTGCTCTAAAATGCAAACCGAGACCACCACCTCCAGGGTTGGTTGCTGTTATTGAAAACCAGCCTTCACACAAGGCTAGAACCAGGCTAACTGATTAAACAGACTCGTCCTGAACAAACACCCTGTGTTGTGTAGGTCATCATGGCCAAACAGGATCAAAACGTGAATTTGAAAAAAGTTTTTGTTTTAATTGCCTATATGCAATGGGCTTTTGGATTCATTTCTTTAATTGTATGTCTTAGACCACCTTAATCAACCAACGTGAATAACTACACAACAGATACAGGTCATAATTGAATTCTTCTGTTAATTTATTTAAATTTATACTTAGCTGATAGTGAGTAGCTACACAGAAAGTTATTGGGTTCAGAAAAGGTTAAGTTTGATGTCTTGACTTTAATATTGCTTTTTTAACAAGGGTTCACCAGCCGACCCAGCAAACGAGCACCTTTTAACACGCCATCATTGTTAGAAACGGAAACTTTTACTTTAAGGCTTAATGAATTTAAACTTTGCTAAATTTTGCCAGTTGTCTATAGTTGTGGTGAAACTACACTTCTTGAGACAAGCAACTTGCTGTAGCACAGTGCTGTGAAAGCCCCAAGCTTCAGACCACTGACGGCTATTAATAATCACAGTTAGGCAGCCGATGTAACCAACCAGCTAAAAAGACAGCAGTCAGTGGAATTGCATCTGCTTCTGTGACTATAGACACCTTTTTGACTTGTGCAAAGACGCTAGTAGTGTAGAATTAGTTTTCTGTTTCTCTTCTGAGCAGAACTCTTGTCACGTTGCACAATGTACTCAAGCCCAAGCTCAGAAATACAAGACATACCTACACCCATGTGCCCTGACACTAAGCAGAAGTGTATTTTCCCCATGTCTTTGTAACATGGTCATGAGGCAGCATTACGCTAGAAGGCCCAGCAACAAGCATTATTGGATCTTGATCCATAGGTATTGAAACTGGTATGACAGGGCATTTTCTGATTGGCCTTCTTTGTTATCAGAGCAATGGCGTCAATGCCATAAAAGAGTTAAACGTTAGCGCCCAGCCCTAGTAGTAAAACACTAACTGCCAGTAGCCCCTTTGACCAAAGATTTTGTCACCCACTCTGATTTATGTCTAACCACTAATAGTTATTAAGTGGCGGTAAAGAGTTCCAGCATTACTAAATTTGGCAGATCGATGTAATGAATGGGTTTTGTGCTATGAGGCCACAGTACTGAAACTGTCCGTCACCATCGTCTTTCTTGTTGGTAAAATGTCGCCCCGCCTAGGTGTGGTTGCCCTGACCCCCTGTGACCTAGTCCCTTGTCCCGGTCCACTTGTCCCTGTCCACTTGCACTGTCCACTCCCCCTCCTGTTAGTCGTCTCTGCTTAGTCTAGCTCCTTCTCCACAGCCTCTTCCTCTGTTCATCTGCTCCAGTTTCCTGGGGCCTTTTCCCCTGTCCCCAAGGCTTACAGCAGCCCAGATGTAGAGCAGAGGGCAGGGAAACCCCCCACAGCGTCCATGTTTACCTACCAGGCAAGCTGTGTTTGATAACAGCCCTCTCCCTGCTCCACTGCAGCAGACTGTGAAGCATCATTTTGTTGTGCATGTGGGTTTGTTTTTCATACGAGTTTAGTGTTCGGAAGAGAAATGTGATGCAAAACCCTCCAACTTGACGGGGGACGCAATCCCACGAGCTGTGAATTTCAATTTGCTGAAGCTTCTTTCCTGAAGTAATTAAATTCCTCTCTGTTAAACAAAGCCTAAACTGCACTGACACTGCCGCACGTTGCGGGTGGTGACATCAAAGCTGGAGCTAGCGGCCTCAGTCGTGACATTACACATGACTGCCCTCCTCTGGCCAGTCCATGAGGACACAAGCGTCACATTACATGACATGACATTACACTCAGCAGACCCTTTTATCCAAAGCCACTTGCAAAAAAGAGGACATAAGCTACAGATATGCAGGGGAACACAAAGTAAATGAAGGCATAAAGTTAGTGCAGCCATGGTACAGGACAGTGTTGGTGAGTGGAACAAGTAGCCAGGCTAACATGTTTCCTTCCGTGCACTAGGCTGACAGACCTCCTTTGCAGCATGACCTAGTGCCATCTCCCGTCATTTAGAATGCATCGGAAAGCAAAGAACCTTACTGTGCCTTATTCAGCCCCTCATAGAGACTGGTGAGATAAGTAATTGAGGAATCAGGAACTCATTACTTAACACTGACAGTGCCCCCACCCCTCCTTTTGCATGAAGCTGATATTGGGTTAGACTCAATTCTGAGCAAAAACAGTACTCCTGAAGTGTCATTTTAGTGATTGGTACATTTGGAAAAGGGCACAGTAATAGGGTTAGGGTTAGGGTTAGGGTTAGTACCAAGATCACCGTTTCAAAACAGATGAAACAAAAACAGAATGAAAAAGAGATTCTATTTCTCCTTTTTTCCCAGTGGAACATACGCGGAGGGTACTGCATCAGTGGCTGGAAATGTGTGTGTGTGTGTGTGTACCTGTATACGTGTGTGTGTGCTTGATGAGGTACTTCCGATGTGTGATTGTCTGTGGCGGTGTGTTGTGGTTACAGTGTGTGCGGAAGCGTTCAACCCTGACGAGGAGGAGGAGGACACGGAGCCGCGGGTGGTTCATCCCAAAACAGACGAGCAACGCTGCCGCCTACAGGAGGCCTGCAGAGACATCCTGCTCTTCAAAACCCTCGACCCGGTACACACACACTGTTTCTCTGCGCACACACACAACACACACACATGGTGCCTGAAGCATCCGCAGACATGGTCATCAGCATGAAATCAAGCATGGGACAGTAAGCTGCATTTAACATTTGTTAGTACACAGTCATAACAACTGAAATGTATTGATACCGTCAGGCATAGAATTATTTTGTGCGCAATATGGCCTACACACAGTGATGGGCAGCTTGGATTCAGAAGCCATCACCTGGCTCTACCTGTGTACTTAATCAATACTTAACTCCTCCACCTGGCTAAAGAGTTGTGCTAAGTAGAATCAGATTTAGTGACTGGCTGGGGACAAAAATGTGGTGCTGGATTGATGCTTCTGAAGCCAGGTTGCTCATCACTGTACACACACACACACACACACACACACACACACACACACACACACACACACACACACACACACAGAACTGCAGCATTCTAAAGGCCAGGGATACTTCCATCCCTTGGGCATTGCTCGTTGTTTGTGTCACTGTTTCCGAAGCATTGTTTCTTAATAGGCCTCAGCTTCAGGAGGTCCCAGCTTCAGAAAGTACAAACTTTGCCCCATATTCTATCTGCTCTTTACTGTCTGGATGGACACATCTGCACGTTTTGCTGTTTTGTGCTGTTTTGCTGTCAGCACCCACCACAGTGGTTTAAAAAAATCTCTATATGTCTGATCAGTCTAGTGAAGGGCTACGTTTATAGGTGTCAGAAGTTCTTCTCTGCCCCTGCATAAAAGATTTTGCCTCTACGTAGATGACTATTTTGAATCTAGAAAGCTACCTACCTCGAAAATACCTTTCTGTTAGGCTAAGCTAATCAACTAATTTGCTGAAGTGTGAAATAGTGAATTATAGTGATAATGAATTTTATCAGCATGTGTCCCGTAGTTTTATTCCCAGGGGGGCAATGAGGAAATGTGCATGTACAAAAGTATCTGCAGTGCTAAATGAACTGTTTGTGTGAAAAGATTTCATGCTCTTATGAACGAGTGTAAAAAAAAAAACATTCTGCAGCCAGCATGCACATTCTGTTGAGACAGAAGCTTTTGCTGCAGCACGGTTAGTCTGCACTGACTGTTTGGATGACCAAGTCTGTGTCGTCAGGGGGAGACTGTATCCTAATGGTGCAGGTATTCTACAAACGCTTACAGGCGTTGGTGTTAATGACCCAGTAATACTTAACAGGACCCAGCTTTTGCTCAGTACTGACACAGAAGAATGCGCCATACGCACTGTGCACAGAACAGGAGCATACCTGGGCCAATGTGTAGTTCGTACTGAGCCGTTAAAGCCCTCATCCTGCCTCTGGCTTAAAGGCCTAGTGAAATGCAACACCTTATGGCATGCAAAATCACAGTTTAGGTACTCCTTGACCATTTTCTGTGACATTCGCCATCACAGCTATTCGCATAACAAAAGGAGAGCGGAATTCTGAACTTCCCGCCGACAAATCTCGGGGAATTCTTTCTCTGCGTGGCCATTGTGGCCGGAGCTATGTGTGACGTCACGAGTTGGACCGCTCTCGAGCTGTTTGTATTCACTTGCGCTGTTTTCCGTCTCGACTATCGAAGTTTCTCTAAAGTTTTTGAATTATTATCGGCCTTCTGGTTAGCATATATATTCATATGTGAATAGAGGAGATTGTCTGGAATCTGGCAATATAAGAACCATGATGGTGGGATATTCAGTGGCTTATCAATGTTGATAAATATGTAGTCTGTGCCTGACGGAAATAAGGGCATATGTTCCATGTAAGGAAGGATGTTATATCAGGATTATACAGGATTATGGATGTTATGCAGAAATTTTCAGTCATTTCAAAACTGTATGAAAGGTGTCTTGACAGAAATGCATGCTAGCAGTAGAATGGGTAAGTTCTGCTATTATGCATTGACTGATAACTGGATAATTAAAATGGGCGAAGTAAAAATTTGTCAAGTCATTATATAAATAATGATGGCAAATATTTGATCCCTTGTTTTAACGTGATAAATTAACGTTATAATATGTAGGCTTGGTGTCGTTGGGAAGCTGAGGGTCTGTAGTTTGTAGTGATGTGCGTGTCTTATCTCTCCGATCACGGGTTCGCGAGTAATTTCATCGAGAGTAATGCATGTGCAAAGCGCTAATATGAGAGATTTTGGCGAGTCTTTAAATATTAATATCTCGCCGATTAGTGGTCACACAAATAAGCGGGAGGTCACGTTGTAAAGCCCTGGTTCTGTTGTTTTGTTTGGTATAAGTGACCAGTGATAAGCCAATGATGTAGGATGTACCGTTCCGGAGTATTTCAACAGAGAAGAATGGGTGTAAATTTGGACGCATTTTGCGTCCATCGGGCCCATAAGGTTAGTCATGGAAGTGAAAGAGAAGAGGAAAGGAGGAGGGAAGCGGTGTATTGCTGGTGGATGCAGCAACACAAACGTCGAAGGGGTGTCGATGTGTCTGTTCCCGAAGGATAAAGGCAAGTTTATCATGGCGATTACCGATTGAGTTCTGTTTCGGTCTTCAGAGTAGTTGAAGTATTTTGCTAGGGCGTGGAAGCAAGCTAGATGTATTTGTGGCATTCTGGTTGTATCAGGCTGTAACCTGAGTGAGTGGCTGTGCGTGTGAGAGTGCTGGGATGCGTTTCCCAACACCATAGTTGCTAACCAGTTAGCAACTTAGTTGGTTGGCAATGGGAAATTGCATTGCAACCAACAAAGTAGCTAACTTAGTAAGCAACTACGGTTTTGGGAAACGGACCCCTGATCAGCTGATAGGAGTCACTAAAAGTACCCAAACAAAAGCCGAATCCCCCTATTTATCGCCCATTGCCGTGATTGCGGCCACGCTCAGCATCATGGTGATGCCTAGGCTAGACAAGGTAACTTCAGGCTCGAATATGTAAGGTTCTATCCCATGTAAAGTCTCTTCACCCTGCTCAGTTTGTTCCTCTTACCTTTCTGTGTCTTATTTGTCAATAAACGGATCAGAAATGCCGGATGAGGATGAATAATCGCTAAATTCTGCACTCTCTTCGTCGTCAACTGTATAGTCAGCCATAATGTAAACACAATCTGTGTCCAACACGTGACGTCACGGCCTTATCGTCTGCTACTTCCGGTTGGATCAAAAGTGGTTCGCATTAAGCGCTGTTCTTTGCCAGTTTTCTCGCTGTTTACTGTGCCAAAGGGGGCATCATTTCGTCAGTCAACACAAAAATGTCCCTAGAATCGATATATGAAGTTTACTTAGGAGGCATTTTTTCATTTCGCTAGGCCTTTAAGGTGCGTTCAGACCAAAAAGTATACTGAAAACGATCCCTATAACAATTTGTTTTTGTAAATAGTTGTGACTTTAGTGGATGGTAGAGTTCGTACCTTAACTATCATATTAAAAACAACAACAGGGGCTTAACGATATCATTGAGACCATTTTCAAAGTGATTAGATGAACAGAAAAAACACTATCGAATCAGAATCTAGTAGCATGTATATGACATCACTATCAGTTGTTTGCACTCACATTGAGAATCTTGGCACTAAAATCTTTCTTCGGTTACAGCTGTAGTTCAGTATAGTTACAGTTATAGTTGCAGGTCTTGGCGTGAATGGGCCTGTAAAGTTGTTTTTGACCCTTTTCTCCCCCACAGGAGCAATTCTCACAAGTGTTGGATGCCATGTTTGAGCATCGGGTGCAGCCTGACGACCATGTCATAGACCAAGGAGATGATGGGGACAACTTCTATGTCATAGAGAGGTAGGACTTTTTTTTTTGTTTCTGTATGTGTGTAAACCCCCCCCCCTTTTACATGTTAGTGTGTGAGAGTATGGGTGTGGATGTACACGTGTGTGTATGTGTATTTTATTTTTTTGAGTGTTCATCTGTGTGTGTGTCCTCTGGGAATGTAAAAGGAACTGCAGTTTCATTGTTGTAGTCACCAGTCCCAAGTCATTGTGCAAACTTGAAAGTGATTTTCAGAAATAACCCTCATTGTGGTGGCCGGAAAGCCTCTCTCTGGTGAACATGTGCCATACACTGTTTTCCTCCAGGCTGAAGTAAATGGAGCAGACCCAGTGGCTACACTGGCAGAGCCTGCTGCTGGGTGGCAGGGCCATTGGGTGTAATTTCCTTGTCCATTAAGCGCAGTCACAGAGCAGATGCTGTGGCGCGGAGTGGAGTAGCGAAGAGGGAGGCCGTGCGTATCGCACAGTCTGTGAGCCACATGTGTCTGGCCCTGTGATGCACCATTTGAGCAGTGAGCACGGCGGAAATGGGAAGTGGCTACAATCACATGGATAACGTGGTGACATCTGCCACAATTTGATTAAGTGGCTAATCAAGCTTTTTCCACCATCTACGTCTATTTTTTTTTTTTTTTTACATTTGTAACATTTAACGGATGCCAGCTAGCTCAGCTCAGCGTAGAACGTTAGTAAACCTCCCTCCCGACGCCTCAAAAACATACACTACCGACTGAGCTCTAAGTCCGGCTTTTAGCTCACTTGGTAGCGCATCTGCCTCCCATACCGAAGTTGCTGTGAGGTCGCAGGTTCGAGACTGGGCCTGGACTACGCAGGAAGACCTTGGTTACATACAGACTACAAATGCCTGAAGCATCCTGTTCCTTTCAGATGACAACTTACATTTTCTAAACATCCATGACACAGTATGACTGGCTCTATAACCATGGCTCCTTGTCCAGTGTTAACTCACTTATGGCCATGTGGCTAATGTTCTCCGCATGGAATCTAAAAAAAAAGAAGTGTCATCAGTACCCCGTAAAGAGCCGGGTAAATCAGAACACTTTCTAGAAATGGTCACACTGAAACACTGGATGCAGGTGACCTCCAAAAGTGTGAGAAAATGAGCAAGGTAATTTTGGGGTGCAGGGAACGGATAATTATCATGTTTCCTCGCTTGCTGTGCATCACCAGACAGAGCCTTTTGTCACACCCAGTCTGTCTTCACTGCTCTCTGCTCAAGCTTTGTGTAGTGGTGCTGTCCACTCTTATTCTCACTGCCTGTGTGTGTCCAGCCCCCCTGGAAAAAGCTTTAGAATATTTAACTAGTATAGATTAAAAAAAAAACGGTTGTCTTGTGTGGTTCTGCAGGGGCATCTATGACATAGTGGTGCAGATAGAAGAATGGCGTATCTAACCTGGTTCTCTCTTGTGTGGTTCTGCAGGGGCATCTATGACATCGTGGTGCAGAAGGATGGTGTACCTAACCCGGTTCTCTCTTGTGTGGTTCTGCAGGGGCATCTATGACATCGTGGTGCAGAAGGATGGCGTGGGCTGCTGTGTGGGCCAGTACAACAACAAAGGCAGTTTTGGGGAGCTGGCGCTCATGTACAACACCCCTCGTGCCGCCACCATCATCGCCAAAGAGGAGGGGGCTCTGTGGGCCCTGGTGAGTACGCTGGGCAGCTAAGGTTGTACCGGGACTGATTTTTGGGGTTCTGCTGAACGCTAAATCCAGTGTTTAAAGCTGTACTTGCATCATATTTTCATTAGTTTTGCGGTGGTCTCTAGTATTAAGGAATGCCCTGTGAGCTGGTCTTGGTGAAAAAAATACTTTAGTGCTTCTGTTTCAGGCTGTTCTAGTTTGGTGGAGGAAATGGAGCAGGGAGAATGACAGGTTCTCGGCTATGCTAGTCACAGGCTACAGTCATTCGAAGCTCATTCGGTCATAGCAAACCAAATAGAAGATTTAAACATTCTAAACAAACACACATACTTACCTATACTTCGCTAAGTGAATGTGTGCTGCAACGAGACTTCTCTGGTAATCACAACTGTGGCATAGCTTTTTCTAATTAACAAACGTCACTTTGTTGGTCTTTTTCTTATTCACTCGTTTTTACGCCTACTTTCTTTCATTGACTAATGGAGGCAATCGGGTTAGAAGGACATTTTCACGTGCAGTATGCATATTCAACTCGGGGTGACCTATCGTATTTTAAAAGAGCAAGTACTAAACGAACTGAATATGGAATCCTACTCCCATCACAGAAACAGTGGTGAAAGGTTGCAAGGGACGGACTGACACGGTGAGGAGGGGGTTGGAAGTGTTACTTTCAGTCACAGTGGTTGACAAAGTCCTGGTGCTGGAGGGGCATCAAATCAGCGGTGACCATGGCAAAGTTTAAAGGAGAAATATGGTGTAAAATGAAAATTGGCATGTTAAAGCATCATACCGAGTTTGTATGTTTGCTGAGGAGCAAAATTGAGTTAGCCTGTTGCATTCAGAACTGAACTATTTTTTACCGTTTGTCCCAGAAGGCTAACAATGAAAGTGGTAGGTGCCCTTAGACAAAGCATGAAGATTACACTATTATTAAACCATTAAAACAGCTCGAAGACACTCCCCACTCTATCAGTAGCACAACAAAGGCCCTGACATTCAATTTTGCTCCTCAGCAAACAATGTAAAATGTATTACATGAGGAGCAAAATTTAGCCTCTTGCATTCAGAGTTTAACTATTTTTTTTATTGTTTGTCCCAGAAGGCTAACAATGAAAGTGGTAGGTGTTTTGAATGCCAGAGCCTTTGTTGTACTCCTGGTGGAGGGTGGAGTTTCTTCGAGCTGTTTTAATGGTTTAAAAATAGCGTAGTCGTCATGCTTCGTCTAAGGGCACGACAGCTCACTCCGAGTTGCATGTGAAAATGTTCTTCTACCCTAATTGCTTCCATTAGTCATTGAAAAAAAATAGGCAGAAAACGAGCGAATAAGGGAAAGGCAAAGTTACACAAGTTTGTTAAATATAAAAAACCATGCCACAGTTGTGATTACCAGAGGAGTCGGTAGGTATGTGTGTTTATTTAGAACGTTTAGATCTTCTATTTGGTGTGGTATGACGGAATGGGCTTTGAATGATTGTAGCCTGTGACTAGCATAGCCGAGAACCTGTCATTCTCCCTGCCCCATGTCCTCTACCAAACTAGAACAGCCTGTAACAGGAGCACTAAAGATTTTTTTTTCCACTAAAGCCAGCTTACAGGGCATTCATTAATACTATAGACCACCGCAAAATGAATGAAAAAAACTATGCAATGAGACCTTTTAATAATTAAATATGTTTGACCGCTGCAGCTTAAATCTCCCAGATTTAGCTTCTCAAATGTTGGCAGGTGTGGCTACATCGTATCTCATTGTTTTTTTGGCCTTTTCTCGTCAGGACCGGGCAACATTCCGCAGGCTTATCGTGAAGAACAACGCGAAGAAGAGGAGGATGTACGAGGTCTTCGTGGAGTCGGTGCCGCTGCTGAAGTCTCTCGAGGTGAGCTGTCAAACATGTGCCACACTTCCCCTTCCCTTCTCTCCCCAACATTCATTACGTCAATTTGGTAATAGGCCTTTATCTATCAAGCATATTTTATTGTCTTGCTCTGCCTTGAGAGTTAAAAGGCAACAGTTTTTTTTTTTTTTTTTTTTTTTTTTTTTTTATAAATGATGCAATTAACATTTTTTTATAAAGTTCTACCTTTAAAGGTTTGGAACTTTTTAACATGCATTAATGTAAAAAAAATTGTATTATGTTTGTTGTATTTAAAAAGTGTAATATTTCATTTTACCTGCTTTGGCCATGAAATGGCCATAGTTGCTTTAAATTGCAAGAAACTAAATAATCAAATCAAATCCCTTCCCTGCCCTGCCCTGCCCGTGTGTACTGCCAGCCGCTAAAGTAACTTTTCACCTTTATGTCCATCTGTCTGACTCAGTTATCGGAGCGCATGAAGATTGTGGATGTTTTAGGTGCTAAGTCATTTCAAGATGGCGAGAGAATTATCAAGCAGGTTAGTGTGATCATACGCTCCTCAAAGTGGAGCAAACACACACACACACACACACACACACACACACACACACACACACACACACACACAGGCCATCAATTTGCATCTGTTTTGTTTGTCCATTTTAGAGGTGTTGATAAAAAACCCCATGCAATCAAAATGAAGTGTTATGTTTAGTCTATTCAACAGCGAATCATGCCGTTTCAAATGAAATGCTTCCCCCTCAGTATTTGTTTGTAGAATTGAAAGTTTGTTAGCTTCCTGGAAAATTCAGTAACTTTTTTTTTTTTCCCCAGTCAATAAATTCTGAAAAACTGTCCTTCATATAGTGCATTCACACTGGTGCATCACACTGCTCAATATTTGTTCATAGAATTGACAGTTTGTTAGCTTCCTGGAAAAGTCAGTAACGTTGCAATACACCAGAGTGGAGGAGTCCCACTTTCATTTGCAGCGCAATCATTCTGTTAATCTAACATGGCATAACATGTATGGCTTGCAGTAATTGAAATTGTATTTAACTCGGTGAAAGACTTGTGTCATGGTTACCGGTATAGCTGGGTAGGCACCAGCATATGGGCACGAGAATGTGGCCCTTTGTATTTGATTTTGGCCTCTGCCAGCTGGTGAAGTGATGCCCCCTGGTGGATGAGGTGAGTTGGTGAACAAGTGATGCGTGGGCTAATCCAAAAAGAACGGTTGGCTGTTGTCACCTGTAGTAATGCGTCAGACAAAAATATATTTAATAATATTCGGTCTGGGTAGAGTCGGGCCAATTTAGAGGGGAAAATGCACTTTTAAAAGGTATAATTTCAGACAGTCTTATAAGAAAACACGAAGGACTAACTGGCATACATGTTTAAGTCATTAATTCAAGGAGTTGGTTGAATGACTAGTGCAAAGATACAGTGTGAGCTTTCTACACTTGTGCCTATGTGAATTGGAGAATTTGAGGCCATGGAAAAGCCTTGGCCTATTAATCAAGAGCAAATCTTTATCTTTATCTTAAAGAAGGGGGGGAGGACTGGTATTATTTTTTTCTGTTCATTTGCAGTTTGAGTTGCAGTTGGGCAACACAAGCATCACCGTGGGGAATGTGTTCAGTGCAACCTTATAGTGTGAGGAGTGGGCTTAGGCAGTACACCTTAAAAGCACTAGAATGTTACTGTGCTTTGTGCTGTGTACTGTAGTTATGTTGCTCAGGTGTATAAAGGGTTGTGCTTTTCATTCATCAGGGCGATAAGGCAGATTGCTTCTACATTGTGGAGTCTGGGGAGGTGAAGATCATGATGAAGAGTAAAGTAAGTCTGTCTGTCTCACTTGTGCACACATCATCTGTCACTCACAGGGATTGCTGTTTACCAGTCTCCAATAAAAGGCAATCATCTCCTCTAAGGCAGACAATTCTTTTTGCCTGACAATAGTTCATGTTTAAAGTGAAAATAAGCATGATTTTGGACGAATTTGAGCCTTTTGACGGTTTGGTTTTGGCCGAACCTTAGAACATAAACCAAACCAAATGCTATTGCCTTTATTGTACATTCAAAAGACAAAACCCCAAAAATCAGGAATGGTACGTCCCCAAAAATGACCAATCTCTACCTGCCCCCCCCCCCCCCCCCCCCCCAGACGAAGGCTGCGCAGCAGGACAACACTGAGGTGGAGATCGCGCGCTGCAACAGGGGCCAGTACTTTGGGGAGCTGGCACTGGTGACCAACAAACCCCGCGCCGCCTCCGCGTACGCCGTGGGAGAAGTCAAGTGCTTGGGTACGGGTCCCGTAATGTAACGTGCCTTATGTGTAACGTGTGTAGCGTGCATCGCAAAGATATTGTGCATACTGTACCTGTGGCCAGCGACTGGCATCCTGGATTCAGGAGCTGCACTCCAGTACCACGTATTCCAAATCACCTGCTTCTGCACATGTGGCTACTGCATGTCATTTTACCAAATTACTCTAACATTTTAACTGATTAAGTGAATGGCTGGAACAGATTAGTGGTACTGTATTATGGCTTATAAAGCCAGTCATGGCCTGTGATATACTTGCTGTAAAGTACTTTGCCCATCAGTTCATCACAGGGACTGCCTTGGCCCACTAAACTAGACTAAAGTCCCCTGACTTATGTTCTGTTTAATGAACTTTTTATAACAGCAACAAAATTTGGCTTGTGGTCATTTTTAACACTTACGCAGCTTACAGAGCTACTTCATCCTTTAATAAATGAAACACAATTGAATCATTATTATTATTATTATTATCATCATTATTATTATTATTATGTCAGTTTGCCATACAGCAGGGCGTTGTGATGGTGTTTGTGTTTTATTTGACTGCTGTGTTGACGGTGTGTGCTGTTTGACTGACGTGACTGTGTTTTATTTGACTGCTGTGTGACGGTGTGTGTGTTTGACTGACGTGACTGTGTTTTATTTGGCTGCTGCTGTGTGATGGTGTGTGTGTTTGACTGACGTGACTGTGTTTTATTTGGCTGCTGCTGTGTGATGGTGTGTGTGTTTGACTGACGTGACTGTGTTTTATTTGGCTGCTGCTGTGTGATGGTGTGTGTGTTTGACTGACGTGACTGTGTTTTATTTGGCTGCTGCTGTGTGATGGTGTGTGTGTTTGACTGACGTGACTGTGTTTTATTTGACTGCTGTTTTGACGGTGTGTGCTGTTTGACTGACGTGACTGTGTTTTATTTGGCTGCTGCTGTGTGATGGTGTGTGTGTTTGACTGACGTGACTGTGTTTTATTTGACTGCTGTGTTGACGGTGTGTGCTGTTTGACTGACGTGACTGTGTTTTATTTGGCTGCTGCTGTGTGATGGTGTGTGTGTTTGACTGACGTGACTGTGTTTTATTTGGCTGCTGCTGTGTGATGGTGTGTGTGTTTGACTGACGTGACTGTGTTTTATTTGGCTGCTGCTGTGTGATGGTGTGTGTGTTTGACTGACGTGACTGTGTTTTATTTGGCTGCTGCTGTGTGATGGTGTGTGTGTTTGACTGACGTGACTGTGTTTTATTTGACTGCTGTTTTGACGGTGTGTGCTGTTTGACTGACGTGACTGTGTTTTATTTGGCTGCTGCTGTGTGATGGTGTGTGTGTTTGACTGACGTGACTGTGTTTTATTTGGCTGCTGCTGTGTGATGGTGTGTGTGTTTGACTGACGTGACTGTGTTTTATTTGGCTGCTGCTGTGTGATGGTGTGTGTGTGTTTCCTGTGGCGGGCTGTGTTGCAGTGATGGACGTGCAGGCGTTTGAGCGTCTGCTGGGCCCGTGCAAGGAGATCATGAAGAGGAACATCGCCCACTACGAGGAGCAGCTGGTGGCGCTCTTCGGCTCCAGCATGGACTTGAGGGACTGAGATCAGCGTGCCTTACGCACACACACTCCCTCCCTGCCTCTCACACACACACACTTGCTCACTTCTTACTTGTGCTCATATGTTCATGCACAAACACACACACACACACTCCAGCTCTACGTGTCAACATACCAAGTTGACAGCATCAAATACCTGAACTTCCTCTCTCCCACACAAACACACACACACACTCCAGAGCTGTGTGTCAACATACCAAGTTGGCAGCATCAAATACCTGAACGTCCTCTCTCTCCCACACACACACGCACACGCACACATACTTTTTAGACAGTTATTTTTACTCAAATAGTTATTACATAATTAGATGCCCCTGACACATGGAAAAATCCACACAGACACACACACACATACACTAACCTTACCCCACCCTCAACGTTAACCTTTCAGTATAAAATAATAATAATAAAAAAAAAAAACATTAGTCAGTTGTTTTGTGTCCCTGAACCAGTTGGGACACGCAACCCCAAAGCCCAGCCAAGGATCCTCATCTCTTCCCATTCAGATGCCCCCAACTCTGTTGTGCAAAAAAAGAAAAGAAAAGAAAAAAACTGTAAAAAAGTACAAAAGCAAGAGAAAAAAAAATAAAACGAAAAAATAATCAGTTTAACTGAAGTTTTAGAGGTGTTTTATGATGATTCAAAGCTTTGATAAAAAAAACTTATTTAAATGAAATGTTGTTCCCACTTCTGCTATTGGTGGTTGAGTTAGTGCTGGTGGTTTTCATGACAAGGACCCCCTTGGTGTATGGGTCTCTGTCCTCATCACAGAACTCCACACGTTGTATTAATTAATGTATTATAATAATAATTATTATTATTCCTCTATATTGATTATTATTTTTTTGTTTGAATCTGTTGATCCAGCCGGAGGTTGTGTCACAAATGTAGTGCTCATTTCCCCCATCATTCTGGATGAGTTCTCCTCTAAACAAATAAAGCAAAACATTTTGGTACATTGCTATTGGTAAACTGTTCATTTGTGCGTTGTGGACTGGCGATATTACCATTGATGGCAAAGGAAATGGACGTCTTATGGAAGTCTTATTGTTTACAATAGGAGGATGTTGAAGCTAAACTGAAGCAACGTTTTGATGGCTCCGACGTCAGCTACACAGGCCCAAAGGCAGCTTAGTAATGTCAATAACAGACCAACTGTAGTAACACTCCCAGTAGATATTCCTAACCAACCACAGAGCAGCTTGTATTTTGTAAGTGTAATCTGATTGTCTTATGCGGATATGTGTGATGTTCCAAATAGTATACAAATTATCCCATTATTAAAATAGTAAAGTTATTTTTTATAGTTTTATTTTGATTCCTGTGTGGCAGAAAAGTGCGGGCACACTGCTTCGTGTGGGGCCAATGGTGCAGCCCATGGTTGCTTTAACTTCCCCATGTTAGCCTACCCCCCTGGGGATGACTGTGGGACAGGCCCCTCTCACCCCTTTGCAAGTTACTTATTTGTTACAGCAGTGTTCATAGATATATTTCTAGGGACAGTTCCACAGAACACACAGTGCCAATAAAATACCATTGTATTACTTCGATGTAAATGACATGACGAGACATTTAAACTTTCCTATTTATGTCTGTTGAAAATACAAGATACTTAAATATATTTCCTCATGTTCTGTCACATCCATAATGTGAAATATACCTATATACCCAAGGCTGCTGTGCTACCGTAGGTTTTTAAGCTTCACTTTAAAATGTTTTGCCTTCTAGAACATGCTGCCGTTTGTTTACTGAAGTCACATTGGATAAGTCTTGTTTCCACAGTCTTTCAACACTGAACTAAATTGCTCTGGTCTACTTATGAAGTAAAACTTGAAGAGTAGTGTTTTTCCTCAGGAGATATCTTTGTATCAGGACCTTTATTTCATTTGAGAATCAGGCTATGATTCTGTGCCCAAATGTTTCTGTCTACTGACTGACCATGTTAATCTTTTTTGCCATCATCCAAACCTGAGGGTCAAAGTTCAGACTCAGTGTGGCCATTGAAGTCCCATTTTCATCAACACTATTGCCCTTCCTGAAATGAGCTTTTTTGCTCTTCCCTTATGACTTTCTTGATTTGTGCAACTAACTGAAGTAAGAGTGGGCTGTAACACCCTCCAATGCCTAGAAAAAACGGATGCTGACTTGTGAAGGGTGTCGCAAGACGCCAGTGAGTTCTGTGTAGCTATAATTGAAATGTATAGTCGACTAGCATTACTTCCTGTTTACGCTTACAGAAGTGAAGTCCACCCAAAACCTTGATGCTAAGTGTCTACCCTCCGCCCTAATGAAGGGAGCTCGACACAGCTGTGATGGTGCTTGCACTCAGAGTGCACTTTGTAACTAAGTGGCAGTCACAGGAACTTAATTTGGAAAGTGCATGTTGTAGATATCCCCCCTCCCCCCCAGCTGCTTTGCTGCAAATGCTTGAATTCACCTGTGGAGGTCAACGACCATGGACAGTGTGGCCATTAAAGTCCTGTTCTTGTGAGTCTTTACATTTTGTATAAACATTCACTTGGATTAAGAGATCAACTGGTTAAATGTGATTGTTAAGGGGTCAAAAATGGACACTGTAAAAATATAAGAACACCTTGCAGCAAAGGGGTAGAGAAATCACTCCACCTGGCATCGATCCCAGGTCTCCAGGGTACCAAACATGCACTCTGACGGGCAATGGCAAAAAGCTAGGCTGGTTGGAATGGTAGTCAGAGCACACATCCTCAACCCTAGTGATGGCACTCCATCACACTGCCTTCCCCTTCAGAAAGTGCACCCATGTGCTTCACATACACTCAGGGGTGTCTCACACGTTTCCCACCATATTAGGTGCGCCTCCGATGGCCTCACAGCAAGTCATCCCACTTCTGACACCATTTGTAGGAAGCGGGTAGAGAAGTCAACCCACCGGGTACCAAACATGCACACAGACTGCAACGCCAGACAGTCAGGCTCGTTAAAATGGCAGTCAGGGCACACATCCTGAACTGTGATGGCACTCCATCACACACTTTATTTAAAGTTCTTCTGATTGTAATTGGTACCAACTAAGACTCCCAGGATTAACTAATTACAATTTAGAGGTTAAAGGTCAAAGTCACAAGATTTGCCTAAGGAACATCACAGAGCACATTTTAATTTAAGGACATTCCTTTTCTATCTAGCAGAAATATTCACTTAGACTCATTGGTTAACACAATTGGTTTACATGTGTATCTGAATGGCAGGATTACTGTAACCTCACTAAATGCAATTTAGCTAATAATTCATACGATAATGACATCTCTCAGAAATCACTTGACTCACTGAAATATGTTCTTGACTAAACTATTTTGTAGCATATCTCGATAACATGATTATACCGACACCTCACAATGCATCTGCAATGCACTTAAAGCTTTTCAATACATCCCTTAAAATTCCGATATATGTTTCCTAACTCACCACACAATTGCACAAATGTCAATCAAAAAATATATAAATAAAAATATATTTTTAAAAAAGGCACAACGCTATTGTAGTTAGTATCTGAGTATTCAGACTATGTTCCAACAATGGTTGTCTCCAGGGGGTGACATTGATCCTATCTCATTTTGGTTGTGTGTGTGTGTGGCATTGCTAAACTGCTCGTTATAGGTTGGTACATCTTCTAACAGTGAGTGTACATTCTGTGTAACCGTCTCAGTGGGATGGTCCCCAGTGATGTCTCCTAGCCTAATGGTTGGTTACATTATATGTGTTAAGCACAAGTTCCTGTTCATGGTGTGGTGTGAAGCTCATGTTTCCTGGTTTGAGCATTATTTTGTCTTATTTTTCCATGCCTGGCTGAAGTAGTCCTTGACTTCTATGAAGGTAAGAGAATAAGGTATTTCTCAGACAAATTTTGAAGTGCAGACTTAAATAGTGTGTTCAAATGTTATTATTTTCTGGTGTTATTTAGCTTTCCCATCCAAAAAACTCCATAGTATAATCTGATCCTACAAAGTGCATTCAGTCATCAACCCTCAAGAATGTAAAAGTCTGTTATCATTGAGGTAATTGCCACTGAAACAAAACTTTTTGAACTTTTTGGATTTTCACAAACTTGTTATTCTTTGCCATTTTTTTTTTTCAGCTGTATAAATGATTGGCTGTTAGTTATGTATGCATGGCTGCTTCCACCAAATGCAAACTAGATGTGTGATGGGATAGGCATGTGTAATGTGCATTGAGTACACATAACTCACATTAATACAGACAAAGTAACATTAACACATGTATACAGATAAAGGTGTAACTCAGTCTAAGCTGGCAATAAGCTATGTGAAATTCTCTTTTCCCTGTTGGCCGCTTGCAGTTAGAAGCTGTGTGCAGTCAGTGGTTAAACGAGGGTGTGAATGTATCTATCTATGGCTACTGTGTACTGTCAAAACCGGCCCTACACCATGCTTGAGGGGTGCAATGTTGCCATGTTACGTATGATGAAGCTGGTAGATATCTAGTGCAAGAAACATTTACAATTACAATTACAGGGGAAATGACTTTCATGCAAATGAAACCCCTTTCTCACAAATATCTGAAATGCACGTGTACAAAGAAGGCAACTGATTAGGATCTTTAATCATTTAATGAAATGAGGAAGTGATATTTGTTTCAGGGGGGTGTAAATGTGTGTGTGCAACACCACGTCACAGAAAGCAGCAACCAACGCATAGCCTAACACCTCTGGCTCTGGAGACCATCATCAGCCACATCCAGAGAACCAAATAAGTTTCCTTTTAGAACTATTTGTGGACAGCGCCACAGCTAGTGGAAGAAATGGGAGGATTATTCTTAGGGCACAGCACTGACGCTATTGATAATGAAGGGGTACTAAATTACTGGCAACGCCCCTGTCTATGGGTCATTGGGGCAGCCTTCCTGGTACTTGCATTGCTTTGGGCTCACACTTTTATCCAGAGCAACCTACAGTGAATTAGATGGGGTGAGGTGTCTTGCTCAATTGCACTTCAGCAATGGATAAGGGTGCAGGAGAGAGCTGGTTATTCACTCCCCTGAACCTGCAACCCTCCCCCAAGACCAACTCCTTAAGCATTATGCCACAGCTGCCCTTTACTTAAAAAGAGAAGGTCTTGTCACCTAATGACCTAAAATTGCCTTATTTGGAGTGCAACTTTTGCTAACCAATTTCTGGTTCAGCCAGGTCCAGCCATGTTCTTCCTGTGCCTGTCGGTTTTGATATCAGAGGTGAGCACATCTCCTCCTGCCAACTTGTCCCCTGTTCCCATGGCCTCAGAAGTGAGCTGGTTTGAGAGACATGGCTTTCCTGTGGTCTGGAACATGCCCACCAGACGCTGCCAGCATCTCTATGGGGTTTCCCTGCCCCTGGAGCAGTACGGCATAACACACAACCATAAAACACACTTCCTGGGTTCAGAGATCAGCCTCTTCTACCAGCAGCGCCTCGGCCTCTATCCCTACCTCACACACTCGGGGTCGCTAATAAACGGGGGCATCCCCCAGCTGGCTGACCTGAAGGCCCACCTGTCGCTGACTAAGGATCAGTTGGAAGCAGCGCTCGCCGACAACTTCTCTGGATTGGCCGTGTTGGACTGGGAAGCGTGGCAGCCTCTGTGGGCCTGGAACTTTGGCGTGAAAACAGCCTATCGAAAGCTGTCTGAGAAGCTGGTGAGATGGAGCCACCCGGAGCTGATGCCACAGGAAGCTAGGGCTCGTGCCAAGAGAGAGTTTGAGCGAGCCGGCCGGGCCTTCATGCTCAAGACCCTGCGGCTGGCCGCGAGCCTCCGCCCCGCTGCCTACTGGGGCTTCTACGGCTTCCCAGCATGCCGCAACACCAACCTCAAGCGACCCGGCAGATACACCGGACAGTGCCACAAAGGGACCGTGCAGCTTAATGACCAGCTGGCATGGCTGTGGAGGCAAAGCGGCGCGCTGTACCCCAGCATCTACGTTCCCTGGAAACTGGCACGGCTCGGACACACGCAGCTCATGGTGCGACACCGCATACTCGAGGCCCTCAGAGTCGCGGCCAACTACTCCACCGATGAGCCTCCCACTCCTGTGATCCCCTACGCAAGAGTTGCCTTCACACACACACTGCACTTCCTCAACAAGGTACACACACACACACACACACACACACACAAATAAGAACACAGTGTTCCCTAATATAAATATAATCAAGAGACATCAGTGACTATTTTTAGGAAACAAGTCTCTTCTTAGTAGCAGTGACACTCATGAATATGTCCATCTGTAGGAGTCATATCACATCAGATGAGTTTTACATTTGTGGAATATTTCTGTGTAACTGCAGGCAAACAGCCTGACAAGTCAGCCCACATCAATTTGTGTGCTCGTCATTGTGTTAAGCCCGCCTGGTGACTCTATACAAGGATAGAAGGATGTGATTGGTCCGTCCAGTTTTGGGAAAGAAGCTACTGATCTTTAATGCATCATGGCTAGGCTGCTGTACCCAGGATAGAATTTTCAATTGCTACCACTAAGGTTACGTCTAGATTTGTAGGCTAGCAGACATTACTTATTGTGAACACGTGCAGTGAACACATGTGCAATATCTGACCTTGTATTTGTTGTGTATTTTCTACAGACGTATTTGGAGAAGACACTAGGAGAGAGTGCTGCTTTAGGGGTGGATGGAATGGTGCTTTGGGGTCAGCGCAGCTTTGCGAAGTCTGAGGTATGTGTGTATGTGTGTGTGTGTGTGTGTGTGTGTGTGTAAATTCAAATACTAAAGGAAAAAAGAGAATGCAAACAAATGTGGTGAACAAATAAAAAAAGAATAAAAACAGGATGCTCATTAAAAAAGAGGCTCCAAAACAATAATCCAAAAAAACTGAATATTGTGGCACTTCTGCTCACTTACAAAGGCTTTATTATTAGCTACATGCCTGTGCATTTCAAAAGTTTGTCTTGATTATGCCCTGACGAAGACAAACTTTCAGAAGTCATAGGTATGTAGCCAGTATTAAATAAAGGCTTTTTAATCTTAACAGGTAGTGCCTCAATATTTTCTGTTTTTGTGTGTGGGTCTGTGTTGTAGTTATTGCTGATAGCAGTTTTTCCAGCACATTCAAAAGCGATCCAGGCCTCAAAAAGTAAAAACCCTGCTAGCATTTTCTGAACTAGTTGATCCTAATAAGTACACAAATCATCAGTGAAATCGCCTGTGTTACGTGCACAGACACATGAAATACTTTGCTGGGATTTTACTCTGAAGCTGGAATTCCCATCTCTGCTTTTAAACCATACATGTGAATTTAATTTGAATCAGTGTGCTACTCTATGTATGTGTGTGTGTGTGTGTGTAGGATCAGTGTCTGCAGCTGAGGACCTACATCAAGAATGTGCTGGGTGACTATGTGGTCCAGCTGCGTGAGGGAGTGCTGCGTTGTGGGAAGGTCGTGTGCGGAGGTCGCGGGCGCTGCATCAGACGCCGGCCCCACGACGGCCACATGATCCCCCTCGGCAACGAGGCGGCTGACCCCGCCCTGCTCCGCAAGGCCTTCCGGTGTCTGTGTCGGAGTGGATGGACTGGCCAGGCCTGTGAGCAGAAACATAAACCAGTCGCCGAGTAGCGGGGGCAAGCAATGCCGGAGGTGTGTGTGTGTGTGTGACTCACATCTGTACCCCGAGGCCGGTTATCTGGCTTCTTAGTAAAAAGCTGATGATACACAGGGCAACTTTTTGAGCAATGTTGTCGGGCAACAACATGACTGGCTCCTAATTGTTTGACAGGATGACTGCATAATGTTGCCTGCTGCTGATCTAAGTTCTCTTGATAAAATTGTGTTGCCCAATATCAGTGATAAAGTGCCTGAACAGCATCTGTTAGTTTTGTTGCCCAGCAACATTGCTTAAAACGTTGCCTGGTGTACCATCATCTTAAGAGGCCGCACCACATATTAGTTCCTACCATTCAGCAAACCAGCTCTGATTCTGATTCTCTTCAGCTAGGTAGTAGTAGAGATACTTTATTTATCCCAAAGGAAATTAAGGAGTGAGGTAGATAAATTAGTGACATTACTCGGTTTATGTGCACAGGTAGAACCAATATGTGGCAGGACTTTTACTCTTTGAACCTGGGATTTTCCACCTGTCTGTGAAATTCAGTATTCAGCAGATATACTAGACAAGGGTAAAATTTATTTTGGAAAAAAGGGGGACTCTTCTGCATTTATTTTTTTAACAATATTCTCGAAGTAAGTAAAAAAAAACAAAAAACTAAAAGGCATTGTAACCAAGAGCACACACGTGGAAAAATGTTCTTAAAGGCATAACCTGTCCCTGTAAATGAATAGGGTTAACAATGTCAGAAGTCTAATTTGCTAACTTTCTAAGCAGACCTACAGTCGGTTGGTGTGTTGTGACAGGCCGAGCTTTGGTGTAATATCCACTGACCTCTGAATGTAGCAATGCTTGCCATATTATTTGGGGAACTGATGGCGTGATGTGTGTGAGGAAACACGTGAAAGATACATTGACATGGTGTTCTTTTGAACATTTTCACAGATAGAAAATAGACAGAATCTGTCTTCAGAAACATTTCAATGCTGCATTTGTAGGAGACAGTAAAAATACCCGCTTTCCCATATCCCTGTGCACCACTAGTGTTTGTGATACTTGCCTTTACATTATGTCATCATAATTTTATCAGCTTAAGACCGTTAAACCTACACACTCCCCCAGTAATACTCAGGAGAAGAAATGTTTGAATGAATGCTTGTGGCATAAAAAAATTGCCATTTGTGAAATGTGGTTGCTCAGCCAACTGGTAATCAAATGAATAAAAGATGTTGAACTGAACAGGTAAAGGAATATCTCAACATTCTTAATTGGTGTCCATAACTGAAAAGATAGTATGATACTTAAAAAGGAGGGACTGTTGTTACTGGCTTGACAGGGAGCAGACAGGAGGGTGGGAGGACTGAAGAGAGACGTGTGAGAAATTTACTCAAGTTAAAAATACAACAAGAAGGCTGTGGCCTATGTGCCGTGATATATACCTGTCATGACAAGTCTACCAAAATACAAAGGACTATTTTTTACAAGAGTCATCTTGTTTATCTCAGCTTTCCCCCTGAGTTAAACTGAACAACCCTATCATCAACAAGCTAATGCTACTCCTTGAGTACTTAATGACACATTAACACAAGGCCTATATTGTCTGGCAGTGTTGCAGATCTGTACAACGACACAGTGAAACATTCTTTTTAAATACAGTTTATTATCAAAGGGACACTTGTAACATGTATGTATGTATTAGTAGCTCTGAAGGTGAGTCCACACTGCCCCAACACACAACACCGGACATCAACATGCTGAAGTTGGCAGGAGACCAAAGTGACATAATTGAAAACTTGGCTCCAGGCTCCATGCTGAAAGCCTCTATGTATATGAGATGTGGGAGACGTGGAGTTTTTGGAATAATGAACGCAGTCAAACTGCAGGTGACGAAGGATTCTGAGATGGAGTACATTTTTGTCACATTTTTTCAAATTTGTCATTTTGTCACATTGTCTTAGAGTTTGTGATCCTTGTCACCTGCGAAGAGGTAAACTACGATTTTTGCTAAACAGGAGCGAACTTGGGCTAAGAGCTCTGGTAGAGTGAGTGAGATGTCTCAGCCTCAGAGAAAAGTTAAGAGCTCTCAGGCTGGGTTAGTTCCTATTTAGTCATATTCATAATCAGTCTATTTATATAATACAGTTTAAAACAACCTGTGGTTGACCAGAGTGCGTGGGACTAATCATGAGAAATAGTAATAGTAGTAATAATAGACTGAATATAATGTACATATTTACATATTTACAGTGGCACAAAAATACATTATGACATTTTGAAAGCAAAATTTAAACACAACAAACAACTATCTCAATTAAAAAGCCAGTGAAAAGCATGTGGCTTTTTAGATAAGACTAAAACCACCAATAGTTGGGCTGACCTAATGTGTGTTGGTAGGCTAGTCCATAGTGTGGGGACTGCCACAGGAAAACCACCGTCAGGTTGGGATGGAAAGCAACAGTTTGTTAGAAGACCTTAATGTTCTGGGAGGACAGAGTAGGAGTAATACTTCATCGATGTAACTCCAAGCCTGTCCATTTATGGCGCGACTTCTCTGAATCCTCCCTTATCTGCAGAGTTTGAAAGCGTGTACTATTCAAAAATCCAATGGTAAAATTCAACCCTTCATCTGCAGAGTTTGAAAGCATGTATTATTCAAAAATCCAATGGTAAAATTCAACCCTTCATCTGCAGAGTTTGAAAGCATGTATTATTCAAAAATCCAATGGTGAAATGTCATAGAGATTTTCAGTATAGATATGAAAGCCAAGTTTTCGTTAATGTCATCTTGCACGTCTGTTGTAGGCATAGAGGTATTCTATATCTATGGTTGTTGGCACCTGGCAGGTGGCTGTCTTTAGAATAGTCAGTAAACCAATTGCCAGTTTCACACAGCCCACAGAGTAACTGGCATTCGTGACCTTTTTTCAGCTAGCTATCATCCAACAAGAACAAACAAACACAGAATGATGGTCCACACTGCCCCAAATGTTGGTGACTGTTGAAAAGTGTTGGCATTTGCTGAGGGGAAGTGTGCAAGCACCTAAACAGAGCATGGTCCTAGTAGTCACAGAACAAACCCACATGACTGTAAACTTCAGTCAAAATCTCACACCCCATCCTACGACTGTCATTGCCATCAGATAAAGCTATCCTGTGTGAGATTTTCTCCCATCACTTCCCCATGTAGTGGTGAGGTTGTACATCACACCGAGAAACATAAAAGCTGTATTTTCCTAATGTCGTCCCCCGTTAGTGGATAAAATGGCCGCACACCACATCGCAGCCATCACTGAGCTCACCAACTCTATGTATAAATGACAAATTCCAAGTTTACAAGAGCACTTCAATTTGCTGGTGGAGGTAAGTGCTCACTAATGAGCTCATACATATCAATGAATAAGGATGGAAAAATCAAATTATGTTAATAAGCACCTTCAAAAATAACACAATGTGGCTTTAAGAGTGTCGTGTGAGTGTGTTGTGAAGTGGGCTAGTGGTCAGCTTGCGTCGAGTGGTTGGGGAGGAGATTGCCTGAATGTGTTGTCGTGTGGTTGGGGAGAGATTGCCTGAGTGTGTGTGGTGTCAGTGCCCCGTGCTGTTGAGGTTCCTCTCCAGGAGCTGTAGTTTGTGTTTGAGCGCCGACACTTCCTGAAAATGGCCCTGGTGCTGCAGCAGCACCTCCGACAGGTAGCTCACCGTGATGGCTTGCTTCACTGTGCACAGGAGAGAGAAGAGAAGAGAAGAGAAGAGAAGAGAAGAGAAGAGAAGAGAAGAGAAGAGAAGAGAAGAGAAGAGAAGAGATCAGAAGAGATCAGAAGAGATCAGAAGAGATGAGAAGAGAAAAATTAAGAATAAAGAACAAAGAATTATGTTTGTAGTTCCCACAAATATCATTTCATTTCAATTATATTGAATTATATCATATAATTATTATATGATATATAATAATTATATATATTATATCATATTCAATTATATCATATAAATACACAGCACAGTCAAAAAAGTCCAGAGTTACATGTATTTTGTGCAACCTATCAATTATTTAGATAGACAAACACTTTTTGCAACATAACATACCAAGTTTGGTGTATATGTATATATGTGTGTGTGTGTGTGTGTGTGTGTGTGTGTGTGTGTGTGTGTGTGTGTGTGTGTGTGTGTGTGTGTGTGTGTGTGTGTGTTAATCTTTTCTATAGAATAGTGGTAGCCAATAAGTCTCTGGGGAAAGAAACTCACATTACAACAAAGTAATTACAAAGGTTCCTTTTTGGGTTAAGGTTATCCACCCGATCTACTGGCGCTATCTATATTTGTAACAGATACACTTTCCACCTGATTCATCAGTATTGTACACTGTAAACTGTAACAACTGAACAGGCTTAAAAAGAGATTTAGAATCTTTTCTTACCCACGACAAAGAGGATGACTGCAAGGGTGATGAAGAGGAAGGCGAGGCATGCGAATATCAGAATGCGTGGTGGTTGATACCGGGGCGTCTCACTGGACGGTTGCTTTGCGTGACGAGCGGAGGGTTTGAGCACTGGGCTCGGCACGTTCCCATTGGGAGGGGGAGTGAAAGGAACGGGGGGTGGTCTGCTTATTGACACTGTCAAACAGAGAGACAGAGCACTGTTGATTTCATATTAGAAACAACAACAACAACAACGAAATGAAGTGCGTCAGTGTAGTAAAAATGTTCAACAAGTAGGCAAAAGAAGAAATGCACAAACAGAAGGGCTGAGACAGAGAGGGACACCTTCTGTATTTCATTTCTCTTCGACTGGCACAGGTATGCGACCTCGGTCTAAACCAGTGGTTCTCAACCGGGGGGGGGGGGGGGGGTGCGCATGCTTGCAAAAGGTTGAGTAGCCCTGCATTAGTTCAATTCATTTTATCTGCCAGCAGCTAGACCTATGGACACCTTTGCTAAATTACTGAAGATCAGCAGGTGTTGGCTTTTTTAGTACTTGGGCTGGAGACCACTTAGGAAATCTTGGCTAGTGATGGAAGTGCTGTTGTGACATTCAGTGGTATTTTTATATTAATTTTATTTTATATTATCATCTAGTTATCCTGTACTCTAAAGCACTTTGTGACTAAAATGATATATAAATTATTCATTTGTCATTTCTATCCTGTACAACAGGTAAAAAGTGAAAACAAAATATATTTCTCCAGGACCCTGGTGGGACCCACATCAGAATGAAGGAGACAGCACAACAACAACACAGTTGACACCAAACATTTCCACAAACAACTACCAAAAGTACAGTAGAAGTGTTTTGTTGGTGTGAGGTTAGTAGGTGGCACTCTTCCCTCTGGCTGAAATTCAATCTAGATGTCCCAGTGTAGTGACAGGGACACTGTGCTGTAGCAGCAGCAGTCCTTCAGATAAGATGTTACATGAGGTCATGACTCACTGTGTCATAAAACATTCTGTGACACTGAAGAGTACGAGGGGGTTCCCCAGTGTCCTGGCTACGTTCCCAACCTGGCTCATTTAACCTGCCCCCCTGATCATCCCATGGTATAATTGGCTCATTGACTCATTCACTCACTCTCCACCTCAAGCTGGTTCGTGGGGAGTGCATCACCCAAGTGGGTGCTACACACTATTGGTGGTGGTTAGTGAGATCCCACTTCACTGAAGTGCACTTTGGGTGTCTTGAAAAACGCTATATAAATGGCATGAGTTTTTTTTTGTTACAGTCAGTTATGTTGACGTTGATGTCAATAATCAGAGCACAATGGCAGTAGAGGAGTATATCAGATCCTGAACTTAAAGACTGACAGGTGGAAGAGGGACAGAGAAAGAAAGATGAGAGCAGTGTGTTCATAAGTGGCGCAAATTGAGTGTGTGTGTGCTTGTGTGTGTTATAACTGTATATATTTATGTACTACTTTCATAGTACAATCAAAATTCTTACTTGTGAGTAAAAGTGTTGTAGCTTACCTTTACGAGATTGCTCAGAGTGGTTTCTGTGGATGTCATTTATAGATTCGACTGAGTGCAGCTGAATTTCTGTGAGATCCCTATCACTGATGAATACAGGATGCGAAGGGGGGGAATGTTTCAGCATCCCTGAAAATGACAGAAGAAACAGTTATCCTATATGTGGCAATAACCATACATTCACATAGCCTACTCATATACCTGTTTTGAATATGGCCTGTTTTAAAACTCCCTTTCCCCAAACAATAACAGTATATGTTTGCTCCTCATCAAACACACCAACTTTTGATCATGTTTTAAACATACCCAAAGTTGATTTTACACCAAATTTCTCATTTTAGCCGAAAGGCTGCCAAACCACGCATTTACAATCCCCCACCCTAGCATAGCTTTCTGAGAGAGGTTTTTAGGAAGCTTCTCTGAGGCATTCCAACCAAAAGTTTATTGTGTATTGTGTAGCTGCTACATGTCACATTACAGAACAAGGATCAAAACCCCGTTTAACCATTCTATGTCACCTTCAAGTTGGTAATTAATTACTTTTAGTCCTTCCATTTATAGAACTGAAGCAAGTTACAACTGAATGGCTTTATCATAGCTAATGCTAAAAAAAATGCATAGCCCATGTGTAGGCTAACATACAATGTGTGCCTGATAGACTAGCAGATGGTACAGAAAGGAACAACCTTGAAATAGCAGTTTCAGACACTGCAAACAGCCAATAAATGTACGATGAGGCAATCAAACAATGTAAAGCTCACCACACTCCTAATTACATTTCAAATATTGTGCTCCAAAGGGACCTTTCCCTCTGATCCACGACACATGTCTATTCACACATACCGCTGTCCTACTGTTTCTTAACACAACTTCAAGCTTTCAGTTCACAATCTTCGCGTCTTACCGTCGGAGTATGTCTTTAGCAGACTCATCGGGAGAAACACTTGGTGTTATGGACTAATTATTTATATTTGAATTGTATTAAATCAAACATGGAATACTGACTGTGCTGTCACAGTTTTTTAGCAGTAGGATCCAAACATCGTAAGAAAGTAACAGCAGTCGTGCGCTAGTGGCCAAACTGTGTTGTGTCTGTGGTGGTATTCTGCCCCTCTTGGCCCGACAGACTACAGCCAAAAATAGGCACTATCGTACAGGGTGTGTAGAAGTTATTAATAGCCCATACGGGGTTAAACGATGATTCGATTATTGGGGTTGCAGTGAGGCAGTGAGAACAGAAATATCTTCATACTGCCCTGCTTTCAGTCATTTTGGGGGGGGGGGGAAATCTAAGGCTACGGCATTGCATGTGATTATACAATAGCCTGAAGTCTAAAATAGCTGTCTGGTGTGATAACTACTCTTCATTTAGTTACATTGTCAGATCAATTGACTGTATGTTACCTAGTCAATGCATACGCCGTATCCTAAATAACGATGTACTAAATAATCCTAAGTACCGATGTACTAAATACTAAGTAAGTTACAGTATTTCAAACATTTTGTTTGCATATCAACTACATTTCCCAGAAGCCACCACCTCCCCAAAACGCCGTTATGCAGTTGAGAGCGGAGTCCAGCTGAAGAAACTAAACGAATCTGTTCGTTGCACAGCACGAGATCAAGACGTAAATATGTTTCTACGGGGGTTAGCTTGCTGTCGGCCGGTTGCTTGTATTGGTAAACACGCTCTGAGAAAACCATCACTAACAGCGAGACTTGCAGCGCTGCAGGAAAGGAGACATGCTTCAACTTCGGAGGTAAAGTAACGGTAATAGTCGGCTACACACGCTCAGCAACATAGCCTACTTTGACCGGAAATCTGCTTAATGCATTATAAGTCAAGCAAGGTATATGTGTCTCCACAATTGTATTGCCACTTCGTAGTGTGTGTCTTCGGTGTAATATTTATTGTGTCGTAATAAATGTGTAAGGATGTGACCAGTGGATTTAGCAATGTCCAGACAATCTTTCTGTGGGTCACATGTTTGCTAAATTAACGTCAGTAGCTGTCTAGTGTAATACAGCTGAGTTTTGCCTTTTGCTAAAATATGAGGAAATAATTGGACCATGCATTTGCTTAAACCCAGAGGTTGTATGTGTTTCATTTTTGTTTTGACTGCATCTGGAACCATGGTTGTTGGTCAGGGTTACTGATGCCCAAGCTGTACCGCCTGTTACCACTGCACAACATACCCCGCTCCCCCTTGCCCCCTTGCTGATGATGCATTTAATGGGTAACACGGGAGCAGGCAGTCATGCAAGAATAGCACAGATGTGCCCTCTCTGCACGACTTGGTTTTCACAGTGAATCTATGCACATACACGCTGCAACAAAAATGTGGTGCCAGTGAAGGCTTACTGACTAGGGTGATGTTGTATACCAGTGATAAAGTTTTATGAAAGTAAAACTGTAGGAATCTCTTGTCATTTTTCAAAGACTCGCTCTGTGTGTAAATATATTTATTCACTGGTGTAGTGACTTTGGACCTGTTCAATGATAAGCACTGTTACATCTGGTCTAAGGCCAGAGGTCACATCAGGCAGTCATTGGCACTGATTGGACAATTTATTGTCTAAGTTGTAGCTGATTGGTCTGTTACAGTCTGTGAACATATCAGTCAGTGATAGCCTGTTTCACAATCAGTTACTGTACTGCAACAACCAATTAGTAAAGCCGACGTGACTAAAAATAACTTGAGTAGGCCTGCATCAAATGGGACATTTTCGCCTGTGTGGTTTTTTTTTTTTGTCATGCCTGTAGTGTGTTCTGTGCATATCAGTGGTATGCAAGGCTACAAAACCCCAAAGTATATGTCTGAGGGAGTACCTAGGCCTATATTCCATAGAAACCATCTCATCCCTTTTGCAAAAGGCTGATTGATGACATGACTACTTTTGTATTCGCTGGTTTCTCTGATCAGTTGAGTTGAAAACACATGCACATGGTAAGGGGAAGGGGAAACGGTGAATAGTGAAAAGTGAATAGCAGTCGTGTCATTTACAGTACATGCCCAGACAGGTAAGGCCAACACACACAGAGGACTGCATTGTAATAGTTATGGTAATCTGACTGCACAATTAGTTAATTTCTACAGTCAGTGCTAATATTGCATTAAGCAACACATTAAACAGTGCACATGTTATTGTATGGCTGGCAATAATGAGCTTTTTTTTATTTTCAAGTTTTAACATCTACACTGCATAACATATCTCTACACAAAATCTACCGTGTTTTGCGTGGTTTAACATTACATTACCAAGAAGCACACTTCCCTCTGCTGGACAGACTGTGTTACTGCTAATGATATAGATTTCAGAATTCTTCTGTTCCGTTTTAGGGCTGGTTGATAAATGGACCATGGATATATATTATCGATATATTTGTGATGATGCGATACCACTTTATCAAAGCCACTTACTCTTTTGCGTTCAGACAGCCAGGGCTTTTGTGGATCGCTCAACTGTGTCCCTGCACGTTATTATTTAGATATTTATTTGCACAGCACTTTTAGAGCAGTGTTCATTCTGTCTAAATAAAACAGGTTGTGTTTCCCTAGTTGTGGTGTTGAGTGAACACTGTTATGAAGAGGCTGGGTGGCCCAGGATTCAGTTAGCTGATGTTGTCTAGGGGTACACATATAACTGGACCTCAGGCCCAATGTAACATAAACAAAAAGCCAATACACACAGCTAAACCTACATCTACACACTGGCCCTACATGATGTGAAGACAGCTTGGCAGAGCTTCAGTGAGAGGTCACCTGCCTGTGGCTCTCACTCCCCGGAATAACTCCAGCACATGACCAGCACAAGCAATGACGTCTGCCTTCTGGCTCTGACCAGCTCACACAGTGTTCACATTTAAGGTTAGGTTTTCTTGTGGATGGAGGTAAAATCCAATGAGCGATGATACAAACAGGTGTCCAAATGCCATGACTACAGTAGATACACCGGGAGCAACAAAGTTCAAGAGGCAGATTAAGGTCCTGCTCCCACAGCAGGCCTACAGTCAGTGTGTGCCATGACTGAAGGGCAGGTGTGCTCTCAACCAGTTAGCCACAGATAGCGACATCACCAAAGCCCCACCTGTAAGTCAGTGCTTATCCCTGCATGTGGCCTAACCCAGGGCTGGAATTTCGTCATTTTAGGGGCAAGGCCACTTGGGCCTTTGTGTAGTCAATTTTGTGAAAGGGCATCAGGGCCACTGTGGCCTTCTGGCAGATATTTTTCAAGGGCACAAGGCCAAATTGAGAGGGCACGAGGGCCATGGCCCTCATGAAATTCCTGCCCTGGCCTAACCTATCCTAACAACTAATGAAACACTTCGCTCACTCTGTTTAAAATATCGATGTATTCTGTTACATTCTGTTTAAAATACCGATATATACTGTTTATCGCCAATTGGCGATTTTTGGCCCAAAAACATTGGGATATTAGTTTTGGTCCATATCGCCAAGCCCTAATCCCTTGTGTTTGTGTCAGACCCCCTTGAAGCAGACGGCTCTGTACGACTTCCATCGTGCGCAGGGTGGGAAGATGGTGGGCTTTGCTGGCTGGAGTATGCCTGTGCAGTATAAAGACAGCCACATCGTCTCCCACATGCACACGCGAGAACACTGCTCCTTGTTTGACGTCAGCCACATGCTTCAGGTATGGCAGTAAGATAAGTGTGTGATGTGTGTGTGTGTGTGTGTGTGTGTGTGTGTGTTGTTTTCATATATAAGTGAGTTATTGTCTGAACATGGAAGTCTGTGAGCTACAGAATGCGTGTAAACAAGGGTATATTTGCGATGCTTATGGTCATAAGATGTTATGTTACACTCCTGATGTTAAAACTGTTTGACTGAAATAGCATGTTCACAGAGGACCATGCAAATCTCAGACTAGGCATACCTTATTCTGCCAATGAACACAAAAGCCTAGAGTATCAGATATTATGGTTTTGCAGACACAGCTATCTGTTATTTGGGTTTTGTTTCCAGACCAAAGTCCACGGCAAGGACAGAGTGAAGTTTATGGAGTCCTTGATTGTTGCAGATGTGGCTGAACTAAAAGACAACCAGGTAAGGTCATGGCTTTGATGTGTGCACTGTCACATGCAAAAAAACGTGCAGGCACAACTAACTACAGGTGCGAATACATGTCTTTTCTTTACATCTCTTGACGTGTCCTTCTCTTTCCTCAGGGTTCTCTCTCTCTTTTCACTAATGAGAAGGGGGGCATAATGGACGACCTGATTGTCACTAAGACTGATCAGGGCTACCTGTATGTTGTCTCCAATGCTGGTTGTGCGGATAAAGACTCTGCCCACATGAAGGTACGATCAGCACCTAGTAGAGAACTCACTGCCCAGCTACTCATTCGAAAGACCTCTGGAAAATCTAAAGGGTCAACGGTTCAATTCCCCACACCCAACAGGAGTACAGAATATGCATAACTCAAAAGTGTGTGACTGGAAGTGCGTTAAAAAGACTTGTATGCAAATCAGAGACTTAAGCCCTTGGTGAATTAGGTACATGGACAGTCCGCCTGAAGCAATGTGGGGTTAGATACCTTGCTCAAGGCACTTCAGCCATGGATGAGGGCGCAGGAGAGTGCTGGTTATGTACTCCCCCACCCACAATTTTCTTTACTAGTACGGGAATCGAATCTGCGACACTCCAATCCCAATCTCAAGACCAACTCCCTAACCATTAGGCCAGAGCTGCCCTGCAGCAAGAGAAGCAGGAAAACTTAAGCTAGCTGCTTTCCTGTTTGACTGCTGCCTACACTGCTATTTGCCATTTGAGCAAACTACACTGAGCCACTAGCCTTGTCACTTCACGTCTGATCCATTAGATGTTTTTTTATCAAGCTGCCATAAGCTTGATTTTAGTCATAATGAAGTCCTATCAGGAATTTGAATATGGCAAATTATTACATTTTATTACACTTGGTCTCTCTGTCTGTCTGTCTCTCTATGTTTAGGAAATGCATACTGGTTTATGATGAAAAAGAGGAAATGATGTATGTACTTGTTTATGTGTTCAGGCTAGACTGCAGGAGGTTAAAGCTGCAGGTCATGATGTGGATTTGGAGTTCCTGGAGGAGAGTCTTGTGGCTCTGCAAGGTAAGACCTTGCTCTTCATCTATGGATTTTAAGAAATTCTGCCTGACATAGATTCTGCCTAACATAGATTCTGCCTATGAAAACTCAAAAAATCACACAAGCACACAACCTTGTAAAGGCCCAGGTGCCGATGGCGTCCACCAAAAGTATCATAATATCTCTCATCAGTGATAAAAATCAGAGCACACTGGTCTGGTCTGTTTGCTGGTTATTTTTTTATTTGTGTGAACAACGCGTTTCGCTACTGCTTCATCAGGTTCACTCTCCTTACACTTGTCACGTATTACTGATGATAGACGCTGCCTATATTTAAATGAACATGTGTCCCCAGGTCCCTCAATGGCACGTGTGCTACAGCCAGGGCTGAGTGATGACCTGGGCAAGCTGACCTTCATGACCTCTGTGCTGACCCCAGTGTTTGGGATCCAGGGCTGCAGGGTAACACGCTGTGGCTACACAGGGGAGGATGGAGTTGAGGTGCGTGCCTTACCATCATGACTTCCGTGGTCGCAGTGTCTGTCAAAGTGTTTTGTTGTTCTTTTGACTAGTTTCCGTTTAATGTTGTAGACTTTACCAATCCACTTTAACCTTAGTATGGTAGAGTGTAAGGTGCTTGTCTGTGCTTGATTTTCCTACAGTATAGCAGTAAAGCAGTTACTGGGCCATAAGTTCCCCTTCGCTTGCTCAACAAAATGGATACCAATGACTAATCAAATTTTAGCTGTATTGCATCAGACTTAAGATATTTCCACACAGCATGGCAGAAATCAAAACATTCAAGAAATATAAACCCCTAAATGCAGGCGTTCGTTGGTATGAATTCTGTGTAGTATTTTGAAAAAATTGTAAAAAAAAAAAAAAATGTGGTGACAGGTACATTTATACAGGTACATTTATAAGACTCATATTGTCATAAATGTCACTAATTGCAAATGCAAAGTTAGGACAAGAATATCTGTAACAACATTTTTTGGATATTCTTGGCAGACAATTTGTCAAGATAACACACTTTCAGCAACAGACATGAACATGAACATATGCTAATTTTACTGAATTTTCTAGCCTTATGCAACAGTTATATCAGGCGCTGCTATGCAGTATCAGGAGCCTCAGGAGCTCTATGTGCCTGTTTGTGATTATTATTGTGCCTTTCTCGTTTCTGTCAGATCTCTGTTCCCAGTGGGAGTGTTGTGGCGTTGGCGGAAAAGCTGCTGGCTAATAGTGAGGTGAAGCTAGCAGGACTGGGCGCACGCGACAGCTTGAGACTGGAAGCAGGCCTCTGTCTCTATGGCAACGACATCGATGAGAGCACCACACCTGTGGAGGCCACCCTGGTGTGGACTATCGGTACGCTAGTCGTCATTAGCACAATTAAGGTTGATCTGAATATTTCTGTAGAAAGTAAGCAGTCACCATCACACGCTGGAGAGGGTTTTGCTGATATTTTATTGAGCGAAGAAAGGCGTTTCTCTGAGCACTTCACAGGCTCGCTCTTCAAACTCACATGTCGGTGAAACGCCTTGTTTGCTCAATAAAATATCAATGAAACCCTTTCCAGTGTGCAGCGGTGACAGCTTATCTTCTGAAGTTTGCATCCCTGCAACCCACCAGCACCTACAGTAGTCACCAGAGACACCTGGCTATGCCGAGAAATTTTGTTTTTGTTAACTGAATGTTTCTGTATTGCTGTTATACCCCTGGCAAAAGTTCATTGTGGTGCTGAAGTTGTGTGTGTGTGTACAAGGCAAGCGGCGGCGTCAGCAGAGAGATTTCCCTGGGGCAGATATCGTGGTTCCTCAGATCAAAGCCAAGACGCAAAGGAAGCGTGTGGGCCTGATTTCTACTGGACCACCTGTTCGACAGCACACGCCCATCCTTGCACCAGACGGCCGCCTGATAGGTCAGATCATCACTCACTCTTACTTCAGCTTTGTTGAAATAGGAGAGGTTGTGCAGGAGAGGGCGCTATTTAGCCAAAACAGACCATTTCAATCTATGATTTCAATCTCCATCCTAAAAATTAGGATGTAATTGGGCTTGTAAAATTGCATTTTAGCTTATTTTTGATGCATCAAAGTTGAAGGCGTTACACAAGGCGTTACACAAGGCGTTACACAACATTTATTAATAAAACAGTTTTGACAAGCAGTACCTTGCTGTAGTTTCTCGTCGCCGCCATGATGAACGTCCGCACCAGTCGATTGTCGAACACGAACCAGCAGGAAGAATAGGAGGAGAGGTGGTACAATTGACTTGTTTGGACTTTCATCATGGCGGCGACGAGACACTACAGCAAGGTACTGCTTGTCAAAACTGTTTTATTAATAAATGTTGCATACACTTACAAAGTTCTCGTTTTTAATGTCAGGGCCTTTGTTGTACTACCGATGGAGTGTGGAGTTTCTTCGAGCTGTTTTAATGGTTTAAAAATAGCGTAGTCGTCATGCTTTGTCTGAGGGCACCTACCACTTCCATTGTTAGCCTTCTGGGACAAACGATAAAAAAATAGTTAAACTCTGAATGCAACAGGCTAAATCAATTTTGCTCCTCAGTACACATACCAACTCGGTATGATGTTTTAACATGCCAATTTTCATTTTACACCGAAGTTCTCCTTTAACCCAACTATGTTCGGGTGGCCTGGGGACAAATTTTGAAAATCACCTCTTCTGGCAACTTGTAAGTTAAGAAATGTAAAGATTACAACTGAAAAATAAGCCTCAGGTATAGGGCTTAACCAATGTGAAAATGAAAGGCAACACGTTGATCGTAATCTTGCTGATCAGCAGCAGTGCTCATCATTTTAGCAGCGGTGGTGCGCTCCTACTAAATGCATATAGGGGAAACACTGGAGCTGAGCTCCAAAGCTAGCCTGGTAAACCAGCCCCTCATACTTGATTTCTTTTTGGGTCTGGCAGTGCTGTATTGAAATTTTACCAATCCACTTGAACCTTAGTATGGTTGAGTGTGAGGCATTTGTCTGTGCTTGATTTACCTACAGTATAGCAGGCTTAAAGCAGATATTGTGGCCTGGTAAACCAGCCCCTTGTACTTCATTTCATTTTGTAGAGGGTCTGGCGTTGCTGCTTTGAGAAACGATTTCTTCCTAGAGGTGTGGACTCTGCTGAAGTTTAAAACAAGTGGCTCTTCCATTACCCGATCGCTAACATCTGGTTGTGGCATGTGCAATTAGCCTGCCTACGCACAACATTTCAGATGTAGCACACAAAGTCAACATCATTGCTCACGAATACTCCCTCTGTTCAGTGACTGGCTAGGCAAACATTCCATCTAATACAACAATGTCAATGAAAGGACTGCCAGACCCTCTGTACAAAATAAAATAGAGTACGAGGGGCTGGTTTACCAGGCTACTCCAAAGCTACTTGTAGAAGATGAATCTGTAATTTCTGTGGTGTTGCAGGTGAGATCACAAGTGGGTGCCCTTCTCCCTGCCTGAAGAAGAACATCGCCATGGGTTACGTGGAGGCCGGCTTCAGCAAGGTGGGCACCGCCGTGCAGGTGGAGGTCAGGAAGAAAGCCGTGCCAGCTGTGGTCAGCAAGATGCCGTTTGTACCCACTGGATATTACACTGGTCAGTAGGGCAGCGGACACTTCCAGCACTGTCCTTCAGAGTGAGTCTTGGCCTCGTCTGACAAGCCGCCCAATGATCCACCAGCACTTAACTTCACTGATTGATTTCCAAGTGGTTTGTGCTACTTTTTTGTGTTTGAATGAGTGTCTGGCTGGAGTTTTAAGATATGTCTTAAGTGTATTTGTGTACACCACAATCATTGTTTGAGACACTTTTTTTACTTCAGTGTAGAGTAGGTTTGTGTTTCAAACCTTCCTTGTCATATATATTGTTTTAATTTAGACTACAGAGAAAAGTGTAATAATATGAGAGTAACTTAATTAACATTATTTTCACTGAAAAACATCTAATAGTCCAAATACTGTAAGATTATGTTTACATTCCATATGCAGTCAAGAAATGAACCAAAACCTAGGACTGTTAATATCTCAAGATGATTCTACAATCAAGCAATACTAAATGATATGTTTATCTGCATTTTACAACTACTTTATAATAACCAGTAGGTCGTCACCTTGAACTATTTAGCACATATTTTTTAATATAGGCTTACCATATCAAAAGTGCCTTGGTTCTGTGAAAGGAAGCCAAGAATTGTGAGAATGACATAATAATGACTCAGATCTTACTCATTCCGTGCCAAACTGGACCAATCACAACATTAATAGCATGGAGACCACATAGGCCTATCTAAACCATTTAGTCCACCTCCAACCCCCTGTCATCCAGTCTCTTGCGTTGTATGTATCACCATACTGTAATTGGACCAAAGATGCAAGCTGACTGGTGGGGGGGGGGGGGGTTCCCATACCTGTGACGCTACACAAGCTTGGTGTGACAGCCATGCTAAACTGACCATGTTTTGTATCTGTATATTTGAGAGGCTTTTACAAGTGGAAAACCTGTGTTCACCCAGACTGAGTGATAAAACTAGCAGAGAATGTCTGTGACTTAAATTTGCAAGGAAAACGTGCCATACACTTTCATACCACTCATTCTCAGTTTTTATTTTTAGATTGACTACTGAACCATAGATTAGTTCCTATCCCTTTTCCTGTTTTATATATGTATGTAAAACATGAAAACGTTATGAAAAAGAAAAGCTACTACTGTTACAGTATTAGCCTACTGTTGACTACAACCACTACATGAGAGTAACTAATGAGCTTTGCTCTAAATCATGAAATTCTCTATTTTTTATACGTAATGTACGTGGACATAAAAAGTGGTAACAAATATTGTTGGTTGCCCATTACAGGAAAAGCTTGCCTGTTTTGAGATTGATCTACTGTGAATATTAGTGAAAAGACTGTCACATTTTTATACACTCATTTATTCTAAACTATGTGATTTAATAAGGCTGTCTTTGATTGATGCTAATAAAAGATCGTTTTTAACACTTTCAATCGCTGCTTTGTTTGTGGAAGTTACACCTTCTTGTTTTCCCATGAAATGTATAGTACAAGTATATACAAACATCGAGGTACATGTAAAGATATAAAAATGTACATGTTCAGACACATTCAATTGAACAGATGTAATAACAACATTAACCCTCACACACGCTCAGCACAGTTGTAGAATGGATAAAGTAATCTTGAACTCACTGTTAGTCCATTCTACATAAACTGCTGTCCTTTCAGAATCACTCTTCCTGAAACTTAGTTTGCACACTGCATCCAGCGCTCTTTTTTGCTCAGGGGATAGCCTTCATCTATGGTGAGCTGACTGTTTACGCGCCAGTATTTATCTCCCTTGAACACGTAGATGTAACCGTTAGTCGAGGTGAGGGCAGCATCAGGCTGGGACGGTAAGCCTTTGGCCAGCTGCGGCAGAGCCTTGGGGTATGTCTTCTGGTCGGCCAGGCCGAATTCATCCCACTGCCAGTACTCCGAGCCCTACACAACACAAATATAAAGGTACTCACTTTGAACCTTCTTTTCATTAAAACTACTAAACGATTTAGTAGAGAAGAGATGAATCTCACCTTAATAAACAGCAGTCTCTTATTGTTTCTGAGGTAGAAAGCGCAGTCGATATTGGAGGGAATGCCAGCCAGCTGTCTAGGAAATCCTCTGTCAAGTTGGAAGCCTGTATATCTCCAGACCTTCCCTCCTAGGTATCAGAATGTGTTACATCCTGGTTCATATTGGCCACTGATGTTAACTGATGTACAGTACCGAATGAAATACCTCACCGTTTTTCAGTAGATCTAGAGGGTTTACAGAGAATATGAAAAGTAACAAAGAAAGTTAGAACATTACCCTTTAGGAAATAGGATTTGCCGCTCCTGGGGGAATGGACTGCAGCAGAGAGATCCCCTGGTAGATCCCTCCACAGGGAAGTGATGAGAACGGGGGCAGTGTGACCTGAGTCAGTAACGGTCCAGACATGCTGCCCGCTGAAGGCATAGGTTTTGCCATGAGTCCCTGTTCCAACAGCACAGAAGGCCAGAGAGAGAAAGTCAACGTGCACAACTTACAACTTACACTGACTGATTTTTACCTCACATTGCCATGCTCCTTCTGGCAGGGGGACTGCCAATGGATATTAGCCTTTTGGTTACAATAGGGTGCATTTACATTTTATTTTTTAAATATTCATAAATGCACATTGTCCCTCTATAACAAATAAGAAATAAATAAATACATTTGTTGCATGTGTATGTTGAGTGTGGACAAGAGAGAACTCGCCAACCTAGCATTATGGCATCCAGAACAGCGTTGCAGGGGTTGGGTGGATTGGAACCAGGTTTAGGTCGAGGAGGGATTCTAGGATTTGAGACAGGTTTGCCTGAAATGAAAAGTAATTGGTTATCCTCTACATACCTTACCTTCATTCCAGGCATGCTGGTTTTTGGCTATGACAAACATTATTATGAGTAACATATGTGTAATTACTTGTGTCTTGTATATGACAGTAATATAACCAAAATATATGCTGTATAATGAATTTAAATTTTAATTATTAAATTCATTAATATATATAGATATATATATATTGTCTGCCATTGTATTATGAATGTCTGAGATGGGTGGGGGTGGGAGGGTTAACTGCGTGTTGTATTGTTTTGTTAAAAAGAATTGTAAAAGAAAGGCAATAATATAACCAACCGTATAGTGTTTGGATGCCAAGTACATCATCAGGATGCAGCTTGAAGTCATCCTTGTAGCCGGTGTACACAGGCCCCATGAGGGCGCTGCGGAACTGGGAGTGGCCGAGCCCAAGCGCGTGGCCTATCTCATGGGCTGCCACGATGCGGAGGTTAGGACCAGGTGTCGTCCCCTCACTCCAACGCTCCGTCACGTCAAAGTGTACCAACCCCGATTCTGGGACATCGGCATGTGCGAGAACCCCGCCTGTAACACATCTATATCTATAAAACTACAAATCTATATTACCCACGCGTACCTCTATTGTAAGTCGCTTTGGATAAAGGCATCTGCTAAGTGTAATTTAATGTAATGTTATGTAACACCGCCTACTGAACTTTTTTGTGGACTGGACTGTGAGTCTTTGTGGCTATGTTGGAATGATGTTTTGTCTTGCCTTATTTTGTGGACTTTTAAAGCATGATAATATTGTGTCGAAAAACAAAAATGGTGTTAGGTGTATCAAACCGTATATCACCTCATGAGTTTATAGTCACCTTACCATTTTCACTTCTCATCATAAAGACCAGGAAAAGCACAAATGCAATAGAGATACAGATACAACTTCACTGCTTGGGCCTCTAAAATTAGCTCAGGTCCTGATATCTGCCAGCTGGCCAGTGGTTATAGCAGTTAGACAGCAATTAATTATATATTGAGTAAAATTTAAGGAGAAAAAGCTTTTTACATCATAGTGGGCGGGCTTCAGGAAACAGCAGACAGAGAATAACAAGTTGGGCACTGCAGCAGTTGAGGCCTGGCAGTTAAGGTAATGGACCTGATCGGAGGGTCGCAGGGTTGAATTTGAAGCCAGAAGTGCCACTGAGGTACCCTGAGAATCCCCACACACTGCTCCCTTAAATGACCTTTAATGGACAATTAATAAATTGTAAAAAAAACAGTGATTCTGCTGAGCTTCATACCTGGTCCATCAAAAGGCATTATACAAGCAGCGTCCCTCTTGTGGAAAGAGAGTTTGATGTCAGCCGGCCCTGATGTCACTTCTTGAAATGTCAGTGGTGAGACCTCGCTCCAGTAACGAAAGGCCCTCTGGATGGCAGCACGAGTCTTGGCCACCCCCATATTTGACGGGTAGTTGTAGACACGATAAGTTAGCCTCTTCTTCCTCCACTGGCCTAATGAATCAAGTGGAATCATCAATGTAATCACCAAAATAATAAATGCAAGTTAATGTAAATGTGTGTAATACTGGTAAAGATAGATGAACGTAATGAAAAAACTATGATGAGTTATTTCACATTTTCCATTGAATTATATAGACAACACATATTTCTCAGTCATATCACTTTTGAGAAATGTAAAAAATGAACTCTATAACTTGACTTCATCTATAACTGCATAGAAGATGGTGTAGATTTATTTTTCCCATGACCCACTTCACCTGCTGTGCAGGTTCTCTTACCCAAAATGCGATACTTTAGGGTCCTGTTGTTGAAAGGGTCCTGCACTCCACAGCGAGGCTGGCGCATCATCTCCAGGGTCGCCCGATCCAGTTTGCCTGTGATCGGCAGCTCAGTGACCCTCTGGAAGGTCCTATTTGATCAGCATTTTAAGTAAGTCTTCATGGCAGATCCTCATAACCCTAACTAGTTGATTTGGCATGTTCACAATTTAGCATGTTAACTTTCATTCAGACTTGTCAAGGAATGGTTGTATATAAATTTAAGTTACCTCAAGGGTTCACTCAGCATCTCCAGTTGCTGTGGGGGTGTTTGTAAGAGTGAAAGTGAGGGGGAGAGATATCCATACTGTCTCAGATAAGCCTTCAGAAAAGACAGAAAAAATTACAAAATAAGATGCTGGGTTATCATCATGCTTCATTAAAGTGCCAAAAAAAAAAAAAAAAATTATCTACAAAGTTCAACCTATAAAGGCAAAAACATGTTTTCGTTGTAAGGTTAAAATGAGGAAATATATTGTAAGCACAAGTACTCAAGACCTCTGTTGCCAATGCTCCTATTTCTCCTGGATTTCAGACCCATCCTGTGCCCATTTGGTCCCAGTCATCTCCCATTACTAATAAGGTCCACACTTCATCAAATCAATGTTTCCGTTGCTGCTGCTGAAATCTGCCAGATTTAGCTACGTAAATGTTTCCAGGTATGTCCGTAGCTTGATTTGTGTTCTCTATTGTAAGTCACTTTGGACACCATAGCATCTGCTAAGTGTAGTGTAATGTCTGTGGTACTGTTGTAGATTTAGATACAAGATGACTGCAAGACTGCAATAGGAAGGGCTGTCTATGGTGTGTGTGTGTGTGTGTGTGTGTGTGTGAGGCTCACTTACCATGGCTTCTTTCAGGTCACTGAGGTCCACCGCTGAGACGGGTGTCATCATCGACATCACCATCAACAGTTGCCACCACATGCTGTTTGTGTAGAGGTGAACAGCTCCAGATACACACTCCGTCCACTTGTGCTCCCCGCTGCTGAACTGAGCGTTTCAGAAACTTCACAGCTGTTTCATAACCACACAGTACTGTTGTTGTCGTGTTGTCGTAGACTGTGGCGTGTCTGGGTTATTCCGTATTTAAAGCTGTATATTCTTGTCTTGTGTGTGGGATTCCAGGCGCTTTGTTTTTCTCTTCTCTGGTCCTGGTTTGCCTTTATATGACTGTGATGCAGTCAAGGAGTGGGTACTGACCTCAACCACATAGTACCCATGAGAGGGGGATGATGTTCAGAGGTCACGAGATGTCAGACAGTCTGTTAAAGCCCACTCACGGTACCCTGATGCAGTGTAACAGTCATGACTAAATGGAAATGTGACCATCAGTGATGACAGGCTCAATAAAATTAAATGTGTTGGAAGGTTTATACAACCGCAAAAAAAAAAAAAATCAGACTATGAAAAATGTTTCAAAAATAGAAAGCATCCCAAAGCCTGGATTCTGATCCACCTGGGGGGTATTCTAGATTACAAAGCACTTACCTGGGTATGTTCACTCAGAGCAAGTGGTAAATCTGCTAATAAATGAGTCCTGTGGCTTTGTTTTACTGGAAGAATCAAGCCAAAAGACCTTTCTATTAGGAGCTTTACTGCTTACTCTGAGTTAACTTAGCTGGGTTAGTCATTAAAGCACCTACTAAAGCACCCCCTGTGGACCAGTGTTGCCCTATTTTAAAGCTTACCCAAGAAGTGTAATTTCTATATTCTTTTTTTCTTTTTAGAATTTTTTTTTCAGCATGATCAAATTGATATCGTGATCATTTTCTTCATGCCTTAGCATTACATCAGATTCTAAGTCTAGCTCTGTGAGCTAACTCTACTAAAAAACAACATGACAACAATTTGATCTATGAGTGTTGCACAAACAATACAATGTGACCACACTTTGACAGCTTGTAAGTGTTGTCATTCTGGAACTAGTTGAAAACCACAATGTCATGTTCTGCAACTATATGGGGTGTGGATACCAGAAGATGTGTTTTGTTTGGCTTTTTCTTTTGTCAGTAGTCTGGAACCTCATTCATAAAATGTAAATCACCAGTGTAGCGTGGAGAACGGGAGATAAATATCTAGTTTGAGTTAAATGTTCTCTCATTCAAAAGAATACAGTGTCAGCATGGGACACATCAGTTTGACAGTTTGGTTTGGCAGTTATCTGTGGAACGTCCGTGGACGTGGAAAGGAGGGTGCAGACTGACACTGTAACATTGAACAGAGAGTGGCTCACAGTTTAAGCAGTTGGTATCTAACCCTTAGTGGAAAAACACATTTGCAGTAAATTACAACAGGGTTCATATTTTTCAACATTGAACTCAGATGACCTCATCAGGACAACTATAGAATTCCATATATAATTTAGGTTAAGCTTTAGGTTAAGACAAAAACATGGTTTAAGTATCAAGATTCATGTAGGCTTTGAATGGTATTTTAAGCTTCTTTACGTGGCAGTCTGTTTTGTTTTTATGACTTTGTTTTTCATTTCTTTTTCATTTAACCTTCATTGTCTGCAGTGGGTGGTCCGCAGATAGGTCCACATGCGGTTTTCTAAATTACAAAACGTGGGCTGTGAAGAACTGAGGCCAAGTGAACGAAGCCAAAGTAGGTTGGTACCTACTTTGCTGCCCCAAGGAGTGGGAGTCAGACAGGTGTGCACTCGTCACAAATGCGTAACTAGAACATTTCACTCTTAAGGTTCCATTTCATGATGTAATGGCCTTCTATAGCTTAGAAAATACTTGGAAAAAATCTATTCCCAACAGTTAAAAAAAATAAGAATTATAATATAACTGCTGGGCCAAATTGATCTTTTGTTTCTTGTATAGAGGAAGGGAATCTAATTCAAATTTGCTCCTCTGTGTCAAAAAAATATCACATTTAAGGCAAATATTTAGCCGAACATCGCCTGCACGTTCCTGCAAGCCATGCCGTTAATTTAGTCCCAAAGTGTAATAGCTGGATGTTGGTGGAAGAGGTCTCTTTCCAGTGGTATCATGGTTAATGATATTCAGGGGATAACCACTTTGGCCAATTTGAATAAAACTACCCCTGAAAAAAAAGCTGTCATGTGCTTTCTCACATTTGTATTTTATTTTTGCTAGTTTTGTGAAAGTGACGAGTTCAGATCCTGTTTTAAACTAACTTTTATTAGGTTTATGGGCACGTTAAGGTGCTTAATGCGCCCTCCTTCCTTTGACTACAAAGGAGTTGTTTGACTTTACATACATTATGTAATACAATTTTGGGACCATTTTGTAATTTTATTGTTTTTCCTCTGTGTCTGGGCGTATGGGGCACCCAGTAAAATGCGCTATTAGTGTTAACTGAGGTTTTACAGGACAGTCTTTTGTAAATCATTATTATTTTTTATGCATTTTTTAACAATCCTTTGCCTGCTAAGCACTGTGTCCCTACTTTCAGTGTGCTTTTATGTCAGCATGTAATTCACATAGCCTGAGGAACATCTGTAGCTTTACATCCTTACACTGACGTTTGCATCAGACTTTCATACAGGACCAATTAAGTAGTTTCATTTATTTTTCAAATTATGAACATTCGTGGTTACCACTGATGGCAGCAGGTACTAGACTTCCCACATATAACAAGTGCCATATGAGTTGAGTTTTCATTTCATTCAGACATCAAAAAACAAAAACCTGTTCACTAATAATGTAGTTCACTATTAAACTAAAAGTCTGTGGTGACATTTTTAATTTGTTCACTTGGATATCAAACAATACAGATATTACAACAGCTGATGGATAAGGACAGGAGGAGGACATATCTATGCCTATCTCTCAAGGCAGGGTCCTGTTGTAGATCCAATTCTGATACTGTCATGTCTACATATCAGAGTATATAGAAATGTACCAAACCTCATCTACAGCATGTGTGGTTTCACCATATCTACTAAGGTTAAAAAAGCACAATATGGAATAAAGTTGGTTGGAGGATAAAATATATGACCTGGTATGGCCCAGTCCAATATCACAGCCACTTTTTTTCTACATTGTGAAAAGGTCTTAAGTGGTAAACATTTCTACAGCCATTTAAAATGAAAAATGGTAATGTTCAGTAGCTATGGGATGGGAAGGGGGTGGGTCATATCTGCATGACGACTCAGTCAGTATATGGACAGGTTCTGCTTAGCTCACACGTCCCAGAGCAAATGTTCGGACTGATGGGCAGAACGCTACAGAGGGGACATTTGTTGTGTACATCGGTGTTGAGTTGAAGAACATGGTCAGAGGTCCGTACTCTTATTCATTCAGTCCCACCAGTCTTTCCCCAGCACAATACGCACCCCCTAATCACATCCCTTCCAGACACTTAGGAATTCTCCAGCTGTTGGAGCTCCTTGCGTATGGCGTCTACGCGACCCAGCTTATCCTTCTGCTCCTGGCTGATACACTTGATCTCCCCTGAATCCACTTTTTCCTGAAGCTCCTCTATCTGTCGCAGCTTCTTCTTCAGGTTCTTGATCTTTTTGGCTTTCTCCGTGGCTGCGCTTTCAGTGTTGTTGCTGCTGCTGCTGCTGCTGCTGCTGCTGGTGGTCTCTGTGGCGACCTGGAGGTTCTCAGTGCCCTCTGTGATCTCCTCCACATCCTGTTCTCCTTGCTCCTGCTGTTGCTGCTTGCGTTTCTCCCTGCGCTTCATGTTGCGTTTGGCCGCCTTGGACATGCCTCCCGTCTCAGCATCCCCCTGTCCTTTGGCCACCTGCTGCTGTTGCTGTTGCTGCTTCGCCTGCGCCGCATCCTCAGGATTCATGCCAGGAGGAAGGTCGGGCTTACTTTTGAAGAACTTCACATACTTGTTCTCATACCTGCAGGCAAAAAGATCATCAAAAGACACTCCGTAAGAAATTTGCCTGTGCACATTCTGCCTAAATTAGGTCTGTCATTTACAAAGATAAAAAAACGATGAACTTGATACCCACGTTCCTGTTACATAGCCTAGACGGTTTAATCTCCCAAAGATTACTCATCCATGCACATTTCCTGTCTTGACTACTGACAATACTTTTGTGGCTTCACTTGAATGTGTCATTCTGTCGTGTTCTTTTTCAAACTACCAAAAATGTTGCAAAGGTTTGAAATCAAAGTAAATTGCCTGAATCAAGGAGGAGAGTAAGAAGAGGGATCTGAATTCAACAATTCCCTTATAGATAGATATGCATGAATAAATGAAAAACCAACAACCTTCTTTCATGCATTACCACAATCTTAAACCTCAGGATATACAAACACTCACACTGGGACTTCTTCCTGGGGAACATAGCCATCCTTCACACGTCTGGGCTTTCGCCAGGTGCCATCTGGCCTCTGAGTGGCAGCGATGTATTTGCCTACAACAGAAAAGCCTCAGGTTTACCATCCACTTCATGAAAGCATAAAATTACACAAGTTAAAGTAGCCTGTACACAAGTATTCCAACCTGCACTGTGTAGTTATAAAGACTAGACATCCAGAGCTCACAAAACAAATGTAGGTGTGCTGTGTGGTGTGTAGATCTACAACAATTTCTGAGGAAATTCAGGTAGTCATAGTTTACAGTCATAGTTCATCATCACCATAGTTTATCAGTCCCTTTACACCATTAACAACTGGTCAATTACGCCAATATCTTCAAAGATAAAGGTCTAAATTTCATGTTTTTTAAGGCTGTACTATATTCAGAACGGTTGAGTTTGTAGTGTTTTTACTGAAATTACTCCAGTAAGTGTCAATTCATTTCCACATGCTACAACTGTCAAATCAACCAACCTTAGACCAGACTGCTTGGACTCCTTTGATTTCCACTTGTGGCTGTGATCATAACTACTATTTTCTGGGTATATTTAAGACAACAAATCGGTCTGTTAGCAGTTTAGCATGCTAACTTGACTACATTCTTGAAGTTGGCTGAACAAGTTAGCAGCCAGCTAGGTTTCGGAAAATGTTCACGGGTTATATCGGTGCAAAAAATGGTAAGCAGATATCAGACCTTAGATGTAATGAAAATGCATATGAGAATATCATCGTTTGTGAACGATTTACCTTCAGGTAAAATGTTATCGTTTGCTAGGCATGCTCAGATGCTTGCTTCTAGTTAGCCCGCTAATCGTGCACCGATCTGATTTCTGTATAGTGTACCAAGAAGCATAAACTATAATTGCGCTTTCCAGAAAGCACTATATAAGACAATACGATATGGCAGGATTATAATATCTGTGTTCAACGAGAATAACAAATTGAAAGCTATGCCCGATAAAGCAGCCTTACCCGATTCATCTGTCACATAGGGAGTCGCCATCTTGAAGGCTAGTTGTGCCTCTTCTTCTTTTATGTTTACAAATGAACTAACACTGATAAGTGGAGCGTTACTGCCACCCTTAGTAGCGTCGTGGTATTACACAGTCAGCTCTCATAGGCGTTTCTACCCATAGACATACTATACATAGTATATGTATACTGTATGTATAGTATGTCTATGTTTCTACCGACTACTAGGCCAGAGGTTGTGGTTGAGACCTTAAAAAAACTGACATATGAACTACAGCCATTCACTGGAACAGCTGGCCCTATGAGCACATAAATCATCAGACAGGTAGATTAGCCAGATGATGAAATAACATGTGTGAAGTGTACAAACACCTGTGAAGTGTACAGGCACTTATGTTAAGTCTTCTTCTTTTTCTTCTTCTTAACCGCATGACATATTCAGATGATAGACATAGTCTAGGACAGTAGTTCTTAACTGGTGTGGCCTAGGGACCATAATTTCCCGTCACCAGCAAGTCACGACTTTTCAAACCAACTCAAACCAGACCAACAGGAAGATACTGATTTCTCTATTCTTGAAACGGTACAACCATAGATAAATGTTAAAAGCCAAAAGTGTACTCCTAATTAGGAGTTGTAAAAGAGACATGTAAAACTGAAACATTCCCTACAGGTTTAGGTTACTTTACAGCAGTGTAGTAGAACAGATAAGCTAGGTGTTTGATCAAATCTAAGCCCTTGCCACATGTGCATACTCTGTGTTCTCTGCAAAGGATTCTGTGGAATGCTTTTCTCAGACTGCGCAACTGGACCTGTTCCACATAATCAGGACAGCACTGATTTAGTGCAGTGAGTTGAGTCATCTGTATCAGATAAGCTATACGTAATATCCCTACAAGATAAGGCCCACTGTTTAACACCTTCTTCTGTGAACTTGATAGGATTACTTAAATTGAGACCTTATTCAGTTAAAGACATTGCAAAAACCTTATGTGAACCTTTTACCTCGTGTACAGTAAAGGAATAAGCTTTGTTCTTGACTGGTCTCTGCCTGACTTAGTCTCTTAATCGGAGGTGTAAGAAATAAACATCTTGATGAAATCAGCATCATGATAAAACATCTCTGCACATAATATTATAACTGTAAAGGTTTCAGTCTCAAGGCATGATTAAAGAATATATAAGGATTTACCAAGTTTTCTTTTTCTTATCTTTCAGCTTGGCTTGTTTATCTCAGAGATACTGGAAGCAACTTAAACCTTATCAGTAGTGTTGCAATGCCTAAGACAGGGACCACATCACTGTGACCCCAACCTGGCTTTCACTTATCAAACTCATGTCAAAACCTCTAAGGTTGTAAATATAACAGATAAAGAAATAGTTAGCATAATGTGGAAAAAATAGGCTTCTGTAAAACCTGACAGGCTTACGGATTTCTGCCCAAAAAACTATAATGATGGAGAATTCTTTGAATCAATAGTAAAGCCAAACGGGCGTACATGACCACTTTAAAAGACAGTTTGCAGTAGGCTAGGATTAAGGATGGTTGCAGTAAAATCATGGCAACATTTTACAGTGACTTTTTTTTAATCAAATATTCTTATACTTCTTATACTACATTAACACTTTTGGTCAAAACAGGAGTTCATAGTGATCATTTCAACATAAGGCCTCAATTTTGCCGCACAAGCAGCACGATTTTGACTATTTGACTTTCTGACGCCATCATTCATTTGCTTTGATGCTCGGAAGTGACGCCATATCTCTAGCAAACCGGGTTCAGAGACGCTGGCCTGACTTGCTAGTTCATATGGTAACGTTATTCAGCGAACTTCTATACTGATACAGGTGAGCCAACATTGGGTCTTTTTTTATGTGATAGAGGGAGAGAAAAACAATTGCCATTTAACTGCAGTGCTTCTCACAATAATCAGGTTGGTTAGTAAGGTGCACAGTCCGTGTCATAAAAACAGTACTTTTTCAGCTAGCTACCCAGTAGCCACTGAATTAGCTACTGCTTGGTCAACCTACTGAAATTCAGAAATACATGAGAGAATTCAAACGCATTTAGCTATCCTAAGCTAGTGATGAAACGCTGTTTAGTTTTAGGGTTAGCTTGTCAGGCTACCATTGTACAATGCGTATTTTAATAAAATGATTTGAAATAAATTAGACGAGTGACTATGTGTATAATATTTGCAGTGCCACAGTTTGTAATGAAGCAAATGTAGTTATTGTCAACGCTCAGTAGCTGTCGCCAGTGTTAGCTTGCGAAACTACATAGCTGACTTGCTAGCAGGGGAGCGTTGCTAAGATACTGCCACATAACCAAAGCGCAAGCTATATGGGAAGGATCCTAGCCTCAGGTATTTGTGCAAATCAAACCACGATTACCACATACGAATTGTTGACTAAATACTGAGAGAAAGTTAACGCTACTTGGGTGTTGTTAGTATATGTAGTTTTGTTTGCTACCATGTAGCCCGTTTGTGAGGTGAGCAAGCCTGATTTTTGCTGGTCTTTTGTTCAGCTATTCAGTCTCGGCTAGCATCATGCCTCAGTATTGGCCTTCATTTGTTTTCAACAGTAAGTGAAATTCTGGCGTATTGGATAGCGTGAAGAGAATTGTTATCGTATCACAATGTTGGACACGTAATATGCGAAGATATGAAGACTGCATCTAAGTTAAGTCAGGGCTAGCTAACGTTGTATGAAGTGTGACGAGTGGTTAGGTATCGATCGCTAGCTAGCAAGTCTACAATTAATACTAAATGGATACTGTTACGGATACGGTGGTGGTGGTCTGTTGTATGGGAGCTGAACCATCCTTGCTAGCTAGTTATCAGGTAATTTCAGTCAGCAGTCCTTTTCCAGTTACATTTACGTATGGCCAGATATTGATAGCTTGTTGCTGTTAACCTGTCCCATCGGTGTTTACCACTCTTATATGGTATATAACCTATCAATCTGAAGGTAACGTTAAATGGACATTGATGAGTAACATTGCAAAGGGTTTGTCATCAGGTAAAGAATTGGTCTGACACTGTGAGCGTGTGATTGGTGCCCTTTGATCCTTTTTAGCCAGCTAACATTAGGTTATAAGTAACACTAACAAGTTAGGTTAGCCAACTTACTCAACTTGCGCATTCTCTGTATGTAGGGAAGATATTAACTAGAAAGCCCACCGACTAACTCGGTAATGCTTGTGTTGAGTAACGAATTCATTTGGTGTTATGGTAACAGTTACTGAAGTTGTAATGTAAATTTCATAAAATGTATAATTTTTGAAGTGCTGCTGTCTTGCACACCAGGAGCAGGAGTCGTCTTCAGTTTCTTGTCCACGTCACAAATCTCCCGGTTGAGATATTTGTTCTTGTAGTGAACTTATAATGAGTTGTACAGAATATTATATTAGTATTTCATAGTCCTATCAAAAGGCGCCATTTTGCCTAATTACAATCGAATGTATCCGTGTGTTGTGAGAACCACTTTCATGTTTCCTGGTCGTTCTAAATAATGTTCCCGAACGAAAGTGATGTTAACACACGTCACTGGCTCGAATATTTTCTTAAAAATCACTATGTGAGCAGTAAGAAATATCTCATGAGAACTGTTCGGAGTTAGAATTGCTCATTGGGGTTTTCGAAGTCAATGTATCTGCGTAGGAGATGAAAATTGTACATGCTGGGAAGTCATTAGGCTAGTTCTTGCTCTGGTCTTATCCTATGGGCTATCGCCTTTGGACCTGTGAGTTCCAATGGCATTTCATGGATTTACTGCCTGATCTGTTACCACTTGCTTTGTCTTCTGACTGAATGAATCTTTCACAAAGCTCAGTCGCCCCATAAAATCATAAATACCAACAATGTATGTTGGCCACATATTTATGGGTCCTTACATTCGAGGAATTGACTAAAGCTGGCTTGCTGTGTACAGGTAGACACCCTGTCCTATTTTAAGTAAGGTTCGGATTTCCACCCATATCATAACCTACAAAATACGAAGAGAAGCCCATGGGGAACGTTCAGGCATTGTTAGAATTAGCTCAGAGTAACACCCAATCTGCCTGACGAGAGAGGAGAGTATTGGAGGTTCACCCTCCTCTTTGGCAAACAGCTGGAACGGATTCCTTCCTTGAAGTCTTTATGTGTCAGTTGTTAAGAGATTGCGTGGGATTTGACATATGTGACGACAGCCAGCACTACAGCAGACGTGACTTGGGTATACAGTATTTTATTTTCCACAAAAACAAATGTCGGCTGAAGAGAAAACTGAGTAGAGTAAGTTCTGTTGTCTTCTTAACATTAGCAGTGTCCACAGGAAGTGTGAATTTGACTGGTATATTACCATGCAGCTGCCCTGTTCAAGGATGGTGGTATTGATTGCCATTACTCCACAAATCCAAAAAGAGAAAAAAAAATGCAAAAAGAGCTGAAAGGCATTACGCCACTAACATTAGACTACACCACTCGTGCAGTTTCACACGTAGGATTACAATGACTTGAGCTACGGCGCAGTGGTCAAGATCTTCGTGTGCCTCCTCTGGGCTGGCGAATGACGGGCAGTGAAGTATTGTGAGGAGAGCTGCATCAGCAGGAATGGTTCCTGTGAGCCGCAGTCCGGTTCTGGCTCGGCAGCTGCCGCCAAGCGCAATATTAGATGCAGATTCTTTAACTGTAAGCGAGGCAGATATGTAGGATCAAATGTGTTTTTGATCAGATGAGTTTACGAAAAAAAGAAGAAAATGGTTTTCAGAAGTGTAAAGGAACTTGCTGTACCGAGCAGAAGACTTAAAAAGGATCTTATGCTCACCAAACTGTTACATTTGAGAGGAAATGGTCTATTTCAATCAGCGTGACTTAAGTTGGTCAGTGTGGTGTAGACCCACATCTGGAATTGCCATTGCATGGAGTGATGGACGATGTCCACCTTTCTTCCTAATGGTTGTAAACAGTTTGTGAGAGGGTGACTTGCAAGAAATGAATTATTTGGCTCTTTGCTTTTTCAGGCTGCAGTCCCAAGTGCAAGTGCAGTCGATAAAAGTTTGAAGGTCGAGCAAAACAGTTTTCATGCGTATTTGTTTAGGTACAGGAAAAGGGGGAAGACGGAGTAACTGGGGGAAAGGCTTTTTCAGTGCTGGGTGGGTTGTGGAGGGGTGGAGGGATGGACGGATGAGAAATGTTGGGGTAGGGTAGAGAGGGGAGGGGAGGGGAGGGAGAGCTAGGCTGCACATGTGTACCCTGGGCTCTCCTCCACTGTGTTTGGCCTGGGATGACCCCGCTACAGCACCTCCTCCCCTGCCTGTCATCCGAGCTGCTCCGTACCTCCTCCAGCAGGAGCACAGTGAGCTCACACTCACTCACACACACACACACTCACAGACACACACACACACACACACTCACAGCAGAAACTGCTTAAGATCAGCGTTAATCTGAGACGGTGTGCGCTAGGCTGAGGAATATGGCACTCTTTGTTCTGCTTGGCTGATCTTTTCTCTCTCCCCCTCTCTCTCTCTCGCTCTCTCTCACTCTCTCTCTCTCTGTCTCTCTCTGTCTCTCTCTCTCTCTCTCTCTCTCTCTCTCTCTCTCTCTCTGTCTCTCTGTGTTTTCTTCCATTATTCTGCATCTGTCTCTCACACCAGTTGTGAAAGTGAAGTACTGAGTGATCACCAACGCAAAGCAACAAGCGGAGCATAGCATGGCCCGGAAAAACGTCCCTAAAGGTAAGCATTCTGCACACACACACACACACACACACCACAGTTCTGTACGGATTGTCCTTCCTATTGCTCTCCACATGCATTCTGCCCATCAGAGTCCTCCTACCAAGCAGCTGTCCGACAAATCCCCCGAGTTGTACCCATTGTTAACCACCTTACCTCACTGGCCACAAGTTCTCCAGTCTGGTCACTGATCCAGTGCTGCCAAACCTCACCCCAGGCCTCCCCAGCCATATCATTAGCTCCTGCTGGCACCGTTACGCTCTCCCTCTGTGGTTGAGAAACGAGAGCTTTGGCTGGCGATGTAGTCTAAATGGCTTTCAACATACAGTATCTCAGCAGCCATTTTGCTCAGCCTTTTTTTAATGTGGTGAAATATTAGTACAGCTTACACTTGTAGTGGTGAAAAACACAAATGCTTATGATTTGCACTTTCACAGGCAACTTTAGTGTAGTCGAAGGACTTCTGTAAGACATGTCAGCACTGCCTCCACCTTGCCTGAATTACCACTAGCTATTTGAATTTTCAGCCAGATGTACACACACACACACACACACACACACACAAAAGGATGTCTAGCTGGGTAAAGTGTTGTATTGCTTATTAGAAGTGATCCTGCATTGAGTGTGAACGTGTCTGTCGTGTCCACAGGGAAGGAAAAGAGAGGCCACTCTGTCCCTCCTCCTTTTGAAACATTGGGCTTGAGCCTGCATAGCCATGTTTGTGCACACATACTCACATACTTAGCCGGAGACTTGATACTCCAGATGGAAAAAGCAGCACTTGGTATTTCCCTCTTTGTGGAAAAAGTTTAGTTGTCCTTAAAATATGGCTCTGTCCATCCACATTAAAGTTATCTCTCTCCTACTTTTCATCCTGGGATAAACCAATGGACAAGAGTGCTTCTGCACTAGTTCCTATTGCATTGTTATTTTTTTAGCAAATGCTTTCGACCAACACAGCTCATTATATTTTTGAACGAATGATAGAATTATATGTGCACTAGAGGTAGCTCATCCCTGCCTTCCTTGATCTGTTAAAATTCCACACTTTTCTATTTTTAGCAGGACGAGCTGCACAAATGTGGGTTGTTTCATGCTAATGAAATCTGGGCTGCATAAGAATGCGTAGAGTTTCTGTACAATGTTGTGAAGTGTTGCTTGTCCACAAAATGCCGAAAGGACGTTTAATATATAGTCATGTGGAAATGAGAATACTGACAAATTGAGAAGCTTATTTGGCTGAATAGACCAAAGCTGTGCTCTCATCTTTTGTATTATTTTGTCTTATAATTGTTTGTTTTGTTATTTATTTATTTATTCCAGGATGTGTTGTAAATAAAATCATGTAAATAATGTTATTATAATAATAATAATAATATTTTATTACAAGTTAGCAGCCCATGACATTGGCCAAGGTTATGTCTTTTTGTAGTATAGCTATCTTGTACAAGTCCTGAGTGGTTCTGTATGCTAATTGGCTGCTGTAGGATGGGTTGGCATTTTGCCTCATAGTGTAGGCATTTAGCAGCCCACTGTATTAATGAGACTTGCTGAAAGGGACACAGTCATAGATGACTGTGTGTGTGTCTGAGAGAGAGAGACAGAGACACAGAGAGAGAGACAGAGAGAGAGAAAGAGAGCAGACACCTGGCCTTGTGGCCCCCTTGACTCCCACAATGCTGTTTGGTTAAGTAAAAGCGGCATCGTCGTTACATGTCGTTTTGCAAATATCTGTCTGGCTCCACATGAAGGCCTGTGCAGGCCTGAGATTCTTACATCATGTAAGAACTCAGCCTTAGTTTTTGCGTGTGTATTTCAGGTATGTTGTCAACTTGTTCCTCAAGTAATCTAGCACAGAGCCTGCAAAAACCGACAGGACACGACTACCGAGAAACTGTAAGTGCTTAGGCGTGGTGTAGGTTGCTCCCGTCAATTTGAGAGGACCATGTGGATTTTGAACTCTGAATTGTGTAGAGGCTTTCAAGACTGTAGTCAAACATATCATAACTTAAGATGTGTATCTCTTATAAGAATAGGGGGGTGGAAACACAGAAATGTATCTACTGTGTGTACTTTGTATGCACTACCTGTTAACCTCAAAATGGTCAAAGACCTGTGTACAGTGTACACACCTCATCTCTGATGATGGCTCTTGACCTAGTATGTACTAGAATGCTTGTGTTGCGTTATGGAATCAGTGGGTTGCTAGGCTGCACAACTTCCTTATCGCTCTTGTCTCTATTGGTAAACTTATTCCAGAGTTCAGGAGTGTCCTGGTCTGTTTGCACAGAACCAGCGGTTACCAGCTGAAGTGCTGCATAGCCTTATCAGCCTCGTTTCATTTCTATGGCGTGCTGTGACGTCAGTACTGAGACGTTCGTGCAACCTGTCAAGCTATTTTTGACACTGTTTTTTGTGTACTTGGTAGTTGAGGATTGCTGACTGTCTAGATTCCTGCTATCTGTAAGTGTTCTAGTTCCTTGGCCATGGACCAGAAAGTGTTTGAACTGACAATGGGAGATTCTTCTTTGAATCCATAACTTGAACAACAGGGTGTGGAAACATTTGACTGTGTACACGTGTTTAAAAGATATACTGTACTGTCATAACCCACTGAAATTGTTTTACGAAGCTTAAAAGGTGTGTCAACCTTGATGTGTCTTTTTTTAAGCCGACTGGTCCAGAAATAGCTGTTGACGTAGTGCAGAGGTGGGTAATCTGGTTTCGCAGAGTAAAAGACCAAACCACATATTTGTTTCAGCCATTCACAAAAAAAACGAAACAAAAAACAGCTGATTGGAATTAGCACAACTCTTCAGCCAGGTAGGTGAACTTAGCTGGGCGGTGTGCACAGGTTGAACCAGTACATAGCACGACTTTCACTTACTGAATTACCCGCCTCTGACTTGAGTGATGTCAAACATACCACTCTTGTTTTTGTTAAACAGCACACCTTTGTCGTTTTTATGCTGCTTTTAAATTCTTCACTAAACACTAAAGTGTGCTTATGGTCTTGACCCCTAAGAGCAGTGATTTGAAATGCATAGCCTAGATGCTGCGTCTGAAAAATTCTTCCCTCTTTTTATAACCCTGTTCTTAATTTCACTGAGGCGAATTTTACTTTGCTCTCCATCACTTTGAATGGTGGTGAAATTATGGTGGGGCAAACTTGTGGCAAATTCACCCAATTAGGCATTACAGAGTAGGTCAGAATAACAAAAAATGTTCTGATCAACGTTGCGAACACGTGGCGCCTGTAATACGAAAGTATTGGTTTGAAAAAAAAAAAAAATCCAAGCGAAATTTGCCTTGTGTTTCACTCTCGCTGTCAAGAGCAGTGGAGGCAGTTTTCTTGAGAGGTCACCTGCTTGTCTCTTCAAGTGAAGTCTGGCAAAGATGTACAGAGATCAGAGATCATCAGTAGGTGCGAAAACAAATGGAGGTGAATGAAAACCAGTAAATGGGTTTTGTCGAGTGCGGACGGTATTTGCAAACCAAATCGCTATGCTGATTCAGACGAGCATCAGCTCAGCCTGAGTCTGCCCAATGGTTGAAATTATTTTGGGGACCTTTTGTCCATGCGGGCATCCAGGGCCCAGCGGGCATCCAAGGCCCAGCTGTCACCAGCCAGTGAGGTCCCAGTTTGCCCACTGGAGACACCTGGCTGTGTCTTTTAGTGGAGCCACTGTTGTCCTCCAGGGTGTGAGTGTTTACGTGTTTGCCAAGCCTGTATGTCCCAAGGCTCCTGAGTCACGGCTACGGGACTCGCCTTGGAAAAGCAGCATGCGTGGAGAAGTAGACAAACATGTTTGCTTTGCGCCCTTCTCCCCCCCCCCCCCCCCCCCTTTTTATTATTTGGCATGTGCATGTATTTGCACATGTATGAGTATGTTTGCACACGCATGTGTGTAGAGGATGGACCATATTTGCACTCCAGATAGGCCGGCTGACTACGTGGAACGGCGCAGTAGCCTAAACTTTCTAAAGGCCATCCCGGACAAAGGGCCTTTGAGCACAGAGTACGACTGTCAATATGGGAGCGTTTCATTAAATGTGGTGAACAAACCCCGCAGGCTCAAGTAGCGGATGCGCTTTGTCATTGCGACAGGCATGTCTCCAGCCTCTATCTTTGTGTGGGCTCCCGTCTCTGACCTTCTCTTGGGCCTTTTTTTTGATACCATGCTGATGTCCTGTGTAGCACTGAGCACTTTGAGAAATGGTCCTGAGAGACAGAGAGAGAACCTGAGACCCTAAGTTTCTCTCTCTCTCTCTCTCTCTCTCTCTCACACTCACCCTCACTCTCTCATACACACACACCATCTGGGGAACACGGCTGACATGTGGAATATTACAGCAAGGAAAGCTGAAATGAAGAAAAAAAAAAAAAGAAAAACCTGAGCTGCTCATGCTTATGGGCCCCCCCTTTGCAGTTTGGATGAGTTCCTCCTGACCTACATTTTTAGGGGGAGGTCCTCTTGGAGTCTGAGGCTCCTGCCAGCTCCACAGAAAGCAGACCGACCGACCGACTGCTGTCTCGCTCGGCGCCTCCAGAGCAGGGCTCAACCCTCAGTGCCTTTTCAGCGTGCAGATTTTCCCTGCCTGGCTTGCGGGTTTTAAAAAAAGTATATTTTGTGTGTTTTGCTGTTTGTCATTTGCAGATACGTCGGGTGTCGTATTTGACACTCATTCCAAAATGGTGATGTCCCAAGGAGGAACGTTTGAGCGGATGAAGGAGAAGGTGGGAAACTAACTCTGCATTTCCTCACTCTCACACACACGCACTGTGAACACTTGGTAGATTTTTGTAAGCAGATTTATCCACGTATAATCCTCATGCATGCCAACTTCACGTCTTATCTAAACTGAGAGACCACACAGTTGTGGTGTTCTGGCGCTGTAGTTTTCTCGATGAACAGGACTCGTCTTAAGTGGGCTTCAGACGGTCTGAGGGGTTTTTGCTGGCGAGTGGGTTGCGGTGCCTTGGCTGAGTTTGGTTAAGATCTTTTCCAGATTGACTGCTTCTCACTTCCTCTCTCTCTCTCCACCCCCGCCCCCGCACCCCCTCCCTCCCCTCTCCCCCTCTCCCTCCCTCTGTGGGCTGTACAGATAAACGCGGTGCGAGCGGTGGTCCCCAACAAGAGCAACAATGAGATCGCCCTGGTGTTGCAGCACTTTGAGAACTGCGTGGACCGTGCCGTACAGGCTTTTGTGGAAGGTGCAGTAACAGAATATATACCTGAAAAGCACTCAAACACATCTACACACACTAGGACAAGGGGACGAGGACATGGTTATATTGGTTGGTGGTGTGTGTGTGTGTGTGTGTGTGTGTGTGTGTACACATGCCAAGTGAACACCCAGGATTATGCTTTGAGGTTGTTATGGTTGCATGTTTGTCATGTTTGCCAGCTTACCACAGCTGGGAGATTGCTACGCCCATGAGACTTCTCAGCAACTCTCAAGTTGAATCTAAGACACATGCACGCACGCACGCACACACATTAAAGTGGTTGAGTGAGCCTCTGTAAACAGGCTCCAGTGTCTGAACCCAGGTGTCTCACGTACTCCACACGCACAGACGCACGTCACCATGTAGCTGCAGAGCGCTTTGTACGGGCCCTCTCCCAGCTGTTGTGTCCGGTGAAGGGGGCCGGGTTGTATGCTTAGTGAGAGTGTGTACGTGTGCGCAGGCAAGTGGGCCGTGTTTGCTCTTGCTGACTGACTGCTTTTGAACTCCTGCAGGCAGCGCCGTGGAGATCCTGAAGGAATGGAATGTCACTGGGAAAAAAAAGGTACGTCCATCGTCCTACATGATGACGGACACTTCCTCTGGATGTCGCATTCCTGCTCTATCCTGATGGAGATCTCTGACTCAAAGAGCCACAGTACACACACACACACACACACACACACACACACACACACACACACGCAATCTTTGATCCAAATGGGTTTGGGGTTCCTGCTCTATGATTTTAGCCCCAGTTAGCTGGCTTGAACATAACCGAAGGCCGAATTGCAGCATATTGCATGTGATGTGGCATTAGAGGTTCCGTTTAAAGTTGTAACGGTCACAAAAGCCTTGTGTGTGTGTGTTAGTGTGTGTTTCAGCCTTCTGCTGTTCAAGAAAATGCTGTGTCATCAGTAGACTTTTGCAGTCATCCAGGTCGACGTTTTAACAGAAGTAAAATCTGAAAAATAGGAATGGGTCGTAGGTTTTGGTAGTAAGATGTAATTTGTGAAAAGGTGTAATATGACAAAAGTCTGCTTGGGGAAGTCAGGTCTCTGTGAAAGGATCCATGTCTCCAGGCAGTGACATGCCATAGCATGCTCAGGAGCTAGGGACCCCATGGGCCCCTTCACCAGCAATGCTAAACATACCTTTGAGTTCAGACCTGCGCAGCTGTGCTTTACTCCACTGGTTGTCCACTGCTGGTTCTCGCTATCACTACTCATCCCATTTGAAATGATTCACCTGAAGCCATGCTCCTTAGTGAATTACTTGTTCTTAAGTAAAGAAAAGCAAATAAAAAAGATATTTCTAATGAACTTTTGGCAAAAGTAGCAACATGATGTCCAACCCATTGGCATAACTTTAAAGGGCTGTGGTGGTGGGTGAACCTGTTGCGTCTCTCTGATCGGCTCTTTCTCCGCTGTCCCCTTCCAGCCCAAAAAAAAGAAGAAGCCCAAACCCCAGGCCAAGGAGGCCGAGCCCGAGCCCACGCCCTCCGAGTCCACCCTGCCTCCCGAGGCGCCCGAGACGCACAATGGTTTCCACGCCAACGGCTCCCTGGTTGCCGAGGGCGAGTCTCTGGACTCCCTGAGCGAGCAGTTGGACTCTGTGTCACTGGATGCCGAGCTGGACTCCGAGCCTGCAACGCCCGACCTGCCTGACCTCACAGGTGAGGGTGCTCTGGGGGGCCTCTGCCCCGGTCACACAGGCCTCAACTCCTAGTGCAGCCCTGCTGACTGCTGTTGCCTTATAGATGGATAATGGGGACAGGGTCAGCCATTAGTGACTTAACACACAAAGCACTGCCACAGTAGTCTTTTTTTTTTCCTTACATAAGGCATAAGGCTGCTACTCATTTTCTTTTGGCCCTCATTTTATTTTTTGTTAGTATCTCATTATTAGTCACGTTATTTTGTCGTGTCTTTCCCCAGACAGTCCCTGTTTCATTAACCACTGTGTATAGCCAGGTGTCAGTCTCAGTTTGAGTTTTGATTCTTTATTAAGTTTTGATTTATTTCTTCATGTGATTGAATATTCATTTTTGCTTCATACAGAAGATAAAGTAAGTGTGTGTGTGTGTGTGTGTGTGTGTGTGTGTGTGTGTGTGTGTGTGTGTGTGTGTGTGTGTGTGTGTGTGTGTGTGTGTGTGTGTGTTTTACTCCTATTTAGCACCTGAAGCAGAGCAGTATTCCGTTAGTCCTGGACTCCATCAACAGGGTTTCCGCAGCAACAAGTCACGTGCCAGACCTGGTTCCAGCTTTAGCTCCTCCTTCCTCCCACATGACCAATCAGGCGCATCGGCTGGCAAAAAAATTGGTGAGATTTTCCAAAATATAGGCTACCATAAAGCCTACACCCACTACATCACAGACTGAAGAATTAATCAACAGGTCTTGCAGATGTTACAACAGAGTCATTGGTATAGTAATTTTGTTCTCTTTGTTGTCAGTTTAGTAGTTGGTATATAGTATGTGAGTGTGGCACAGGTCAGTGAAGAACCTGTTGAATTAGGGAGTGGCACTGAGTCAGAGGTGCCAGCAGAAATGTATTTTGTTTTTACTTTTGCTAACATGGTGAGGTATGGCAGTAGTCGGCATTAAGCAAGGGCCCTTTGTTCGTTCATATCCAGGAAGTAAAATCTCTCAATGTTGATGAGTCCTCAGAGTTGAACCGATGTGTGAAATTAGCTTGAACTTCTCGCTGAGCCGAAACTCCTCCCCTCTTCTGAGAAGGAGAGCTTCCTCTTCCTGATTCTCTCAACTGCTGAGTGACACAGAAGACCCAGAGGGTCCAGGGGGCAGAAGCTCAGGTCTACCCATGACTAAAGCAAAAAGTGCAGTGTCATATCCCCAGCACGTCACTGAGGCTTGCCACATGCAGTCAACAGGAAGGAGGCAGGGGGGTTACAATTAGCTGCCAGCTTGTCATAAGGAAATCCTGTGTGCCTGTGATTTTTACACCCCTTCTTGGAGTGTGTGTGTGCACGTGTTTGTATGTGTGTGTGTCTGTCTTTGGGTTTAAAGGTTCACAGTGCACTGTAAAGTTGTGGGGAGAAACAAACTGCGAGTGAGGTCCCAAAAGTGAGACAAATCGTTTACAAAAGGTTAACTTAAACCTTCTGAATGACCATGACCATCTGAATGAGTCCCTTGTGAGAAATACACATGCCTGAACTGTCCATGGAACTTATTCAAGAATGCTTGCCAGTCTCAAAAGTTTGCAGCTCTACCCTCTGAGATGTGTCTCACCCTGTGTGTGTGTGTGTGTGTGTGTGTCTTTATTTGTCTCAGCCCCCAACATCGACCGCTCGGTAAAGGACCTGCAGAGATGCACGGCGTCCCTGACGCGCTACCGCGTGCTGGTGAAGGAGGAGATGGACTCGTCCATCAAGTGCATGAAACAGACCTTCGCAGAGCTGCAGAACTGGTACCCGCTCTCCCCTCCCCCTTTCTCTTTCTATCTCTCTTTATCTGTCTCTCTGTCTGTCTGTCTGTCTCTCTCTCTGTCTCTCTTCCTCTCTCTCTCTTTCTCTCTGTCTCTCTCTTTTTCTGTCTCTCTCTCTCTCTCTCTCCTTCTCTCCTTCTCTCCCTCTCTCCTTCTGTCTCTCTGCCCGCAGCTCTGCCAAGAGCTCGAGCTGCTTTCACAAATGTGGGACATGGATCATGTTTACACTGCGCCGGCAGTGAGGATGTGGTGTGTGTTCCCTTAATACGTGTTGAGTAACACACACTCTCTCGCTCTCGTCTCTCCTCCCCAGTCTAATGGACAGAGAGGTGGCACTGCTGGCCGAGATGGATAAAGTGAAAGCTGAAGCCAGTGAGTATGAATACCTGTGTGAATGTAGAGGCTCTGTGTGTGTGCGTGTGCGTGTGCGTGTGTGTGTGTGTGTGTGTGTGTTTGTGTTTGTGAGTGTGTGACTTAAGGGTGGAAGAGTATCAAGTTTGTCCCATCCTTGAATGAGACCTTTGTCCTGTGTGAGTGCCTGTGCTTGTGTGTGTGTGTTTGAGAACAGAGAAGGAGGAACATTGAGACCAGAAATTCCAAAAATTCCTGGCTTCCTCTAAAAAAAGCAAGTGGTCCCATCAGCCTTTCGGAAAGCAACGCTAACCTGCTTTTCTGTGATGTTTGGTCTTACCGTGTGAGGACGACTTTCATTACACTTTCATTTTGTGTCAAGTTCACGGACTGGAGTTAAGTTCACTCAGTCTTTGTGTGACACCTGTGCTTCCGTGACAAACTACACCATGAGAAATTTGCTTGCCACAAGTCTGCATGACATATCTGAAACGTAACCATTGTCTCAGCTTTTCCTCCGTTTCGTAACTTTGTAACTCTTAAAAATCTCAGGTTTACTTTGGTTCAGTCACACAATATGCAGCTATAACTGCAAACCCCCCAAACAGACTGATGCACTTTAGGTAAGAGAGACTTTAGGTTTAGGTAAGAGAAAGGTTTGTCATCCATATGAATGTAAGAATAATGCTATCGATACAACAGACAAATCAAGTCAAGTAGGTTTTTATTGTCGTTTCAGCCATATACACAGTACATAGTGAGACGAGACAACGTTTCACCGGGAACAGTTGGTGATACACGCAACTGTTAGAACACAGTATGGACAAGACAGATACGTAATAGTGCCTACATATACTATTAGGACCACATACGCACAAAGTACGCACACACAGTCATTAGAGACTACACAGATTCACTCACACACACATGCCTGTTCACACACACACGCTCTTGGACACATATGTACATGCATTACAAGTTGATAAATACACACACACTTTTTCTCTTACTATCTTTATCAAACATGTTTCATAAATGTGCCTTAAGTGAGCTAGGTTTTGAAGAGCCCAACATTCAGAATTGCACAAGAACATAGTCTTTTTACATTGCCATTGACAGTCATCTTAATTATCATGTACAGCATTACAAATGGGGTCTGCTGATCCTCTGCATGATTATGTCTGTGTAGAGATTCTCATTTATGCAGGTCATGGTAGTCAAGGGGGCTAAGTTGTAAGCAACTGGACTTCTTTTTGGAGCTCGAAGATGTTCCACCTTTCATCCAAAAGGCTTCTTCGGGACCTGAAAGAGCCTTTTGGATGAAAGGTGAAACTTCTTCGAGCTCCAATAAAGAAGTCCAGTTGCTTACAAGTAGGGCTGCCACGATTAGTCGATTAGTCACGATTAAGTCGACTAACAAAATAGTCGACGACTAATTTAGTAGTCGACGAATCGTTTTTTTTTTTTTTTTTTTTTTACTTAACTTTGCTTTTCTCTCGAAACTGCGGCTGCAGCTTCCACTGGCGCGTCTGCCTTTCTGTCACACACACACACACACACACCTAAAGCTCCAAAGTGTGGGAGCAGTTTAAGAAAAGTGGTGAGAAAAGCGTGCAGTGCAACATTTGCAAAGCTGAACTTGTTTATCATGGTTGCACAACGGCTATGCATGAGCATCTAAAGAAAAAAACATGTCATTGTGGATGATTCTGAAGAGGGTCCGTCGTCTCGGCAAGCAAACCGGTTAGTTAGCTGCCAGTATTAGGGTAAACAGTGAGCTTTTTTGCTACTTACTCATCGGTACGTTTCTGTGTTAAAAATGTCCGGTCTTCTTCTCTGGACGGCTTTGTGACCAAGCCGACAAGTGCACACCACACCAAGCCAATGTCCTGACCCCTCGCTTACTTTTGCGCTCAAGTATCGGCGAGATATCAATTTGTTCAAATTAGCCAAAATCTCTCATATTAGCGCTTTGTACAGGCATTACTCTCGTTTAACCCTATGCCCCTAGGCTCTAGGCTATTTTCAGGGTATTTTTTTTTTACTACCTTTACTTTTAAGCTCATATCTTGGTCACTGTAAAGGCATACATGCTATATCTTGTTTCTTTCAGAACAATCTAGGCTATCCAGATCTGGTTTCTTTGTTGTTGAGCTACTATTTGCACTGATTTTATAAAAATACTAAACTAATAAAAAACGTATTTTTGCGTATAAAACACAACCTTGTATTCTTGCACGTACCTGTCCATAGGATGCTTTCAGTAGGGATATCTTTTCATATGTGAGTAGATTGTCTGGAATCTGGCACTATAAGAACCATGATGGTGGGATATTCAGTGGCTTAATGTTGATAAATATGTAGTCTGTGCCTGACGGAAATAAGGGCCTATGTTCCATGTAAAGAAGGATGTTAGGGTTATGCAGGAGTATGGATATTATGCAGAAATGTACAGTAATTTCAAAACTGTATGAAACGTGTCTTGAAGAAATGCATGATAGCAGTATAATCGGTAAGTTCTGCTATTGTTTACATTATACATTGACTGAAAACGGCGAGTGTAAAATGGGTGGAGTAAAAATTTGCCAAATCATTTTATTTGGCAAATATTTGATCCCTGGTTTTAACATGATAAATCAACGTGATAACATGTGCTTGGTGTCGTTGGAAAGCTAACATTCTGTACTTGCTGCCTTATCTATCCGATCACAGGTTCGCGACTATAATTCCAACGACAGTAATGCCTAAAGCGCTAATATGAGAGATTTTGGCGAATTTTTAAATATTAATATCTCGCCGATACTTGATCACAAAAATAAGCGGGAGGTCACGTTGTAAAGCCCTGGTTCTGCTGTTTTGTTTGGTATAAGTAAGCTATTGTCTTATATGCTTAATTTTCAGTTAGCACATACCGTAAACACTTCAAGAAAGCTATGATCTGATCAGCTGCATGCTGGTGCGATAAGCTGTATGTTTCACAGTCAATTTACGTATGATCCGATTAGTCGACTAATCGAAAAAATAATCGATGATTATTCGACTATCAAAATAATCGTTTGTGGCAGCCCTACTTACAACTTAGCCCCTTTGACACTGCATGAGTAGTAATTTCATAGCCTTGTCCTGCCCAACTGCCTGTGACTGCATAGAATTTCGCTATCAAGTTAGTGTGGCCAACCTGCCTATCCTCGGCTGTTCTTTTTGGCCCGAGAACACTACGCATACATCATCGGAATAAGTGGTCCTATTGGTTGTAGCTCTGTCTGGTAGTATACAGAGGATTTGATAGACACCTGTTGATCCCGCCTCTGAGAACTTCCTGCCTATGGGATCTCTGCCAGACCAAGCTCCGTCTATGAGCTTGTTGCTGCAGCCAGGCTAGTGATGTCTTGTCGAGACGTGTGTGTTGATGTGACTGCCTTGTGTTGCAGTGGCTATTCTGGACGGTAGGCAGAAGCGCGCAGAAGAACTCCGGCGCCTGACCGATCAGTCAGCGTCCATGTCTGAAGACCAGCTGAGCGAACTCCGCGCAGATATCAAGGTACCGGCTCTCTTCAAGCATACATGGCGCCATACTTGTACCTTGATTTTTACTACTAATCTCAGTGGAGTAGCGTTTGCCTGAAATGCACTGACGTACTGATGTGTTCTGGTGGACAGCACTTTGTCAGTGAGCGCAAGTATGACGAGGATCTGGGAAAAGCTGTGAAGTTCACCCACGACGTGGAGCCCCTCAAGGCCTCCATCACGTCTTTTGGAGAAGGTGAGGAGAAAGGGGTGTTTTTTGTGCCGGTGTTCTATCTGGGTTGACCTGTTTCGTCCAGATGAGCTTACCCATAGGCGAATTTAATAGAGCGCTACTGTTTAAAGGAGAACTTCGGTGTAAAATGAAAATCGGCATGTTAAAACATCATACCGAGTTGGTATGTGTACTGAGGAGCAAAATTGATTTAGCCTGTTGCATTCAGAGTTTAACTATTTTTTTATCGTTTGTCCCAGAAGGCTAACAATGGAAGTGGTAGGTGCCCTTAGACGAAGCATGACGACTACGCTATTTTTAAACCATTAAAACAGCTCGAAGAAATTCCACACTCCACCGGTAGTACAACAAAGGATCTGGCATTCAAAACAAAACACTGAGAATATTGCTCCTCAGTACACATACCAACTCGGTATGATGTTTTAACATGCCAATTTTCATTTTACACCGAAGTTCTCCTTTAAAGCAATACTAAGTAGTTTCCATCTTCCGGGGCCCTACAGGTTCGGAGTGGGATTGTCTCTTATTCGAACTACAGAGAGATGTCCCACTCCTCAAAACTTACTTACTGCGGTTATAGCCCATGGAGGGTGGCAAAGCGAATTCAGAAGTGCCTTTCACCCTGTTACAAGTTGATGAACCACTGAAACGATTTTGGAAACATTATTTTAAGGTTGAAAAAACTACTTGGTGTTGCTAACTAACCCTACTACTAACCTTAACTTTTCCCGATTGCTGTTGCGTGGTAGCCCAACTCGTTTGCAAACTCGTTTGCATCTCTTTTTTAATGCGGGCCGAGCTGACCCGTAGGTTACCGTGCGTTTCTGTGTTGCTAGTGTACCACCCTCAGACGGGCTACTCCAGCCGCTCCCGCTGTAGCTCCTCCTCCTCCTCCCTCATCGACCCGTCAGCTGCCGCGGCAGCTCCTCCCTCGGCGTCACCAGCTCCGGCTGCTTCCTCCGGCCCAGCCCCCCAGTCTCAAGCCCCGCCCTCCGGTGGTCGGCCCAACCAGCCGCACAGACAGGTGAGCAGAGGCGGTGCCTCACAAAAACCCCCCAGGTGCAATGGCCATATTGCACTTCCGACCGTCTTGCAGAACATGACACTATCAAATAGGGAAGCAGTTGACGTAACTTTTATTGATTTTTTTATTTATTTTGCACCCGCAAGGTTTTAGTACCCTGAAGTACAGGGTAGATTAAGTGAGCTGCTTTCCGATTTGATGGCTGTCTGCTGACCTTTCAAGTCAAATTTGGGCAGTGACACATTAAGTGCCTGTGGGCTAGTTAATGTATAATGTGATTAGGTCAGACCAGCCACAGACTGCTAAACTTATTCTGTCGTGGTAATAGTAGAAGGGTGTAATATTCGATGGCAGCATTAAAGGGTTTGTTTTGTCTCTCAGGGTTACCAGGGTAATACGCGCGGTGGCCAGCGGTACAACGGCTCCTACCACACCAGGAACCCCGGGCGCGGCGGCTACCGTTACCACGGAGATAGGTACCAGGGCGACCGCTACCACGGTGACCGTCAACATGGCGACGGCTCTAACTCCACCCAAAGCTGGGGTCCAGCCTACTCTTCCTCCGCTTATAGTCGGCATGATGGTCCCGCTCACAACGGGCTTCCCCAAAGGCCTCCCCGAACCCACTGCCCCTGACACACACACACACACACCCACCCACACACCCGTCACGTCCTGTCTCACACCTCCCTCCAAGCCTGGCCATCCTGTGCACGTACGTACACACACACCACACCACCACCACCACCACCACTCGCATCCAGAGTTAAAACTAGCTGGTCCATAGAACAGCTAGGAGTTGGTGCACATTAGAGGAAAACCGTGTCACCAAGTAAGCGTCATGATTGGCCAGTCGGGTCGTTGCACCCTCCCCTCTCCACTATCCCGCTTCCAATCACCGCCCTCCCCTCCAAACACACATATATACACACACACACACACACACACACACACACACACACACACACACACCTACACCGCTCTCACACCCACCACTCGTCTCAATGAAGAATCAAACTCAAGTTTACATGTCCTCCCCTGAGCTCCAGTGCCACCTGTACAATCACCCCTCCAGTCTCCCGCCTGTCCAGGGCTTCTCATGAAGGAATGTGGATCTCCCCTCTCTACACTTTGCTGTAAATCTGTCTGTCAGTGAGGCTGACTGTCCAAATGCCTCCCTTTTTCATCTGTTTTGTTTTTTAACTTTTAAAGTTTTAAAATTCATTTTGGTCTTTTCTACAACAACCACGTACGTTCATTCCAGACCATCTAGTCTTAAACGTATTTGTTCAGTGCACCATATAAGGACACCTACAACGTGTGCGCTTTAAATGTGAGAATATGCTTTTTGTTTGTTTTTAGTGGGTTTTTTTTTTGTTTTGTTAAAAAGAAAAAGATTTGTGTTATCTGTTCATCTTGAGCGACCAGTTTTAAGTCTGTTAAGTTGGCAATGCGGTCTGCAGTTGATTAGTGGTCTGGGCTTACGTGTAAGGCTGAATCCTGAGAGTTGTATTTGTGGCTGGGACGGGCTGCGGGGCCCGAGCTGCCAAACGCTCCACTCTTCCGGGTTTAAAACGCTCGCTTCGCAGCCAAGATCCCTCCTCCTCCTCCTCCTCTTCCTTTCTCTTCCTCCCCCTCTGCCACGTGGATCCACTAGGGCTAAACACTTCTGTTTTTTTTCTTTCTTTCATTCTCTTCCCTCCCACCATCCAGCTGTCTGTAGATGTGCGTGGCTGCACAGGAAAAGCAAATCTTTTTGACTTCCAACCATCTTTCTGTTTCTGTGTGTGTGTGTGTGTGTGTGTGTGTGTGTGTGTGTGTGTGTGTGTGTGTGTGGATATAGCGCTGTAAAGATCAGATGTCTTAGTCATGTGAGCACTTCCCACTTTTCTTTCCAAATTCTGATCACTTTCCCATGACACACACACTGGCAGGCTGGCTGATCCTCTTCTTTGTGGAGATATAATTCCTCCCACGCATGCATGTATGTATCTGTATGTACCAGTATAACTGCAAAGGATGCATTTCCGTTTCAAAGTCTGGACATGTGTAAGACATACGTCGTTGTGCATGGAGTGAGCACTGTGTGTGTGTCCCTGCGTGATCCTTTCTGAGGAAGGCACACATTGAACCACACACACACACACAGTGGACATTTCTTCCTCGTTGATGTAGCCCTTGGGAATGAGTCCTCACTCCCCTTTTGTTTCTAAAGGATCAGCCTTAACAGGCTGTCTCTACTTTTTTTTTTTTTTTTGTGTGTGTCTGAAGAGGTGCTGAAGAAAATGGATTCCTCCACATTGATGCACATCTGCGAACAAACTCTAGGCCATATACCTCATCCTAGGCATCTCTTGCTGCGGCGCTTGCCCCCAGCCCCCCTGCACAACAAGGGGGTGGGGGGGGTGCAGGTTAGCCTCTTTCGCCTCCAGTGGGGGCAAGCGTGGCCCCCACCCCCCTCACAAAGGCAGAAGGTCAGCATCTCCTCTATGGTCTGGACCTGATCTCAGTTGAAGGAGCCTGTCACTTTAAACACTAACATAGCGTTTACACCATGGAGACTCTTCACTACATGCTGCCATGGTCTCTGAATCAATCTTGAGCTGTACTCCTCTCTGTTATAGTGGTTCCAGAATGTCATCTCAAACTCCATTTTGTAAGTTACGAACGACATGACCCTTTTTTTTTTTGTTTGTTTGTTTTTTTCCCTCACCTCCACCATAGTATTTCCTAAAAGCAGAGAGCTGTGTCCTCATTCTCACACTGGTGGAGGTTAGCCACGGGGGTTAGTAGTTCTGTTCTGGTCAGGGTAAAGGTTTAGGTTGCTTATTTGATGCCCAGTGAAGAGTTTGTTTGGGGGGGGGGCAACGAGGGCTTTCAGTGAAGTGACTTTTAGCTGGAACTGCTTCCCACACCACTCTGTGTTCCAGCTGTGCTCCTCGCATGGGGCTCTGTTAGCTGTCAGTCATGACTCGGGTCCACTCACGCCTCAACCCACATTTGCACTGCCAATGTAGCCTTACGCCCCACACACCGTCCTCCTCACACACACACACACACACACAGCACACACAGCACACAGTAACCCTCTCAAGAGGATGTAGACTGATTACTGCTTGTCCCCTATAATGTTTGTTTCTTTGTTTTTTTTTCATTGCTTGTCATGCCTGATGTGCATTTCTCGCTCCATAAAGGTGTTCACCAAAGACTATTATGTTTTCTTATTTTTTTCATTGTACTGGCTTTTTTTTTTTTTGGAAGCTTTTAGTTCTGTTTGTGTGTGTTTTTTTTTTAAACAATTGTAGTCTGACGGGGGCAACACAATGAACAACAGGATAACATGTTCTGCTCACTCGCTCCCATTTTGTTTTTTGAAACTTGTACATATGTAACTAAGGTTGGCTGCCCCCTAGTGGGGCACTTCATGTATGAAGTTGTGTCATCAGTGATTGGACTCTCGGACCTTGCAGAAATAGTGTAGACTGACTCCTTCCCTCTGTGGTTCAGATTATCTGGATTCCCCCCCCCCCCCCCCCCGAGACAACTGTAAACTCAAGTGCCTTCTTGTCCTCTACTTTTTCTCTCATCCTCTTGGATCTTCATAGAGTATGGACCAAAGACATTATCCCCTCCCCCAACACCTGTCTGACCACACCCCTATACCTGGCGCCTCCTTCACATTCATTGGCCCCAGATAATCAGCACTTGCCCCACCCCCCCACCCCCACCTGTCTATGCCACCTCTGACTGGTACACTTCTCCATTTACTATAAAATAAAACTTGTTAGCAAATGCAGATGTTTGCCTGTGTTTTGTCTTTCACTACCAGATCCACCACATCCTCTTTCATGTTTCATTGTTTGTAGTGGGTCTGTAGCTTTAAGATCCATAGCTTTTCTGTGCACATGGAGAGACACGTACATGTCCACATGATAACTATAACAGCATAAGGACTCTACTGATGAGTCCTAATAATGATAACTCTACAAAGAGTATTCTAAAAAGCAGGTATACTCATAAACCTTATCGTGTTAACTTGATGTGAGTGGTGAACCTAGTGTTTTGGTTCCAAAACAGAAATGGGGTCCATTTCCCAAAACCATAGTTGCTAACTAAGTTAGCTACTTTGTTGGTTGCAATGCAACTTCCAATTGCCAACCAACTCAGTTGATAACTGGTTAGCAACTATGGTGTTGGGAAACACATCCCTGGTTAGTAGACCAGTAAACATGGGGCATGAAATAAATCTGATCCATCAGCTTCCTTCATAGTACTAGTCACAGCAGTAAAATGAAAGTAATTTCAAATTCATGTTCTCCATTTCCATTAGTAATTTATTCATTTAATAATTTAATTGAATAATAAATTTTTTATTATTACTAACACTGATAAATTATGAAAAAATGATTCATCCCTTTCATAAGGAGTGTGTTTTTTACTTACAGCAAACTTCTGCTGTCCTAACCTGTTGCAAAATGGTAAATAACTTCAACGGTGTTCCCAACAAATGTTAGCCCATTCCTCATAGGCAATGACCCCCAGTTTATTAGGTTGCGTATTGGGTGTGCCTGAAGGACAGATTATATGCACAAGAACAAACCCCTATGCCAGAGTATTGGCATTCCTGCAGGGCCTCAACTAGCCTGGTAAACCAGCCCCTTGTACTTAATTTAATTTTGTACAGAGGGTCGGCCTTGCTGCATTGAGAAATGATTTCCCTGGAGGTGTGGACTCTGCCGAAGTTTTAAACAAGTGGCTCTGCCTTTACCCAATCGCTAACATCAGGTCGTGACGTATGCATGTCAATTCAATTACTATTCAAGCACTACAATTCAAATGTAGCACACAAAGCTAATGTCTTCACTCATGAACACTCCCTCTGCTTGCTGATTGGCTAGGATTCCCTCGGGCAGCATACATGAATTTCAACGGCAGCAAGGCCAGACCCTCTGTACAAAATGAAATGAAGTACGAGGGGCTGGTTTACCAGGCTAGGCCCCATCTCCATCAAGCTGAAAATGACCTAGAGAACCTGGCAGAGAAGCACATAGGCCACCTAAAGATGCAGGATGTTGTTTCTCTGATAGCGCTGTACCTCAGGCTCTTGCGCTTCTATCTGTTTTAAGTGTCTGCCTCATCTTGCAATCTGGTCAGGTAGTTAGGGTCCAGCGTGCCTTCTGCTGTTGCCTCAGTTTCAGTGTGTGGTCAGTTGCGGTCCAACTGGTCACTTAGGATGCTCGAAGCTTTGAGACCTGGTTAATGAGGCATGGCTAGTCTGGATAAGTACATGGCAGCCTTGTGAATATGTCATTGAGTGCTTTACTGTATCGCTGCCGCCAGCAGCTTGTGTCAGATTACACAGTCTCTCTTCAGTCTTTCTCATGGTGCACCTTAAGTAGGCCAAGGCATGCCCACACACACACACACCCTAGCCACTGAGAGAGGACAGCCTTGATCCCCAGTTCCAGCCCCCAGCTTATATACATATTGCTGTGTACAATGGAGGCAGCAACATATGTAAGCCATAGCAGTGGCAGTGGAAAAGCCCCAGCCATAGTAGCAGTAATATGATGCTAGACACAGGAAGCTTGCTGTGTTGGTGACTACACCATGACATGACATGATCATGAGGCCCAGGGGCACCCTGTTCCTGCTCTGCTGGAGGCTTTTTGCACTGTTCTGCAATATTCAGCTGCAAACTCCATGACTTTGCTGAATTAGTTTATGTGCTAGGCTAAGGATTACGAGCTAAGCTAAACCTTGTGGTCAATATACAGGTATCCATACCTAAATAGTGAGACTGGGCCATTTACAATCCTTCACTTGTGTAACATCATTAACAGCGTATTTTGTGAAAAAACTGCAAAGAAGGTGCATTTGACGCATCAGTGAGGTCAAGCCATTCGGTTATAAAACAAGGTAGACCACAGGTCCCTGTTAATAAAATGACTCAAATGACTAATAAAATCACTTATCGTCAGCCATGGATTTCCAGCTATGATGATTCTAAGGGCCCAGCACTGACAAGAGACCCTTTGAGGACATTTTTAATATTGGTGTGTGCATGCATGTGTGTGTTCAAATTAAACTGTATTCTTTTACAGGGCCAGAATTTCTAGCTGTGCCCCGTTTCCAGCAGAGCCTCCCACTTGAGCTCATTGCCATAATATAGCTGTTTTCTTTGGTATTATCTGAATCAGATGTGTTCAGGCAGGTATGCGGAGCAACGGAAAGACAGAAAAAGCTTCAGGGAACAAGCTCATCAATACACACATAGCTGCTGTCAGATGCCAACAGGTAGCAGTACACTAACTGGCCACAAGATGGCAGCAGCAGCATTGACAGACAATTGTCGTGGCAGGCTTTACGCTAAAGCTAAAGGTATTCAGTCTGATGTCCTGAATGAAATAATAGCTTCTTTTCACAGCTGTGTGTGTCAGTGAGTCTGCGGGGTTCAGCATCACATCATCCAGTACAACTTAACCAAACTCTCACTTCCTCCATATTCCGACCCCCCCCCCCCCCTCCAGCCAAGATTTAGTAACCCAGAGGCACAGCTTTGTCACCTGAATGTTGGTTCAGACTGGAGGAGAAAAAGCAGGTCGTAGACTGTTTCCTTTTCCCCTTTCCATGACAAACTAAGAGTCCTTTGAGAAAGTCTGAATCAAGGACTCTGCTCTCTCACCATCTTTGCCCTTCTCTCTTCCCCTTGACCCATGTGCCTTGGGTGCCTTTATTCCCTCACAATAAACAAGCCCCATTGTGTCCCTTCTGTTTGCTAACCGACCAAGAATTCATTTATCTATAAGGGCTACAAAAAGAACGGAACAGAGAAGAAAAAGGAGAGCGACCGAGGAGGCGGAAGGAGAGAAAGATTTCCTCTGTGAGGAGCAGAATACTGTGGGCAGGGTTTCTCCTGTCTCATACTGTTCCAGCCAGACCCTGGTGAGGTCAGTCTGATGTGGCTACCGGATGTGGGGTGAGGTCACTTGTGTGTGTGTGTGTGTGTGTGTGTGTGTGTGTGTGTGTGTGTGTGTGTGTGTGTGTGTGTGTGTGTGTGTGTGTGTGTGGACTGTCCATCTCTTGGTGGGAAAGCTGATGGAGTGGACAGTGGGATCCTGTGGCGTTACAGTAAGAGCACAGAGAGGGATTGTTCTGGGTTCATGTATGAGTTTGACACCCGTCCATTTATTGCCAAAATTATGACCTGACCTTAGTCATTAGTTCCAGGTTGTGGCTCTGAATTAGCATGTCTTCTTGTGTGGTATATTAACCCTCTGGGGTCTGTGGTCCTTCTAGACGGATTTTTTTTAGTTTGTAAGGTTGTATTTACAGAATTTTACAGAAAAAAAAAACAATTTCTTTACATTCACTTTACTTTCACATTATTATTGCTATATAAGGTCTTCCAGAATATAACCATATGTGTCACTTTTGGATAAATGCTTTTAGTTAGCTTAAAAGTGTAAAAATGTTGAGGCTAACAGATTGCCTCCGAGAGGCATTTAGACTCCAGAGGGTTATGGTCTTCCTGTTATGGCATTACAGCTATATTTCTTTACTCAAATGAAGCCACCTCAGTGTCTCGGAGCTCTTGGTTGGAATTAAATTCCTACCGACTTATATGCTGTGCCTGCTTAGTCGGGGTCAAATGTAGTCCAAGTCGACTGACGAGACTGACAGACTGCCAAATAGCTGGCCTTCCAGAACAGCATGAGTGAGTCCAAATACCACCTCACCTCAGAGAAGGCTGGGCTCACCCACACCATTTCCCCACCCCCCTAAAGCCACCAGGCTCTCTGAAGACTGCCATTACAATGGAGAAAATGGACGCCAATTTGACCTTTGAGGGGTCTGTCATGTTAGAAACACTGGTCAATGACTTAGGGCCTGTTTAGACATGACTGCAGGCATCTCAGACAAAACAATGGAGACAAGAGCTGTAGACATGCTTCACAGAGTGCTAGGGGCACCTGTGGTCTAGTGGTTAGGGAGTTGGTCTTGCAATCGGAAGGTTGCCGCCCTACCCGTGGTTCCGATACCCTTGAGCAAGGCATCTAACCCCACTCTGCTCCAGGGACTGTAACTGAAACCCTGTAAATATCTGTAAGTCGCTCTGGATAAGAGCGTCAGCTAAGTGTAATGTAATAAAGAAATGTATGAGGGCCTGAAGACAAAATGACATGATAAGCCTACTATGGGTTTATATGTCTTTTAAAGCCTGTCAGTGAGTGTGTGCATTTGTTACACACAAGCAGCTTTATACTACCATGGAAAAGCAGACATCACAGTGTGACAGCTGAGAGCTCCAAGGGTGTGTTCTCTGTATGTGTTTTGTTCTGAGATGCGCCCTATGGTTCTTCAGTGCTAAAGGATAAATTATGACAGTACGCATTTGAAAACAGAGAGTGCTTGTGTGTGTGTGTGTGTGTGTGTGTGTGTGTGTGTGTGTGTGTGTGTGTGTGTGTGTGTGTGTGTGTGTGTGTGTGTGAGGGGAATGACTCTGCTCAGTGCCTTTCAATAAGGCTGCTGTTCTTCTTTGCTTGCACTGTGGAAACAGGTGCATCTTTTAACCTTCAGAGAGAGAGAGAGAGAAAGAGAGAGAAAGAGAGAAAGAGGAAGAGGATAAAAGGGAGAAAGGGCGAGGCTCCAGTTCAGTGGTGGAGAGCTTGAGTGTTCAGTTTTTGTCTCCAGCGATGTGTGTGGTGCATTCATTTGATCCTCTTAATCCTACGCAGTTCAAAGTTTACTTTTAAACAAATGGATGAAATGCAAGCGCACTACTTTTCAGGTCATCCATCTTAGGTTAACAGCTCCCTTAACTCTCTCTCTATATATATATATGTATTATAGACACACACACACACACACACACACACACACACACACACACACACACACACACACACACACACACACACACACACACACACACACACACACACACACACACACACACACACACACACTCACACACACACACACAAGCATCTGCCAAAAAGCCACATCCTTTGAAACAAAAAAGATGTAAATTCAAATGAAGTCAGCAAATTCTTCATACCCACATGCTCAGCAAAATTATTATTTTTTTGATCCAGTCAATAATGAATATGTATGTTTTATTTCAGCAACTGCAGCAATTTCAGCAATTTTAGTTAAGTGCTTTTTGCCTGCACAGAAGGCCATCACATCTAGCAGTGGGTGAAAACATAATTTTACATTCAATGTTTTTTCCAGTTACATTGATTTAATGCTATGCCCTACTAT
>CM050206.1:17224077-17226577 GCA_027475355.1 Coilia nasus | reverse complement strand
AACTTGCATGTGTCTGTGTGTGTGTGTGTGTGTGTGTGTGTGTGTGTGTGTGTGTATGCGTGTGTATGTTTATTCAGCTCAGTGTCAGAGGGCAGGCCATAACAAAATGAAGCCTCGAGGCTGTGGGTTTTCTTTCTCTTTTGCTCTTACTCTCTCTCCCACTCTTTCCTCTCTCTCTCTCTCTCTCTCTCTGTTAATTCCTTTCTTCTCCACTCCCTCCTCCTTTTCCTGTGTGTCCATCTGTTGCTTGTTTTCCCTGTACCAGTTGCACACGATGGCCCAATCAGGCAATATGATATCGAATTTACACACACGGTTACATATGGCTACACACGCATGCACTACGTGCGGTGACATTTTCATTAATTCTGTTAATACACTGACCTGAAGTCAGATACTACCCTTCGCCCACGTCATTAAAGCTTTCCATACATACTGAAGAGCTTTACTGTGCACATGGCCTTAATTAACCAATAATTGTATTACAAGACGTTATGCCCCTCTTGCTCCCGGGGTATCAAGTTCTAGCCCAAGCTGTGCAGCACCATACAAAGCACTCAGAGGCAAATGAGGCTATGTGAATGGAATAAAACTGGTGCACACATATTTACAATATGCAGTGTAGCTAAAAATGATGTGTACACTATTTATTTACAACATTATTACAAAGTGAATTATTACACTATTATTACGATTACACTATTATTACATGTATTACACTATTTATTTACAAATTGTCAAAAATAGAAATGAAGTTGTGGATATTGAAGAAATAATTTCATAAATGGTTAAAACTCAAATATGTCAATACATATATCATTTGATATACAGTACAATAAATATATCAAATTCTGTATGTGCCTGGGCATCAATACAATATATAAAATACCAAGATAACAACCCCAAGCACACTGCAAGTCCTGTAAAAGCCACCAAGCAAACAATTTATTAGAGTGTACAAATAATTTTGGCTACATTGCACATACATACATTATAACTGAATGCAGTGACAAGAAATATGGTTTGTGCTGATGTGATGTGTTTTTGAAGTTGTCTTCTATGAAAGGTGTACTGACTGTTGTAAAGACACGTTTACAGCGATAATTCATACTGCATTCCCTGTAAGTCAAAGGGCACTTGGCCATGTCCTCTGTGCATCTGGCTCCTGGAGCATATATCTATATGGGAAAAGGTCAGGCGTGTCAAGTGTTATGCGAGCGGTAAAACAGACCACTGGCACATGTTTATGAATTAGAAAAGATGTTCGTATGACATTTTTACACAGGTGTGTCTTGTCCTTGCTGGGCTCATGGTAAATGTTACTGCATTATGCAGCAGAGAGATGGGCCTCTGTACGTGACATGTAGGGTGGAGAGAGGACATATGTCATTATGTTACCTTCTCTGCTGAGAGGAAAGGACAAGGACAAGAGTTGGATGGGTGTGACACCTGACCTTTCACTTTGTTTTTTTTTTAGCCACAATCCACCCATGAATGTGCGTGCACACACCACACACACACACACACACACACACACACACACACACACACACACACACACACACACACACACACACACACACACACACACACACACACACACACACACAGATAGTCTTCTGTATGAATGGACATGCACTTTACTCTATATGTCCCATAAAATAAAAGTAAGCTCCAAAAGACATAATATACAATAACATATAAGTCACTGAAACTACACCCCCCCCCCCCCCCCCCGTCTTTATCTCTATCTCTCTCTCTCCTGTCTTGTTATGTCTCTCTCTCTCTCTCTCTCTCTCTCTCTCTCTCTCTCTCTCTCTCTCTCTCTCTCTCTCTCTCTCTCTCTCTTTCTCTCTCTCTCCCTCTCTCTCTTTCTCTCTGTCCCTCCCTCAGGCAGGGTGTAAACACCATTTCTGCTGCCTGTCCATCAAATGGCCGACAAACAAGCCTGCACCTGCTCAGGTGAGCTCAGCGCCTTAGCCTCAGGAGGTGGGGGAGGGGGTGGTGGAGGAGTGGGGAGGGGGCGGTGGAGGAGTGGGGAGGGGGTGGTGGAGGAGTGGGGAGGGGGTTGCCACTGCACTGCCTGGCCCTCTCACCCTCTCTCCCAGTGGGCTAGTGTCCAGCCACCTTGGCCCCCTCTACCTGCTTGCCTGCCTGTCTGCCTGCCCTATACAACTGCATGGCCCCTGCCCCTGACTTTTAAAAGTCAATAAACAGAGAGAAAGAAGAGGGAGATAAAGAAGAGTGGGGGGCAGAGAGAGAGAAAGAGAGGGAAAGAGAGAGAGGGAGGGAGAAAGGAAGAGAGAAATTGAGAGAGAGAAAGGGAAAGAGAGAGAGAGAAAGAGAGAGAAAGAGAGATAGACAGAGTGAGAGAGAAAGAGAGAGAAAGAGAGACAGACAGAGCGAGAGAAAAAGAGAGAGAAAGAGAGACAGACAGAGCGAGAGAAAGAGAGAGATAGAGAAAGTGGGAAAGAGAGAGAGAGGGGGAGAGAGAAAGAGG
>CM050206.1:17201577-17204077 GCA_027475355.1 Coilia nasus | reverse complement strand
TGCAGCATCATCTGTAAGTTGCTCGAACAACATGTTGTTGGCCCAATGCAGCTAAATCTGGCAGGCCCGCTAGGCTACACTCACAGATCTATGTTTTTACAGCTGTTATTGCTATCTTGTTTTATTTTTCATGCACTTTTTTTTAATGTGAAGGGATTCATCAAAACGTATTTCTCCGATGTTGACTAGATGACATTTCCTTATGCTGCCCCATCAAACTGCATTTCCATAGAGCCTGTAACCAGATGTTGTGTGCATTGTTGTAGGCAAATTATATTTCAAATTGAATTGCATGCTTTTATAATAATAATTGTATGCTTTTATAATAATAATAATAATAATAATAATAATAATAATAATAATAATAATAATAATAATAATAATAATAATCTTTACTTGTATAGCACAATGCATACAAACAAGATGCAGCTCAAAGTGCTTTACAGTTTGGCAAGGTCACCACAACACAACATTTCTTGCAGTCCAGTGGCGCAGGAGCAGATGAATACAGTAGCAAAATGACTCTTGTGTGAACACGGGTAGACAGTCCTTGTGGGCCCCGGTCACCAGTCTTTGTATTCCAGAGGCTTTTAGTGTGGGAGTTTAAGATGAAGGTGAAGGCAAGGCCTATCAGGGCAAATTGTATGTCTGTATAAATGGATTAAAAATGTGGGATGATGTTAACTAAAATACACAAGAAATCTGGTTAAATCAGGATGGTTCAGGACAGGTGAAGGTGTTTGGTTGAGATGCTGCATGATTGACGGCACGTTGTTGTGAAAAGCTGGCTCAATGTAACAATGGACACACTGCACATAGCTTCAATGTATCCAACATTCAAATGCTCTCAAACTTTGGACATTTTCAGTCATCGAATTCTGCGTAGTCTAGGTTGTGTGTCAGCAGAGTTTAAAATGGGCCGGAGCTGAGCTCCCACTACTACAGTACTTATAGTAATACAACGCAGTGAGATATTGACCACTGTGAGTAAAGAAGTGGTCCCCCTCCTTACAAAAGCCAATTTAACCACTGTGTGTCAGTGATACCCATGTACTTGAAACCCTTGTAAGGGTGGGCTAAAGAATGGCAGAGGAAACAAAATGATGCTTCAGTGCAAAGAATTAGCCTCAGTCATCTTTTTGTAACAGAATAAAGGTTACAAGAGTTTAATCGAAGCACGCACATCCTGAATAAATACTGGGACCAGGACTTAAAGACAGTCGACATATGTAGTAGAGAAAAAAACAGCTCAACCAGGTTTATGCTCCCGTTTTTTATTTTAAACCATGTGACATTTAGGGCTTACTCACCCTTCCTCAGGTGACGTGTCAGTAATCCCGAAACGTCACATGGTTTAAAATAAAAAAAATTGGGAGCATAAACCTGGTTGAGCTGACTTTTTCTTTTCTAGAGACTAAAGGTTACTCATTCTATTCCAGACCTAGCTGGCACAGGCTTCCTCTACACTAGCTTCATGTGTCTGCTGTACAGTATGTTTGAGCTGTGCACTCCACACAGCACAGTCAACCGCTGTCCTTTCCTTAAAAGCCTGCAACTTCCCCTAGGCTGTAGACGTAGAGTAACCAACCGCGTGAGAAGGACAGCAACCGTGTAATCCAGTCGTCTGAGTCGTACGAGATGTGAAAGTTTGTACATTTTGAGCTCCGCTGTGATTATGGTGCACGGATGAAAGGGCAGGGGCAGCTGTGTTTGTGTAGCGGACCACCTTCCATGCTGCACTGATGGAGAAGAGTCTGTGTGTGTGTGTGTGTGTGTGTGTGTGTGTGTGTGTGTGTGTGTGTGTGTGTGTGTGTGTGTGCGTGTGTGTGTGTGTGTGTGTGTGTGCGCGTGTGTGTGTGTGAGAGAGAGAGAGAGAGAGAGAGAGAGAGAGTGTGTGTGTCAGTGTGTGTATGTGTGTGCGTGTGTGTGTGGGTGTGCGTGTGTTTGTGTAGCGGACCACCTTCCATGCTGCACTGATGGAGAAGAGTCTGTGTGTGTGTGTGTGTGTGTGTGTGTGTGTGTGTGTGTGTGTGTGTGTGTGTGTGTGTGTGTGTGTTTGTGTGTGTGTGTTTGTATAGTGGACCACCTTCCACACTGCACTGATCGTGTGGTCGTGGAAAAGAGTGTGTGTGTGTGTGTGTGTGTGTGTGTGTGTGTGTGTGTGTGTGTGTGTGTGTGTGTGTGTGTGTGTGTGTGTGTGTGTGTGCGTGTGTGTGTGTGTGTTTGTATAGTGGACCACCTTCCACGCTGCACTGATCGTGTGGTCGTGGAGTGGAGAAGTGTGTGAGAGAGAAAGTGTGTACACACACGTGTGTCTGACTTAGAACCTGTGAGGTCTGGCCTTCAAAAACATCTTAACGCATTACAGCTTTTCATTTTCTCAGTGATGTTGGAGAGATGTGGCATGTGTGTGTGTGTGTGTGTGTGTGTGTGTGTATGAATGATGGGATGGTATACTCATCAGTCATTGCCCTTCAGTATTCTTTTGATGGAGGGGATT
>CM050206.1:17161577-17169077 GCA_027475355.1 Coilia nasus | reverse complement strand
AACAGCCAAATCCAAATTGTTATTGTACGACATTGACTAAATGACAGACACACATTCCTGCGTGGTGCATTGCCAGTCTGTGTATTGAACCAGAGTACAAGGCCCTAACTTCCGTGGTTCGTGCATATCAGCTAAACTAAACCGCGTAACACAAATGCCAACAACCAATCAACACCACAAGTTAACCAGAAGTCACACACCTGAACTGTTTGCGGGTGCAAAAGTTCATGCCCCGAGGGAAGGTACTCAACTGGCCCTGTGAAAGTCCAGTGAGAATTTCAGTGGTAATGATACTATTATACTCGTGTGTGTGTGGTGTGTGTGTGTGTGTGTGTGTGTGTGTGTGTGTGTGTGTGACAGGGGTGGAAATTAACTTTGCAAAATGTGAACTTTTAGCAGCAACTGACAAATAAATGGTAAACTTTAGAAGGCACTCAGTAGTACATTATTATTTTGTGTCCAAGATTTACCAGACACTTTTATATTTTACCGGCATTTGGCTGGTGGCTATTGCAAATTTCCATCCCTGATCTGTGTGTGTGTGTGTTAATATATGTGTATGTGTGTGTGTTAATATGTGTGTGTGTGTGTGTGTGTGCATGTATGTGTGTGTGTGTGTGTGTGTGAGCACATGTGTGTTAATATATGTTTGTGTGTGTGTGTATGTACTGTATGTGTGTGTGTGTGTGTGCATGTGTGTGTATGTTAATATAGGTGTGTGTGTGTTTGTATGTCAATATATGTGTGTGTGCGTGTGTGTATGTTAATATAGGTGTGTGTGTGTTTGTATGTTAATATGCGTGTGTTAATATATATGTGTGTGTGTGTTAATATATATGTGTGTGTATGTGCGCGTGCGTGTATGTTAATATATATACTGTATGTGTGTTTGTTTGTGCTGAAGGTGCGTCTGGACGAGCGTGTGCTGCAGCTGGAGAGGGGTCTGCTGCTGAGGAGTGTCCACCGGCGCGACGCGGGCATCTACCACTGCCATGCCACCGAGCACGACTTCACCCAGACCATCCTCCACCTCACCCTGGATGTGGTGCCCTCTAGCACCCTCACGCCGCGCTCCGCGCCGCCCAACCAGAAGCTCTGGTACCGGGACTTCCTGCAGCTGCTGGACCAGCCCAACATGGGCGCCGTGGACCAGGTCTGCCAGCAGGTGTGGTCGCGCAAGCACGCTGCCGGCCAATCGGGGAAGAGCCCTCCCAACCAGGCGAAAGTAGTCCCGCCCCTCGAGAAACAAAGCCCCGCCCAGAGGGTGTGGAAGATGAAGAAGGGGCGGAGCCGAAGAACCCATGACAGACACAACCCCCGAGCACCGCGCAGCGCTGGGGAGTAACAAGGGATCAAACGACAGACAGAGAGAGAGAGAAAGAGAAAGAGAGAGAGAAAGCGAGAGAGACAGAGAGACAGAGAGAGAGAGAGACTACACAGACATCCACACAGTCAGCTAACACTTGTCAATTCACAGTCCTCCAAAAGCCAATCTGATAAGTAAATTGCATATTTTCACATGTGGACGTGTACACGCACGCGCACACACACACACACACACACACACGCACACACACACACACACACACACACACACATTTTTCATGGAATATCTCTCTCCTCTGGAACTGGATCACACTTGGAAACTGGAAGAAAACTGCTCTGACTCATATGTACACGCTCACTTATTCTCAAACACACACACATAACCACAGAGACACACACACACACACACACAAATACTCAAACACACACACACAGACCCACAGAGACAGACAAACAGCCACACACACACACAAACACTCAAACACACACACACAGACCCACAGAGACAGACAGACAGACAGCCACACACACACACAAACACTCAAACACACACACACATAACCACAGAGACAGACAGGCAGCCACACACACACACAAACACACACACACACAAACACTCAAACACACACACAGACCCACAGAGACACACATACACACACACAATCACAGACACATGCAAGCACAATGGTGTCATTATGATTTGGGGGACAATGCAAGAACAGAAGGAGTGTTGACGCCATGGTGACTTTAGTGCGGCTTGGGCGAGAAAATGGGACGGCTGGCCTGTGCTACTGTGACGCTTCATATGACTCCTCAGTCTTTACAGCCAGCCCCCACTGTGTCTGTGTGTCTATGTGACAGCATAAACTGTGCATGGACATGAACACGTGCCTAGACATAACATACACTTACGTACACGTACACACACTCACACCACGTCACAGCACAGCACGCTCACACATGTGCGCACTCTCTCTCTTGCACACACAGGAAACACACACTTGCACGTGGAGAACACACAGAGGAGGAAAAAAATATACATACATTTTTTAATATACCATTTTTTTCTCCTAGAACTAAGAACAAGCATGAACAAAGTAGGCACATATGTCATCATACTTACACAAAAAAATCTTCCTCCATATGCGCACATTAAATTAGTTAGTACACATGTATGCATACTTTAAGTGTTTTCAATATAGTCTATGTGTGTGCTGTGGTTTGTGGTAGAGTTAGACTTTGATATGCTGCCTTTCGGCAGAAAACCACTGATGGCATTCCAAACCGTACTAGGCATGCTCACATCTAGCCAATCACCATGAAGCTGAATGATATGATAATCAACTCTATGGTACAGGAAACGGGACGAGGCTCTCTGTCTCTCTTTGCAGATGGTCGGAAGAAAAAGTTTATTATTTAGTTGTTTATTTAAAAAAAATGTGTTGGAGTTGTTTATATTTGTTTTGGGTATGACGTGTGTTGTGTGCTGCATGGGGCTAAAGTTTTGCTGCTTGTCCAAGCTGATCCTGAGCCTGTGTGCCCTGCCTGTTTTACATGAGCAAAGCCACCGCCACCTAGCCTGGTAAACCAGCCCCTCGTACTTCATTTCATTTTGTACAGAGGGTCTGAAACAGACACCGTCAGAAATGATTTGTTCCTGGAGGTGTGGACTCTGCTGAAGTTTAAAACAAACCTCTGCCTTTACCCTTTAGCCTGGTCGTTACGTATGCAATTAGCCTACCTACGCACTACAATTCAAATGTACCACACAAGGTCAACGTCACGGCTAACGAACACACCCTCTGTTCGCTGATTGGATCGGCCCTGCTGGGGCCGACTAAATGACTCTCAAGAGATTCCGGTCCAGACCCTCTGTACAAAATGAAATGAAGTACGAGGGGCGGGTTTACCAGGCTAACCGCCACCAACACCACCACAGGACATCTACAGTACATGCAGACCAGACCAGACCACCCCGGAGCTCACCGCAACTGGGACTTAGCCACTGCACAATGACAGCATTAATTCACACAGGACAGAATAACCTCAGAACTACTGGCATTTGGCAACACTACAATTGCTACACAAAATTAAAAAACTGCCCTTGGACATATATTTATATGGCACAAGAAAAAGGCACGAGATACCACACACACACACACACACACACATACATACACACACACACACACACACACACACATACACACACACGCACACACACGCACACACACGCACACACACACACACACACACATACACACACACATACTCACACTATCAGGCAGATTCGGGATCGTCTGGACAGGCTGAGAGAATGAACAAGGATGCTGCCACACAACATCAAAGCACCACTGCATAATGGCTGAAAAAGCAATAACTGGAATATTAGGGGTTCAGAGTTTGAATTTATTTAAGAATAAGGCTAAATGCTGTGAGTTTATTTAACTTTTTTACCACTGACATGGGTATCATGAGAGATGTGGACCATAATTCTCTTTGTGTACAGTTTCAAAAAACAAAACAAAAAAAACACAGTTCAATCCAAAGATCCAGCACAGCTAGCTCATACATGCTTGGTGCCAAACACAGTACGTAGAGGTTAAAATGTCTTTGGGTTGCTCTGTGTATGTTTGGATTGTTAATAAATAAGTTATAAGCCTTTTATAGGGCAATATTTATCTCAACAACAGAAATATCTGTCATGAAACTAATGGAGAATGCTGTCATTAAAACCTAGACCACTTAAAGTTTATAGTTGTTTATCAAATGAAAGTCCAGGAATTCTTTTCAGACTGCATAGTCCAACAATTGCAAGGATCAGTGCGATACCCTGACATGCCCTAACAGCAAAAACTTTACCTATTTACCTATTTGTTGTGTAGGGTTTCTTTACTAATTGTATGTAAAGCAAAATGTGATACTGATATCTCATTGTATGATGCATCATTCATTTGAAAGATTTGAGTCTATGATTTCGAAGGGTTCCACTAGCACATATTCTTCTTTGGTAAGGTTAATATCCAAATTGTATTATTCCCAAAGACGCCTCATTTCTGATTAACTTTGTCAACAGAACTGCAGACAGACAGACCTTGTGAGAAAATGGTATGTTACGAAAAGAGTAGATAGAGCCCGTATGGAATTCAGCATGAGCAGCAGAATGCATGGAGCTCAATAAGCCTGAACTTAAAGCTGCGGTAAGGCTGCCCCCTAGTGGTCAGACCCATCTATGGTTGTACATAATGTTGTAGGTTTTGTTGTATTTCTTTTCCAGTAGGCTGTGGGAGTGTTTTGGGAATTTGCAGGTCAGTGAAAGCGAATGAGACGCCAGGTTTTCCGTGGTTTCAGACATGACTACGCGTTCTGACAATGAGGTAGAGGAGTCCCTGCATGGAAAGCACAATGTTTGTTGAGTTGTTGTACTGTTGTCTATTTCCCAGCATTTTGGTGTAACCTGATAAGCTAATGAATTGTGGTGTGTATTTGAAAACTTAGGGTAGACTAGGTTTTTGCCCTCCCCCGTTTTTTTTTTTTTTTTTTTTTTTTGGTACTTTGACAAAATGTTTGTATATTTTGGACTTGACAAGATGCTATTGCACACAGAAAGTCAAACTCTGACACATTGCCCCATTCTCTTCCTCTTTAAACACCCTTGAAATGGCTCTATTCATTTTGTGGTCTGTGACACATCTCAGTGGTCAACATGAGAAACTGTGCATGTGTACGTGTGTATAAACTTGTGTGTGAGTGTGTGTGTGTGTGTGTGTGTGTGTGTGTGTGTGTGTGTGTGTGTGTGTGTGTGTGTGTGTGTGTGTGTGTGTGTGTGTGTGTGTGAGAGAGAGCGTGAACAAGAAAGGAATCATTCTGTAGACTTTTCTAGAAGGGAAATGCCAAAGGTGAAGTGGAACACTGTATGTCTTCAGCTGTTGGTGGATTAATATATCAAACTGATTAACTCAATAAAGTATCCTGTTACCTACTACTCCTATGTCTAGTTGTGCCAATAAACCTCATAACACAGCAATACAACTGACCCACAAGCATATCTGTTTTGTTTTGATTTGTTTTTTTTTCTATCAGGGTTGTACACTTTTGTTGAAACAAACTGTTATAACACGTTTCACAGCACACGTCGGACTACTCTCACCTCTGATGAAAGGTGGACTGTCTACAGGTACCTATGCTGTCTGGCTCATTACAAATGTAACATAAAAGAGTCACGGACAAACAGATTCAATTTTTTTGATCTGAAAATTACAATTTTGTTTGCCTGGTAACATAACGGCTAACAAAATAAAACTGTTCTCACACGTCATGAGTGTGAACTTGAAGTGTATGAGTGTCAAGAACACCAATGTATAGAAGAAATGGACGAATGTGTGTGAGTTGGATGTGGGCAATCTACCCTAATGACCCTCCCCTTATGAAGCTTGTATTCATAACACTGTATAAACACATTCATAAAGGCTTATAATGCATTCATAAAGTATGTAAAGTATTCACAGTATACATACTCATGACTGTACTCCCAAGGCATTATAATGCTATGTCATAAGTCCTATTCCAACTTCCAACAGAGTGACACAGTGCTTTTTTGGATATAAAGCTTTACCTGCCTTAGGAGTGTAGTCATAAGTATGTAAAATACAGTAGTTATGAATACTGGAGTCAGCCATTATTGTTTAATGAAGGCATTATAACCCTTTCTAAATGTGTTTATAGAGTCTTATGAATGCAAGCTTCATAGAAAGTATAACCACATATTGTAATGTCAAACAAATTCAGTGAACATGAAATTCTGCTGTATGCTTCATAGCAGTTCTATACTAAATGATCTGCTTCATCCCAGCACAGCTTGTGCAGGCAGTATTTTTATTACATTTGTGTTCAATCCCAGCACAGTTTGTGCAGGCAGCGATTTTATTACACTTCAGGGGCAGCTGTGGTCTAGTGGTTAGGGAGTTGGTCTTGGGATTGCAGGTTCGAATCCCACCCTACCCATGGCTGAAATGCCCTTAAGCAAGGCATCTGACACCACACTGCTCCAGGGGCCGTAACTGAAACCCTGTAAATAAATGTAAGTCGCTCTGGATAAGGGCGTCAGCTAAGTGTAATGTAATAATAATAATACAACCAGTGAGAGAACAATACTGGACTGGAGCAATGTTGCTGACTCATTGCGGCTTCTGAGTTTGGTGTGAACATTTCTCAGATTTGCAGCAAACAGCATTCTTGAACAAATCTTGTACCCCTGTAGTCCCTCATACTCACACACAGTTTAGCTTCAAACAGCTTTATGGCCTATTTATTTTAAAATGTATCTTATACTTCTGTACTTATATACATTTATATGTGAATGTGTTTTCCAGCCGCTGGTTTGCTTGCTGTACTGTAGACAGACACGACCTGTATCTGTGACATGGATACGCTGCCCCAGATTCAGCCCTGACTGATGCAGGGTGGACGCTAAGTTATTGTGGCTAAGAGCATGTGTTTTTAAAGACCTGATCATTATTCTAAGTGGACTATAATAGCATCGATGGGTGCATAATGACATTTTGTCGACAGACATGCAAATTGTGATCTGAAAATTACAATTTTGTTTACCTGGCAACATAACGGCTAACAAAATAAAACTGTTCTCACACGTCATGAGTGTGAAGTGAACTTGAAGTGTATGTACACCTATTCTCCAGTGAGTGTCAAAACTGAGCTAGTTTCCATCATAAGTAATCTTTGTCAGATTTTGAACTAAAAGGTAAGCATTAAACATGTACTATGAACATGTCTGGGGGATTTTTTTTAGTTTTTATTATTGTCAATAGTCAGTCATAAAAACAGGCCTAGAAAGAGACAGCAACAATTCCAGTGAGAAAAAAAGATCACATCGCTGTCCATACAACAGAGGAATATGAAAAGAAACACACTGTCCAGGTGGGCATGTTTAGTCAAATTTGCCACCCAGACCTGCTTTGCTTGTGCAATGGCAACACAAGCCCTGAGGGGGGCAGTAGAGGTGTAGTTTCAATAACATGAACTACTCTTAGTCTCTTAAAAAAGCGATGTTCAATACCAAAAAAAATATGATATGCAGACCATCGACAAGATGGAGGTCATTTCTCAGTTTGTATATTACTTCACTTCCAGCAGTAGTTGAGAAGGCTTTTGTGG
>CM050206.1:17151577-17159077 GCA_027475355.1 Coilia nasus | reverse complement strand
GAAGCAGAATCACTCTACTTGTAACTGACTTGTGTTCTAACTCTCCACAAAATGACCACTGAGGCATTCCAATGACTGCCTGTGCAGAATAATTAGAAAAATGCCATCAAATATCAAAGTCCTGACTTCCTACATGTCATTTAGTTATTACTATTTTAGATAATTACTATCTGTTAAACATCTGAGACTACAGACTCAGCAGCAAGGGCTGACTATAGGCTTTGGGGTCAGTACCAAGAACAAGATTGCTTAACCTAATGGATCACTCACTAGTTGGGAGACCTCATCAGATGTGATCAGACTCTCAGTAAGTGGTGCTGAATGTGAACTTAAGTCAGAGCTCAAGCATTTTCGGTTGCCAGTTACAACTGAGGCTACTCTCATCCTTCCACGTACTGGCACTATCACCTAGGCTGACTGCACTGAGTGGCTGACCACAAAGTTGGGCGTTACAGACTTGTCTTAACCAAGGGCTTCCCGTATGTAACCTTATGAAAACTAAACTAAGACATGGCAAGACTGGCAATGACAGACTTTGGATGAGAAACAAAAGCAAAGAAAAGATAAGTGCATAGCTCAATGTGTAAACACATATAGCAAAAAGACATTAAATAGTTCATTTGTGTGTGTGTGTGTGTGTGTGTGTGTGTGTGTGTGCGAATGTAAATATGGAGACACTCGTGTCTGAATGTCCATAATCAGCTAACACACATCAGTGTGTGGTTAAATAACTTAAATAGAATGAGTTCTAGAGTCCAGAGTGCCTGCAGAGCTCACAGGTCTGCAGGACCCCATGGGTAGGTCATGGACAGCTGCTGCCCAGCTTTAGTCAAAAACACATCCAGTTAACACAGCACAGCAGAGGAAATCAAAGGTCCATGTGTCCCAAAAGTGTGTGTGTTTGTGTGTGAGTGCATTTATTTATGTATGTGTCGTGTGTGTGTGTGTGTGTGTGTGTGTGAGTGCATTTATTCATGTAACGTAAGCAAGCCTTTTATCGGCATAGTTCCTATTATCGGCCATTTCTTTTACTGTTCCAGTTAAACTGAGGTTTTACCCGGTGAAAAAAATGTTAACACCCAGGTTACATTAAGGGAACTGAATTTGTGTGTTTTCACTGGGATAACTTCTTTTTCACTGAGTGAAACCTCAGTTTAAGTGGACTGGAACTATGGCAATAATAGGCTTAATTATGCTAGGTGTTGTATATGCGTGTGTGTGGATGTGCAACAGTCTGTGTGGATGTTGGGGGTGGGTGGGTTGTGTGCGGACAGCGAAGGGGAAGTTGTCCCTTTCCCTTTGTGTTACTTGTGTAAAAGTTCCAGCAGTCCTCTGCAGCTGTTTAAAGCCCCTCTCTCTCTCTCTCTGTTTCTCTCTCTCTCTCTCTCTCTCTCTCCCCCTCAGACGTGCGTTTCCTAGTGCGCGTGGCGCGGCGTGCGGTTGCGGGCCTTGCGTGCGGACTCCTGTGCCTGCCGGTACTTCTCCATCATGCTCTTGTGCTTGCGCCGCAGGCGCAGCTTGTCGCTGCACCACACCCTCTCGCAGTACTGCTCCACCTCCGGCAGCCCCTGAGGGCCAATCAGCTGCAGCATGTCCTTGAACCAGGAGCGCGGCGACGATGGACCACGATTGGCCGGCGGGCCCGGGTGGGCGGGGCAAGGGAGCCAGGGCCGGTTCTTGGTGTCGCGGGACAGCAGGTCGGAGAGGACGTCGCCCCGCAGAACGTCCAGCCACACGCGGGAGAGGACCTGAGTGAAGCCGCGCTCCCGCGAGCGACACACGTACAGGCCCACGTCCCCCAGCGTCACCCGACGGAACAGCAGACCCCCCTCCAGCTTCAGGACCCTGTCATCGTACACCACCTACACACATACGCATACACACACACACACACACATGCACACACACACACACATGCACACAGGCACACACACACACACATTCACACACACATACACACATAAACACGCACACACACACATAGACACACACACATGCACACAGGCACACACACACACACCCATTCACACACACACACACATACACACGCGCACACACACCCACATACACAGATGCACACACAGGCACACACAAGCACACACACACACACACACAGGCACACGCATACACACACACACACACACACACACACACACACACACACACACACACACACACACACACACACACACACACACACACACACACACACAGATGTCGGCATGACTAGGCAGTAGCCATAGTAAAGAGCTTTAAGTGTTATTAATGGCCGTAGTAAATCAATGTGGCCATCTACAGTATAGTTATAGCGGATGATGGTTAAATGTTTATGTTGGCGAGGCTAAATCTCTTTATTTAAATCTGTCAAACATCGGATTTAAGAGGATCAAGGCCTTAAAGATGAGACATCGGAAAGACAGTAAGAGGAGTGTGTGTGTGTGTTTGTGTGTGTCTCCGGGTGTACATGTGTCTCTGTGTACGTCAACAGGGTGTGTGTGTGTGTGTGTGACTGGGAAGGAGTGGGGGAACAGGGCAGTGGCCCAGAGGAGTGTTGACGGAGGGCAGATTTATGGTGAGAGACTGAGGACGTGAGCACTGCCAGACGGAGGGAGCTGGAGGAAGGGACAGGGAGAAAAACCAGCTTCTGAGGTGAATAATATCACTTCAATCCATCTCTCTCTCTGCTCTCTCTCTCTCTCTCTCTGTCTTTCTCTTTCTCTTACTCACACTCTCTTTGTCTCTCTGTGTCTCGCTCTCTCTCTGTCTCTCTCTCTCTCTCTCTTACTCACTCTCTCTTTCTCTCTCTGTCTCTCTCTCTGCCCCTCTCTCTCTGTCTCACTCCCTCGCTCTCCTCTCTTTCTCTGTTCTCCCTGTCTCTATCATCTCTCTCTCTCTCTCTCTCTCTCTCTCTCTCTCTCTCTCTCTCTCTCTTTCTCTCTCTCAATAGCACTTTATTGGCATGAAAAAATACGGCATCCTCCACAATTATTGCCAAAAAAAACAATGCATCATAAAACTCTTGACATTTTTACCAAAAAACAAGTGATGAAATTGTTGGCCCGACTGCTATCAGTGTTGTAAAGCCTTACGTTTTGCAAAAATACAACTGCTACCCTTTTCCTTTGACATGCCACAAAGCAACCAGGAAACGAAAGCCACTATTCTGGAATATTTATAGGGGTACCAATAATTGTGGAGGGTGCTGTATACTTCATATTATGTATAAAAGCATCCTAGTTGTACAGGGAGTTCGTAATGTGTAAGTAAAGTAAAGAAACAAAGACAGAATATAATGAACTGTTTACAATCACACAGAATCATAATCTCTCTCTTTTTCTTTGTCTCTCTCCCTATGCTGGATTTAAATGAGCTTTACTAACATGACTGCAACAGGCACAGACATGAATTAAGAAACATGCTCACACAAGTGTGTTGAAGTGACACATGTAGCATTAGTGACAGATGTAGTGTTGGTGACACATTGCGCTAACACTACGCTAGTGACAGTGTGACAGAGTGTGTATGTCTGTAGTGGTACTTACAGTGTGTGTGTCTGTAGTGCTAGTGACAGTGTGACAGTCTGTGTGTCTCTGTAGTGTTAGGGGCAGTGTGTGTGTCTAGTGCTGTTGACAGTGTGACAGTGTGTGTCTGACCTCCTCCATGTAGTGCAGTGGCATATGTAGTGTTGGGGACAGTGTGGCAGTGCTAGTGCAGTGTTAGTGGCAGTGTGAAAGTGTGACAGTGTGTGTGTCTGTAGTGTTGTTGACAGTGTGACTGTGTGTGTGACTGACCTCTTTCATGTAGTGTAGTGACGCATGTAGTGACAATGTGACAGTGTGACAGTGTGTGTGTGTCTGTAGTGCTGTTGACAGTGTGACAGCGTGTGTGTCTGTAGTGTTAGTGACAGTGTGGCAGTGTGTGTGTAGTGTTAGTGACAGTATGACAGTTTGACAGTGTGTGTCTGTACTGCTGTTGACAGTGTGACAGTGTGTGTGTTTTAGTGCTAGTGACAGTGTGACAGTGTATGTGTGTGTAGTGCTGTTCACAGTGTGGCAGTGTTTGTGTGTGTGTGTTTGTGTAGTGCTAGTGACAGCGTGACAGTGTGTGTGTCTGTAGTGGTACTGGCAGTGTGACAGTGTGTGTGTGTAGTGTTAGTGACAGTGTGCATATGTAGTGTTAGTGACAGTGTGTGTATTGTGTGTAGTGTTAGTGACAGTGTGACAGTGTGTGTGTCTGACCTCCTCCATGTTGTCGTCGCGCTGCAGGTGCCAGCTGGTGGAGGCCTGCGGTGAGCGCGGTACACACTCCAGGAAGGTGCTGTTGTTCTCTGTGCCGTATGCCACCCTGCTCTCAGCCACGTCCAACTCCTCTACTGCAACACACACACACACACACACACACACACACACACACACACACACACACACACACACATTTGTTTTTCTATGCTTGTGAGGACCTTCCATTGACTGCCATTCATATCTAACTAAAGAATGCTTAACTGTGCCCAGACCAAAACAATCCCTAACCCTAACCTGACAGTGAAGAAATGTTTTTGCACTTTTACTTTTTTCAATAACAACAAAATGGCCAAGAAAACACTAATGTGAGGTTGTAAGGACCATCATAATGTTCTCACAAGTCCATTTTTTTTCTAGTTTCCCTATCCTTGTGAGGACATTTGTCCCTCACAACCACAGAAACACACACACACACAGACACTCACACACATGTAGGCTCACCACTGAGGTTCTGGTCCATGCACTGCTGGGCGGGGTTGGCGTGCTTGATGTCCTGTCTGCGGTAGCGGCGCTTGTGGCTGCTGTACCGCACGCAGGCGTGGCCGTCCCATGCGCAGTAGGGGTCGCGCGCCAGGCAGCACTCCGCACACACGCCCCCGTACAGCTCACACCTGTGCAGACGCACCTGGGCCACACCTGCCCCCGAGCCCACGAACAGAGCTTGCTGCAAGGCACACACGCGTGCGCACACACACACACACGCACACACATATATGCACCCATACACACACATATACACATACGTACACACGCACAAATACACACACACACGCACACATGCACACACACACACACACGCACATGCACACACACACATACGCACACACACACACATACACACACACATACGCACACACACACACGTACACATGCACATGCACACACACACACGCGCACGCACATATACACACACACACACACACCCACCAAGGAAAAGTAAGGAACACAGACACACAGCCAGAGCCATATTCCTGCACACACTTAAGCATAAAGAAGTACAGCACCACTCAAAGTTGAAACTAAGATAACAACTTCTGTAAATGCACATGGACAGACATACATACAAACACAGACACACACACACACACACACACACACACACACACACACACACACACACACACACACACACACACACACACACACACACGTAGATATACACACAGACAAAAACACTGCTTACCCTTTTGACTGAGATGTCCATGGAGGTGATGGGAGCTGGCACCTGAGGAAAGCAGGGGACTCCGTCAGGCTGCGTTACACCCGTCATTCACACTCAACGACCCACATCCTCTCCCCATCAGGGAAAATTACACAGGGCCTCCCCCAGAGGATCTCAGACCCAGAGGCCATTTAACAACCCCCCCCCCCCCCCCCCAAACACACACACATACACACACAAACACAGACAGACTTATACACACAGACACAGACAGACGCATACAAACTGAGACACCGGCACACACACACAACCCCACCACACACACACGCACAGACAGACAGACAGACATATACACACAGACACACACACATAACTCCCCCCCCCCCCCAACACAAACACACGCACAGACAGGCAAACAGACATTTACAAACAGACACATACATACATACAAACAGAGACACATCCACACGCGTGTGGACAGACAAACACACATGTACAGTACACGCACACACACGCACACACACACACACACACACACACACACACACACACACACACACACAGGCAAACAGGCAAAAATGCACACACACACACACACACACACACACACACACACACACACACACACACACACAGGCAAACAGGCAAAAATGCACACACACACACACACACACACACACACACACACACACACACACACACACACACACACACACACACACACACACACACACACACTCTGCTTTCTCTCAGGGAAGCAGGAGCCCTGGGGCAGCTGGCTGTGCTGTGCTGTGCTGGGGAGTTTGTGTGTACAGTGATGGAAGACTGCAGGCCAGATTAGATTGGGCCGCCCCGCTCCACTGGCTAACCCGGGGAATGGTGGAAGGGGAGCCGTGCTGGGATTGGACGCTGGCTATCTGCGTGTGTCAAACACAACCATGAGCCAGTGCAGAGCATACAGCCTATGTGGTGCAGACATGCAGCACACAACAGATCCTGAGCAGCCTACTGCCAATTCACGTGTGAGGTGGGCCACACTACCAGCCACAACTTCCACTGAGAGCTCTGAATTGCACATTGAAAGTAATTTTCATCTGCGGTCGCCCTACAGGTTGGAAGTGGAATTGTGTCATTCGAACTACAGAGAGACGGCCTGCTCTTCCAAAGTTACTTAGTGCGGTTATAGCCCATGGAGGGCAGTAAAGCGAATTCAGAAGTACCTTTAAACCTGTTAAAAGTTAATGAACCACTAAAATGATTACGGAAACATTATTTTAAGGTTGAAAAAACTACTTAGTGTTGCTTTAAACATTATAACACAGGTAGGATTGAGGTTGTTTGTGAATATATCCACATCCGTAAACAACCTTACAAACACGAGCGTTGTATTGCTTTAAACCAACAGTTCCATTGCCAACACAATTAGTTTATAGACACAATTTTTAAATTTGTTTTTAATGTTTCATTTAATTGTATTTCAGTTTGCTCCAGTCTCCGCTCCATAAAACAGTCCCAGTTCGAGTTAACTGCGTTTGTGGTTGCTATGCAGCAAGTGTGTATTTATACACATCAATTTAGACATTCCCCTCTATTTCCTAGAGATATGTTTGTTGTGGGCCTCATTCTGCTGTCTTGTGTGTCTTGTCTGCCATAGCTAATAAATTAACTCAATTTCGTTGTTGTTTTTTTGGGTTTTTTTTTCTCACTTAATAACGAACTAAATGAAATGGAACGTTGTTGTAAAGTTGTAATGGTTACGTTGTATCTTTGGCGGAGGGATTATTACGTAACTGTGGAGAGGTTGGTGTCGTGGGATATCCTCGCTCCTAGTGACACTTGTCTCCCGTCCAATCAGAAATTGCTATATAGTACGACCTGCAGGAGGTGTGGTATAATAAACTCTAAGACCGTGTTGGCCAAATGTTAGAGAGCCGAGCAGATTTGGAGAACACACATACACATACGCACACGCACACGCACACGCACACACACACGCACACACGCACACACACACGTACACACACACACACATACACA
>CM050206.1:17139077-17144077 GCA_027475355.1 Coilia nasus | reverse complement strand
GAGAGAGACAGAGAGAGAGAGAAAGAGAGAGAGAGAGGTAGAGAGAGAGCAAGAGAGAGAAAGAGAAGACAGAGAGAGAATGAAACGGACAGATGGAGAGAGAGAGAGATAGCATGACAGAGACAGGGAAAAAGAAAGACATAATAGGAAAAGAAAAGTAAGAGAGGTGTAAGAAATTATAGTTGCCCTGCCTGAGATACCACTAAGAATGTGGCTTCCTGAATGGTAATCCCACATTGGTCCACATTCACTCAGCCCCCAGATACCTGGGGTGTGAAAACACCAATCGATTGTAGTATGAGTTTTGGTCAAGTGGTCAAGTGAGAACCAGCACAGGCAATGTTTTAAGTTAATGTAATTACCATGCAGAGTGACAAAAGGTCTCCAGACCTGTTTGAATGATCAACCTAGCTCATTTACATCAAGGACATAGGAGTCTTAACAGCATAAATGGCTAGACTTTGAGAGATTGTTGTTCAGAGTTACACCGCTGAATCCGGAGTATGTTTCCCATGCTTCGTCAATGCTCATTACTGGAATAAAATATGATTGCTGCATCAACCAAGAGACACACAAACCTTTTTCTTACAGAGGTAAAGTTATGAAGAAAGCAACATGAACATAACATTTCACAGGGAACACCTTCTCTTCAACACAGCCAAGTGAAACACAGGACTATCTACCACAGCTGTCTCTACGTGTATCTTTTGGCTTCAGTCTTAGTGGGCCGTATCTCTGTCATGCTATCCAAATGTGTTTTTCTAGCTTTGCAAGTGAACTTCCACATATGCAGCTGCTTGCCTCAGAGGAGGGGAAATGACTGATGACTTCAGTGTTAACCACTCCTGGGCTGGGGTTGAAATGCAGTCTGCTTTTGCTCCCCAGCACTGCAGCAGGGACTGACCATGCTCTCACTGATACAGCAAAATGGACATTACGGACACTGGCTATGGTACACTTCTGGGGGCCCATCTCTTTCTCTCTCTCTTTCTCTCTCTTTCTGTCTGTCTCATACTGTACATACTCTCTTTGCTCCATCCTCTCTCTCTTTCTTTCTCTCTCTCTCCCTCTCTCACACACACACTATTTGCTCCATCTCTCTCTCTTTCTCCCCCTACAGTATATTTGCACACACACACACACACACACACACACACACACACACACACACACACACACACACACACACACACACACACACACACACACACACACACACACACACACACACACACACACACCACAGGCTTTCATCACAGGTGTCAGTCAGCAGAGAAAAAAACCCTCAGGAGGAGGAAGTGTGATCTCCTTAACTGTGAATGAATGACAGAAAAAGAATTACTGCACGAATGAGAAATCTGCTGTGTGGAGGGCTTTAGGTGTGTGTGTGTGTTTGTGTGTGTGTGTGTGTGTGATTGAGAAAGAGAGAGGGGCAGAGAGAGAGTGAGCACCTCTTGAGCCTATGCAGGGTGGAGCTCTCTAATTGTCACTGAAAATTTACAGTTAGAATCAGAGGAGATTGATTGCAGAGGCACGGAATAAAAGGGGGTTGAGTGTGTGTGTGTGTGTGTGTGTGTGTGTGTGTGTGTGTGTGTGTGTGCAGGGGGGTGGGCTGAGAGCAGAATAAACCAAACCCCAGGAGCAGAGTCAGAACGCAATCCATCTGGCAAGGAGAGAATCCAGGAGAGCCAAGACCAATGGTCCATCCTCACACACACACACACACACAAACATACATACACACATACACACAAACATACACACACACATACACACACAAGTGTGTGCACACACACTGATACAGATGTTCAGTCAGACAGTAAACACTCCAATGTGTGTGTGTGTGTGTGTCTGTGTGTCTGTGTGTGTGTGTGTGTGTGTGTGTGAGAGAGAGAGATAGGCAAACAGACACAGTGTGGGGAGAGCACACACACTGATACAGATGGTCAATCAGACAGTAAACACTCCAATGTGTGTGTGTGTGTGTGTGAGTGTGTGTGTGTGAGTGTGTGCCTGTGTGCGTGTGTGTGTGTTTGCGTGTGTGTGTGTGTGTGTGTGTGAGAGAGCTTATGCGTGAGAGATAGGGAAACAGAGACGGAGCGTACCAGTGAAGTGTGGTTGTGTGTGAGTGTGCGCGTGCATGTGTGCCTGTGTGTGTGTATGTGCATGCATGCATGTGTGCCACTGTGTGTGTGTGTGTGTGTGTGTGTGTGCGCGTGTGTGCGTGTGTGTGTGTGTGCGTGTGTGTGTGTGTGTGTGTGTGTGAGCGTACCAGTGAAGGTGCTGGCGAAGGGCATGCTGGGGTCATGGGGGCATCTTCCTCTGCCATTCTCCACCGAGGAATGCTCTAGAGAGAAGGCATGCTGTTGAACACACACACACACACACACACACACACATACACACACACATACACACACACGCACGCACACACATGCACACACACACACACACACACACACACACACACACACACACACACACACACACACACACACACACACACACAAGAGGAGAAATAAATAAATATGCTGTCTCTGCAGGCGAACCATTTCTTGGTGCAAATAAAACCTCACACATGCTTACTGTGAAATCACTACAACACTTTTCTGTTGGAAAAAAGGATCCAATCACTGTAAAAGAGCTCTTTGGTCCCAGTACTAGTGGATTTCTCTTCATGTGGAGTTGTCAAATGAGCCCTCACAGAACTCATTTTCACTGGCTTACAAAGACAACACAGCCCTCACTGAATAACACACAACAACACACATACATTACTTACATACACATGCACTTGTAACCCGCATGTGAACATGACACTCCTTGCAGACAGACAGACAGACAGATATATAGATAGACAGGCAGGCAGACAGGCAGGCAGACAGACAGACAGACAGACAGACAGACAGACAGACAGACAGACAGACAGACAGACAGACAGACAGACAGATAGATAGATAGATAGATAGATAGATAGATAGATAGATAGATAGATAGATAGATAGATAGATAGATAGATAGATAGATAGATAGATAGATAGATAGATAGATAGATAGATAGATAGATAGATAGATAGATAGATGTACTTATACTTTATTGATCCCAAGCTGGGAAATTAAAGTGTAGCAGCAGCATGCGATACAGGGACATACAAATGCTAGAACAACAGACATACTGTAATACAGCATAATACGGTGTAAATGACCAGTATTGATTGTAGTGATTGTAGTGCAATATAGAAGAAAATGTGCAGTGAACGCATGAGGTACGGTGAATAGATAAGGTGCAGTAGACAGTGTACTTGTGTAAGTATGTGTGCACTGGCTTCCCTTAAGTGACTTCAAAAAACACCACAGACTTTTCAGTATGTTTTCTTTAGTCAAGTCCACAGAACGCTAAATCTTCAGATACCGTAAATAGGAAATGTTTCAAATCTCCACAAATTACAAAAACAAGCCTATAAACTTCAAAAACAACAAACAAATTGAAAAACCATGAGCCTGCTGGCATATCTGCTTTTTCCACAACAATCTTTCCACTTTTCCAAACATTATCTGACCAAACTTTCCAACAGCTCCTTGACACACCTAATTGATTTAGCATGGGTGAGCAAGTTAACCATTTGTGAGCTGTGCTCCACCACCAAGACCACGTTCACATAGTCACTATAGTTCCACCAGCGGGGTTCAATGAATGAACGTCAACATACAAACATGGCTCCTACAATGTTCATAAATTACTCATACATCCTTTACGTGTACATAACACACCTCGTGTGTGCAAACACACTGTCTTACCAATTTCAGACAATTACTATTATTATTACATTACACTTAGCTGACACTCTTGTCCAGAGCAACTTACAGATATTTACAGGGTTTCAGTTACTGTCCCCGAAGCAGTGTGGGGTTGGATGCCTTGCTCAAGGACATCTCAACCAGCAACCTTCCAATTGCAAGACCAACTCCCTAACCACTAAGCCGCAGCTGCCCCCAAGACAAGGCAAAGCACATGTGACATGCATACACTGTGACCCATCTTTGGCTGGTCACATGTGTGTCCCGGTTTCCCCTCCTGCGGTCTCTCAGCCTGCTGGGCTGCTCTGAGTTCTGGCCCGTAAACACAGTCCAGGGACGGTTTCCTGTGGGGCAAACACTATGTATGTTTGGGCCACATTTGGACAACATGGATGCTTCTGGTCATTGTTTGGGGATGAGCATGACATATTGGGAACAATGGCCCAAAGTTACCTGCGGTGCACAATTACTGTGTATATGAAAACACACATTCTCTCTGTCTCTCCGTCTCTGTCTGTCTGCCTGTCTGTCTGTCTGCCTGTCTGTCTGCCTGTCTGTCTGTCTGTCTGTCTGTCTGTCTGTCTGTCTGTCTGTCTGTCTGTCTGTCTGTCTCTCTCACACACACACACACACACACATGTTCTGACTAGTGTGACTGGTGGGGTGCCAGACTAGTTTGATGGGAATCCTGGAGCTGGTGATGTGGATGAACATCAGGGCAATCTTAGGACTGATCTGTAAGGGCTGGAGGTTAGGGGATTAAACGTTATGGGAGTATGAGCTAAGGAGTTGGGAGTTAGGGGACTTAGGGCTGAGGGTTAAGGGGTTAGGAAACTGGGGACTGCGGGGTTAACAGTTAGGGGAGTAGGGGTTGAGGAATTAGGAGTTAAAGAAGTAGGGGTTGAGGGGTTAGGAGTTAGGAGACTTAGGTCTGAGTGGTTAACAATTAGGTAAGTAGGGTCTGAGGGGTTAACAGTTAGGAGACTGGGGGCTGAGAGGTTAGAAGTTAGGGGAGTAGGGGCTGAGGGGTTAGGAGTTAGGAGACTGGAGGCTCAGGGGTTAAGGCGGTGTGGGGTTAAGGCATGGATCCAGGATGTGGACGGCGAGTATGAGAGGTTAGGAGATAGGGCAGTAGGGGCAGAGGGGTAAAAAGTTAAGAGACTGAGAGGTTACACATTAGGGGACTGAGAGTTGAGGGGTTA
>CM050206.1:17129077-17134077 GCA_027475355.1 Coilia nasus | reverse complement strand
AGAAAGAGCACAAGCAGCAGCAGGAGAGAGGAAAGAGAGAGGAAAGAGAGAGGAAAGAGAGAGAATTGGGAGAGAGAAAAGAGACTTGGGAGAGTTTCAGGAAAGGCTGGGAGAGGCCTGTTCCTGTTCCCACTGATTACAATAGCCTCTGTGTGTGTGTGTGTGTGTGTGTGTGTGTGGGACTGGGTCAGAGAGTGTACGTGTGTGTGTGTGTGTGTGTGTGTGTGTGTGTGTGTGTGTGTGTGTGTGTGTATGTGTGTGTGTGTGTGTGTGTGTGTGTGTGCCTGTATGTATGTGTAGGACTGGGCCAGTGTGTGTATGTGTGTGTGTGTGTGTGTGTGTGTGTGTGTGTGTGTGTGTGTGTGTGTGTGTGTGTGTGTGAGTGAGCGCGCATGTGTGTGTGTGTAGGACTGGGCCAGTGTGTGTATGTGTGTGTGTAGGACTGGGCCAGTGTGTGTGTGTGTATGTGTGTGTGTGTGTGTAGAACTGGGCCAGTGTGTGTATGTGTGTGTGTGTGTGTGTGTGTGTGTGTGTGTGTGTGTGTGTGTGTGTGTGTAGGACTGGGCCTGTCTGTGTACTGGTGTGTGTTCATCTGGCGGGTGAGGAGGGGGACCTGGTGGCGAATCGGAAATGATTGTAGCCTGTGTCTCACTCGCTTGACAAGGTCAAAGCCATCCACTCAGCAGCTGATTTGTCTGTGCATATGGTCTGTCTGTGTGTCTCTGTGTTTGTGTGAGAGAAATAGTGAGAGAGAGAGAGAGAGACAGAGACAGAGAGGGACAGAGAGAGAGAGAGAGAGAAAGAGAGAGACACAGAGACAGAGAGAGAGGGACAGAAAGAGAGAGAGAAAGAGAGGGACAGAAAGAGAGAGCGAAAGAGAGGGACAGAAAGAGAGAGACAGAGAGAGAGAGACAGACAGAAAGAAAGAGAGAGACAGACAGAGAGACAGAGAGACAGAGAGGAACAGAGAGAGAGAGAGAGGGACAGAAAGAGAGAGAGAGAGATGGACAGACAGAGAGAGAGAGAGGGAGAGAGAAAGAGAGAGACAGAGAGAGGAAGAAAGAGAAGCAGAGAAAGAAGGAGAGAGAGTTTATATGTATGGATGCTAAAAGAATGACATGGCCTCCAGTAAGCAATGGCAATGACACCATCTGTATCAAATTTATAATGAAAGTTTTCAACTAGCAAAATGTGCCCTTTTCCAAAGTGTGGGCATGCGTGCACACACACACACACAAACACACACACACACACACACACACACACACACACACACACACACACACACACACACACACACACACACACACACACACACACACACACACACACACACACACACACGCGCGCGCGCGCGCGCACACCCACCCACACACAGAAGTTAACCAGAAGCTAAATTCGCAGAAAAAGGAAAAAGTCAAGTCAAACACATCTGAAAGCTATTCTGCCGTAACAATGCAGTCACACAGTGGCACATTACATGCTGGATAAACACAGGCAGGCAAGTCAGCGCAGGGAAGTGTGTGTGTGTGTGTGTGTGTGTGTGTGTGTGTGTGTGTGTGTGTGTGTGTGTGAGTGAGCGCGCATGTGTGTGTGTGTAGGACTGGGCCAGTGTGTGTATGTGTGTGTGTAGGACTGGGCCAGTGTGTGTGTGTGTATGTGTGTGTGTGTGTGTAGAACTGGGCCAGTGTGTGTATGTGTGTGTGTGTGTGTGTGTGTGTGTGTGTGTGTGTGTGTGTGTGTGTGTGTGTAGGACTGGGCCTGTCTGTGTACTGGTGTGTGTTCATCTGGCGGGTGAGGAGGGGGGACCTGGTGGCGAATCGGAAATGATTGTAGCCTGTGTCTCACTCGCTTGACAAGGTCAAAGCCATCCACTCAGCAGCTGATTTGTCTGTGCATATGGTCTGTCTGTGTGTCTCTGTGTTTGTGTGAGAGAAATAGTGAGAGAGAGAGAGAGAGACAGAGACAGAGAGGGACAGAGAGAGAGAGAGAGAGAAAGAGAGAGACACAGAGACAGAGAGAGAGGGACAGAAAGAGAGAGAGAAAGAGAGGGACAGAAAGAGAGAGCGAAAGAGAGGGACAGAAAGAGAGAGACAGAGAGAGAGAGACAGACAGAAAGAAAGAGAGAGACAGACAGAGAGACAGAGAGACAGAGAGGAACAGAGAGAGAGAGAGAGGGACAGAAAGAGAGAGAGAGAGATGGACAGACAGAGAGAGAGAGAGGGAGAGAGAAAGAGAGAGACAGAGAGAGGAAGAAAGAGAAGCAGAGAAAGAAGGAGAGAGAGTTTATATGTATGGATGCTAAAAGAATGACATGGCCTCCACTAAGCAATGGCAATGACACCATCTGTATCAAATTTATAATGAAAGTTTTCAACTAGCAAAATGTGCCCTTTTCCAAAGTGTGGGCATGCGTGCACACACACACACACAAACACACACACACACACACACACACACACACACACACACACACACACACACACACACACACACACACACACACACACACACACACACACACACACACACACACACACACACACACGCGCGCGCGCGCGCGCACACCCACCCACACACAGAAGTTAACCAGAAGCTAAATTCGCAGAAAAAGGAAAAAGTCAAGTCAAACACATCTGAAAGCTATTCTGCCGTAACAATGCAGTCACACAGTGGCACATTACATGCTGGATAAACACAGGCAGGCAAGTCAGCGCAGGGAAGTGTGTGTGTGTGTGTGTGTGTGTGTGTGTGTGTGTGTGTGTGTGTGTGTGTGTGTGTGTGTGAGTGGTCCCAAGTAAAGTACTGTGTCAGATGATGGAGGCAGCAGCAGCATCTCTGCCAGGACAGGTTGTGTGTGTGTGTGTGTGTGTGTGTGTGTGTGTGTGTGTGTGTGTGTGTGTGCATGTGCGTGCGTGTGTGTATGTGTGTGTGTGCGCATGGGGGGAGGGGCTCCAGGAGGGGGTGTGTGTGTCCAGGAGGGGTGTGTGTGTGTGTGTGCGTGGGGAGGGGGGGTGGGCTCCAGGAGGGGGATGTGGGTGTCCAGGAGGGGTGTGTGTGTGTGTGCATGCGTGGGGAGGGGTGGGGGGGGCTCCAGGAGGGTGGTGTGGGTGTCCAGGAGGGGGTGTGTGCGTGTGTGTGGGTGTGTGTGTGTGTGTGTGTGTGTGTGTGTGTGTGTGTGTGTCCAGGAGGGGTGTGTGTGTGTGTGTGTGTGTGTGTGTGTGTGTGTGTGTGTGTGCACGCGTGGGGAGTGGTGGGGCTCCAGGAGGGCGGTGTGGGTGTCCAGGAGGGGTGTGTGCGTGTGTGTGGGTGTGTGTGAGTGTGTGTGTGTGTGTGTCCAGGAGGCGTGTGTGTGTGTGTGTGTGTGTGTGTGTCCAAGAGGGGGGGCTCTGGGAGACTGTCCAGGGCAGGCGCTTCTCATCAGCAAACGCGACGTCGGCGCCCAGCCTCCAATTAGTTCATTTCCATGGAGCTATATCTGATGTTGTGCACCACAAACACACACACACACACAGACATATACAGAGACAAACTGACACACACACACATGTGCGTGCATACACACCCACACACACGCACACACACACATGCACGTGTGAGCATGCACACACACACACACACACACACTCACCCACATAAACCCCCTGAAGGAGATGGTCACCAGAGATTGTAGTTCTGTGTAATGGTGGGAGCACTAGGAGGAAACACCACGAGCTCGGTGATCTGATGGCAACACAATAGTGTTGAGTCACACACACACACACACACACACACAAACACACACACACACACACACACACAAAAACACACACAAAAACACACACACACACACACACACACACACACACACAGAGGGGACACACATGACTAAGGAGTCCTGGAGGTGAGTCGGGTTGAGGAAGGGAAATCAGTCAGGGGCCTGTAAAGCAAAGTAGGATATGTGTGTGTGTGTCTGTGTGTGTGCGTGTGTGTGTGTGTGTGTGTGTGTGTGTGTGTGTGTGTGTGTTTGTCTGTGTGACTCAGGACTATTGTGTTGCCATGAGATCAGCGAGGCCGTGGCGTTTCCTCCTATAAAGTGTGTGTGTGTGTGTGTGTGTATGTGAGTGTGTGTGTGTCTGTGAGTGTGTATGCATGTATGTATGTATTTTTCTGTGTGTGTGTGTATGTTTCTTTGTGTGTGTGTATGTATATGTGTGTCCGTGTATGTGCTTGTGTGTACTTGTGAGTGTGTGTGTGTGTGGGTATGTGTGTGTGTGCATGTGATGTTGCCGTGTTGAAATATCAGTGGAATTTGTTCTTTATCTGTCTATCTAGATGCTGTAAAGATTGCCAAACATGGACAAACTTGGTTATATCCCCAAACCATTACTGGCACACAAATACTGTTTATCTGAAGTTATTTATCTTGTTTGGTGTCTGCCAGTCAGTTGATGTTATGTTAGTAAGCAAATTTCCCACGACTGCCCCACAACTCCCTGTTTGCTGGCAAAGCACTCGTTTTTTTAAACCATTTCTCAGGAATGGACACTTAGATAACCCTATCACAGTAACCAGAAATATGTCTGCCGATGTTTCCAAAGCTTCTCAGCGAACTAGCATGTTGCTAACTACCCAACCACAACAGGCAATTGATTAATGAGAGAGAGAGAGAGAGAGAGAGAGAGAGAGAGAGAGAGAGAGAGAGAGAGAGAGAGAGAGAGAGAGAGAGAGAGAGAGGAGAGAGAGAGAGAGAGAGAGAGAGAGAGAGAGAGAGACCAAGACAGGCAGGGAGAGAGACAGAAAAAGAGAAAGAGAGAGAGAGAGGTAGGGGGAAATAAGGAACACTTTAATGCGTTTAATGCATAGTGACTGCTGTTCTCCACTTTGTTCTTCCGCTAAACTTTTCACCCAAGTCATATTTCAGAAAGCCCTTGGGAAAAGGTTACTGTGTGTGTGGTACACGTTTGTGAATGTGTGTATGACAGACAAAGAGAGAGAGACAGACAGAGAAAAAGACAGAA
>CM050206.1:17116577-17121577 GCA_027475355.1 Coilia nasus | reverse complement strand
ACGTATTGCCAGAGGCCATGCGAGCCCCATGCTGGGACTGGCCCTCGCTGACTGGAACATGCCTATCAGATACGGCACCCGCTAGCACCCGCTGGCATTGCTTTCCTGGGCCATTTCATTAGCGGTGAATAGAGTCCAAAGGCACAGCCAGTGGGCGAGACGTTAGCATGATTGTGAAGGCCCAGAATTGACAGGGGGTCTTTTGAGAACACTACTAATGTTATTATTGATGATAAGAGAACTCAAAATTGTATACTTTTTTACAGGGCCCAGAATTGACAGGTTATACCCTTAAGCGGGAAGTATACTTCTACGGACATGGCTATGTGCTGCTACAAATGCTAACATGGCTGTGGTGTACTTTTGCGGTCAGCTTTTTCAGACACGCTGACAGAGGGTAAGCTTCAGCATGTGCACTATGCCCTTCAACTTTGTTTTGAGATCCTCCTGATGGGAAATCTTGGCTATTCCCTTAAAGCTTTAAGGTAGAATGTTTTAGCACCTGTTATGAAGCGTCTACAACCATATTCTTTACCTTCTTAATTGTGACATTGCTAGATAACTTGCTTTGTCGTAAGCCCTATTCCAACTTCGACTGAGACAGTGCATTATTGATTGCTTCACTGCATACACTGCATACAAGTGCAGTGATGAGTATGTGTATGTAGTTATGAATGCTAATTTCCATTATTATGCTTTATAAAGGCATTATAAGCTTTTATGAATGTGTTTATAGAGTCTTTTGAATACAAGCTTCATAGAAAGTGTTACACTATAAGGACACTATTAATATTATTATTATTGTTATCCTTATTTATCCACATTCATAGGACCTAAAATTTCTAGCTGTGCCCCTGACAGTGGTTGCAGCTGCTGTTTGTGTGTCTGTGTAGGTGTTTTTTTTTTTTGTGCGTGTGTGTGTGTGTGTCTAGTGTGTTTATGAGATTTTGTCATTGATTTAACTCACTTTACCCCAATTACAATCTGCAACACACAGAGAAATACACACACACGCATTACTACACACACATGTGCACACACACGCTCGATCACACGTACACATTCACACTTTCCTTCCTCCTGTTTGCCGTTAATAGTGGAGGGTGTTGCGGCTGCTCTTCACTGTTGGCTGAGGCTGGTGGTAAAAGTGGTGTATAAAGAGCTTATAAACCTGACTGCTCCTCACTTTTGGCTGAGGCGCGTGATAAAAGCTGTGTATAAAGAGCTTATAAACCCGACTGCTCTGCACTGTGGCTGCACGCGCCTCACACGCCCTCTAATGAGGCGCCACTCTCACAGATGGACCAAGGGAGGATGCCAACTACAACACTACACACACACACACACGCTCTCTCTCACTCTCTCACATACACACACCCTCACACAATGTTTTCAGCATCTACAAAAATGCACATGGTAAAGGAGCCAACCCTTCCACCTCGCAAGCACAAATACACATGCATGCACAAACACACACAGGCACATACACACAGACAAACACAAATGTGCATTCGCATACACACACACACACACACACACACACACACTGATATCGTTTTGCAACCACTTGCTATTAGAAGAGACGGATGCAAAAGGGAAGTTTTACTGAAACAGTAAAGTTAAGGAGAGAATGGCATTGAGAGCAGAGAGAGAGAGAGAGAAAGAGAGAGAGAGAGACGGATTTTATTGTATATTTTATTTTATATTCATTGCAGATTCCATGGATTTGAACTGAGCTGCCTCTTAATGTTTGTTCCGTAATGTATGAAGCGTCTGAGGTTTCAAACTCAGTGTCAGCACATCTCAGCCTGAATCTAATTACAGCAACAAAACAAAGCTGTAGTTCACTCACTCCCACACACACACACACACACACACGTGCACACACACACACTGGGGCATTCCATGTTTACACAGATAGCGTGGCTCCTGGTTCAGCTGGAATGTGTTACCATGCTTATTGAAATCATCTGACTGGCACACACACACACACACACAAACACACACAAACACTTAATGCTGTCACACACACATACACAAAGGTCATGCACAAATGTAGACAAAGATGTTTTATGTCTCTTTCAAGAAACTGACAAATCTATGAGTAATGATGCTGAGTTACTGTAATACAACTTTGTATGTGCCATATCGCAGTGGCGTCGCCTACATTATTCATTCATTCCTTATCCATGTCTGCATTCTCTCTCTCTTTGTCTCTCTCTCTCTCTCTCTCTCTCTCTCTCTCACACACACACACACACACACACTGAAGCTGACAAAAGTGTGACTCCTGCTGAGGACTAAAGGTCTGGGTGGTGGCTACATTGTACTGTGCTATGCTCTGTTGTAAAGGCCTTTTCTCTCACAAAGCACACTGAGGGCTCATTTCCTCCGATATGACCGTGTACAGTGTGCAACCGTTTACAGCGCGTGAGCGTGCTACCATTGTCACCGGACATGTCTGCGTGTACAGCGCGTGAGCGGGAATTCAGCTGCCAGCCCCGTCTTTAAATGCACTTGGTCTAATCTGTTAACGTGCATTCCAAATGAATACGGACAGAAAACGGGCACTTGCTGCCTACACGCTGTATACGCAGAGTGTTTGGTGGAAATGAGCCCGGAGGCTGCACAGTCTAAGGACTCATTCACACCAAACACTCTGCGTATTCAGCGAGTGACCGTTTTCTGTCCGTATTCGTTTAGAATGGATGTGAATGCGCATATTCTGTCCCTATACAAACATATTGTACACGGATACGTGCTGTATGTCGTGTATGTGTGTGTAAGTCGGTGTGAATGAGCCCTAACATGTAATTCTGTGTCTCACACCTACTGACTAAGGACTGATGGAACACAAGCAGAACACCTGCTTAAACATGTCCCTACAGTTTTTGTTGTCTTACACATATTACATAAATATTTATTAATAGTGTATAAAGGTTTAGAGGCAGCTGTGGCCTAGTGGTCAGGTAGTTGGTCTTGCAATTGGAAGGTTGCTAGTTCGAATCCCACCCTACCCATGGTTGAGATGCCCTTGAGCAAGGCATTTAACCCCACACTGCTCCAGGGACTGTAACTGAAACCCTGTAAATATCTGTAAGTCGCTCTGGATAAGAGTGTCAGCTAAGTGTAGTGTAATGTAAAAAAGTTTTACCTGTGATTTATAAAAGAAAGAAACACTAAGTAGTTTTCCTCTTCGGTCGCCCTACAGGTTGGAAGCGGAATTGTCTCTCATTCAAACTAGAGACAACGGCCCACTCCTCCAAGCTTACGTACTGCAGTTATAGCCCATTGAGGGCAGCAAAGCGAATTCAGAAGTACCTTTCACCCACTTACAAGTTCATGAACCACTGAAATGATTTTGGAAACAGTATTTTAAGGTTGAAAACGCTTAGTGTTGCTTTAATACACAATCATGGTTTAGGCATGTGATCTGAAAGGAGAAAACCAGAAGGCTTTCAGGTTCCAGACTAGTCATAACCCATTAGTCCCATGTTTGAGTCTACAGCAACACTAATTAAGGGTCTAGTCTCAGGGCTCAACAGACATGCCCCATGCATGCATACAACACAGGCTAAAGTCAAAGTTCAAATCACTAGCCGCTTTCCTTGTGGCCACTGGAGACATCTAGGATAACGCTGATCAGCATAGCACAGCTGTACCCGAGCCAGGGCGTATGATGCTCGTATTAAAATGACCCATATAAAATCTGTACCATAGGCTCCTAGCTATCTTTAATCTCTCAACTTGCCGCAGAGGACGGACAAGGCCAAGCACGGATACACATATCATCCATCCATCCACGGACAACACTGCTGCACACAAACACCGTTACTTCTGCCCCCTCCTCACCCTGTCTCCATGGGCCCAGTATGGAAACAAACCCATTACACACACACACAAACAGGAACACATATATACAGAGAAACACAGACACACACACACACACACAGGAGCAGCTCTAATGTGTGCTGTGGGAGGCTTGTCTGTCTCCCAACCAGTCAACCAGAACACACCTCTCCTCTTTTTACCACTGCCTCTCTCCATTCCCCTGTCACCTCCACTGCCTCTCTTCATTCCTGTCACCTCCACTGCCTCTCTCTCTCCATTCCTCTGTCACCTCCACTGCCTCTCTCTCTCCATTCCTCTGTCACCTCCACTGCCTCTCTCTCTCCATTCCTCTGTCACCTCCACTGCCTCTCTCCATTCCTGTCACCTCCACTTGCTCCAGGTCTGGGGCCCTGGGCCCCCTTTGAAGCCTGCCTGTTCAGTTCCATGACGCGCAGTAACGTGAGAGCTGCGCAGGCAGGCGTGCAGGCAGGCGTGCAGGCAGGAAGGCAGGCAGGCAGGCAGGCGTGCAGGCAGGAAGGCAGGCAGACAGGCAGGCGTGCAGGCAGGCAGGCGTGCAGGCAGGCAGGCGTGCAGGCAGGCAGGCAGGCGTGCAGGCAGGCAGGCGTGCAGGCAGGCAGGCAGGCGTGCAGGCAGGCAGGCAGGTGTGCAGGCAGGAAGGCAGGCGTGCAGGCAGGAAGGCAGGCGTGCAGGCAGGAAGGCAGGCGTGCAGGCAGGAAGGCAGGCGTGCAGGCAGGCAGGCAGGCGTGCAGGCAGGCAGGCAGGCGTGCAGGCAGGCAGGAAGGCAGGCGTGCAGGCAGGAAGGCCGGCGTGCAGGCAGGCAGGCATGTTTTAATTGAAACACATGACAGTCCTTCAGCACCAGCTCCATAGCAATGACAGTCACATCGGGTCTTTACTGCCAACGACAGCATTCCTCGCCACAATTTGAAACAGCTTCGCAACACGCACAAAAAAAAAAAAAAACATTAACATTCGCTTGGAAGAGCAACGTTTCACAGAGAGGGACGAATGATCGCAGGGAATTTTTATAACTTTGTCTCGAGGCGGTGGTGGGATCACTGAAACGCTCTTTTTCTTTTTGTATTTTTCCTTTGTGCTAAATACGCTATACCCTGATTTGTGTCATTTTATTCTAAAGCCAATAACCT
>CM050206.1:17101577-17109077 GCA_027475355.1 Coilia nasus | reverse complement strand
TTGTTTTGCTTCAATTACAACTCTATGCATTTGTTAAATTACTTACTATCACCTAAGGGAGGGACTGAGGAGAGCACGGAGGAGAAATAAAAATGGCCGCCTGACACTGAAATTTATCACTGTGCAGGTAAGTCTAAGCCTGGAATAAACTTTAAAAGACCGCATTCGTATTCTTTTTATGTACTGATTTATTGGAACATGTCAGCGTGTGATCCTGACAAGCTGACATGTGTAAAGAAGATGTGTCTGTGACGCGACTCCGGTGCTCAAGGTGAAGACTGAAGAGAAGTATTTCTCCATATAGGGTCCTTTTCCTACAGAAGATGTCCAGCCAGACTCTCACTATCAGCGCACTTCCCACGTCTGTCTGCTCCTACCTCAGTGTCACTGATTCACCGATTCACCCAGTCTTGTGTGTGAGCGTGTGTGTGTGTGTGTGTGTGTGTGTGTGTGTGTGTGTGTGTGTGATTACTGTCGTATCGCTATGTCAAAGCAGAGGTGGTGGACATAGTGACACTTCAGCACCTCTCTGATCTAGAACAAGTGAGGAGGTGTGAGAGAGAAAGACACTTAGTGTGTGTGTGTGTGTGTGTGTGTGTGTGTGTGTGTGTGTGTGTGTGTGTGTGTGTGCATGTGCGTGTGGGTGTGTGTGTGTGGGTGTGGGTGTGCGTGCGTGCGTGAGCTTAACATGTCTGCCTATTCTGATTATCACACATTGAGAAGAACAAAGAGATTACAGAAAACAGTCCAATAAAAGCTACCTTCCAAATATACACATGCTTAAGCCAGACACACACACACGTGTGCACACATAAACACACACAAACACACAGACTCACAACATCTGCTATTCTCGTGTGCATTCCTCACTCCTGATAGTAGAACCCTGCATAATTTTGAGCATAGCTGGATGGGTAATTCTTGGCCCCCTCTGACTACCCCACCCTATGTAAGTGTGTGTGAGTGTGTGTGAGTGTGTGTGTGTGTGTGTGTGTGTGTGTGTGTGTGTGTGTCTGTGTATGTGTCTGTGTGTGCGTGTGTGTATGTGTGTACAGTATGTGTGTGTATGTGCCTGTGTGTGTGTGTGTGTGTGTCTGTGTGTGTCTGTGTGTATTTGTGTGTATTTGTGTGTCTGTTTGGCCTGATTTTTCACTCAAAACCCTTTTTTTTCTACACTCTTGTTGCTAGAGTGTTCCAGGAGCCTGGGAGCACTTAAGCAGCCACGGAAACACCCCAAAATTCCAGCGTGTAGAGCGACTGACTGACTGACACTCATACAACCACTAGCAAACCTCAAACCATTGGACAACATCTGCACAACGCCAGAAAAACAAACTCATTAATTTACTAATTTAAACTAAAGCAAACAAACTCAAAGCTGCTGCCCACATGAAGCAGAACACAGAGGGCCTGATGAAGAAAGGGGTACAGTAAGGAAGTGTGTGTGTGTGTGTGTGTGTGTGTGTGTGTGTGTGTGTGTGTGTGTGTTAACTAGAGAGAGCAGTGAAGGAAAATACAGTGAGTGAGTGAGGGAGCGAGAAAGAAAGAGAGAGAGAGAGATGGTGAGAGAGAGAGAGAGAGAGAGGGAGAGACAGAGAAAGAGAGAGAGAGAGAGGAATTGCATGGACAAGAAGGGGACAAGAAATGATTGTGACTGATTTAATGTAATGTGTGTTTGGTGCACAGAGAGGGGAGATCCCTATCATAATGCATTTGAAACACTCACTACCCGAAACAGAGAGTCAACTCCAAACTATTCTTTACATACACATACACCCACATGGCACTCCCCAGACCCCCATTAATTCAACTCAGCTCCCATATAACATCCATCCTTCTGGGTCTGGGTGGGTGTGTGTGTGTGTGTGTGTGTGTGTGTGTGTGTGTGTGTGAGTGAGTGACTTAGTCAGTGTGTGTGTGTGTGAGTGAGTGAGTGAGTGTGTATGTGTGTGTGTGTGTGTGTGTGTGTGCGTGCATGTGTGTGTGTGCGTGCATACGTGCACATGTGTGTGTGTGTGTGTGTGTGTGTGTGTGTGTGTGTGTTAACTAGAGAGAGCAGTGTGTGTGTGTGTTTGTGTGTGTGTGTTTATGTGGAGGGCAACCCCCGTGCCCCGGGCTTCTCCAGCTGTAGTTGCTCCTACTGCACTAATTGATAAATTAGGATAATTAAAGTTTTTCCTGTTGTTGAGGCCCTGTAAGGTCTCCCGCTACTCTCTCTCACACACACACACACACACACGGTAGTTTTAAGGGTTGTCTAGAGGCTAAGATCCTGACAGACAATATAAAAGGCATATATTTTTGTGAGGCATTTGAGCATCCACTTTGAGATTTATGTTACGTGTGGCTCTCAGCCGTGCAGGTCACGGAGCGCCCACACACTTTCCCACGTGCCCGCTCTCTAGCCCAGCTCGTTTTGCTGTTACCAGACTCCACTTTTGTGCGAAACAAGGATGCCTGTGCATCGGGCATGCAATTAAAATTTAACACACAGGTAATTACAAATTTGCAATGAAAGGGTGTTATAAGTTACTGCATTCGCCCACCCTGATGCCGGGTACATCGATGCGCCAAGTAACACGCGTTAACAACATTAGCAGAGAAACACCGGGTGTACAACTACGTTTAGCGGCTGAGTACCTTCATACGCAACCACTGACTACTAAACGAATAAAGGAGCACAACTGATATTCCAGTTTAGCAAATGACAATTGATAAAATTTGTGACAATTTAAAACGGGAACAACCCTCATGCTTCATGCGTAATCTTTCCCACACTGCGCAATCATGGTTTCTTGTTCTGAAGAAATTGGGGAACTGTTAATAATTTCACATTAGCGTTTTAAAAATCCAATATGTCATTTATTCTACGTGAAACACTACTGTAAGACAACTGGTGGGATGTTTGGTGGCCACACAGGCAAGAAATTCAATACATTTTTTCTTTTTTTGGGGGGTGGGGGGGTGGGCTAATTATTTATTTAGCAAATTGAGTTACAATAGCTAATGATTGGGTCTAATCATAAAGGCTGGTGATTAAAACAAGACAAAGGTGAACAGAAAAAAAGTTGAAGGAATTTGCTGTTATGACAGACCTACCTTTATAGGAGAGTCGAAGGCGCGGGATGTTCAAGTTGTTGGCGGATACCGTTAAACAAATCAGAGCCACCAAAATGAGCCGCACGACAGGGGTAGGGTCCGTCATTTTGTTCCAAAAATACCGCTTCTCTTCTTATGTGGTTTGGCTGTGGTTTCAAAGAATAATCCGTTCAGTGATTCTGGTCTAACACGTCTACTCCAATGAGTGGAATAATTTGCGCGTATCGGACACGGCAAATTGCCGTGCAAAATGGTGAATGTTACAGTTGATCCAGTCGATTTCTCAGGTACCCAAAAAGACCAGACCCTCTCAAAGTTCGCAGATCTCAAAGAGCGGCTAGAGCAGACCCGACTTGCATTGAGCGCTCACTCACTCACTGTGTGGTCAAGGTAGAACGCTCGCTCTCTCTCTCTCTCTCTCTCTCTCTCTCTCTCTCTCTCTCTCTCTCTCTCTCTCTCTCTCTCTCTCTCTCTTTCTCTTTTGGTTCTTTGAAAATGGGTGTCAATATTCGTGATAACTTATAGCAATGACGTGCAATTTTTTCCGTTTTATTTCCACATACTTTGTTATTGCATTCATTTTCACACAAGGACAGACACAGACAGACACGCACACACACGCAAAACAGGGGGTGTCTGTGTCTGTTGTCTGTGGTCTCTCTACTCCACTGACCTGTTCTAACCCCTTCCGTGCTATTGTATCGGACGGCGGGACCTAATTAAGTAGAGGGGAGTTTCTCGGCTTTCAAGGCGCCCTGCGATGAGAGTCTCTCTCATAGAGGGGTATGCCCAAGTGCTGGGGCTCTGGGGAATGCGGAGGGCTTTTATGACTAGATTTTTTTCTCCCATTCTTTAGCAGGATGAAGTATCAGGAATGCAGTATGTGGACTTCGCCCCTCTTTAATTTAGCAATGAACGAATGAATGAATGAATGAATGAATGAATGAATGAATGAATGAATGAATGAATGGATGATCAGTTGTTACATCAAACAGTAACCTTCAGACTGGACCATTACATGTTTTTTTGTCATACAGGATGGCATTCTATAATTAGAAGTTTGGAGAGGTAAGTCTTGGCTTAATCAAAGGGAGAGTTTGCGGGATTTTTGCCAACAGATTTATGGGGTGATGGAGTAATTCTGGTTTATTGTGTGCATGTGTGTGTGTGTGTGTGTGTGTGTGTGTGTGTGTGTGCAAACTGTACACATTAGCACAGCCCAGCAGTCCTTCCTTATTTGGGTCATGCGTGCATGCATGTGAGTGCCTTCTGCTCTGGCTGTCCACCTGTCACACATCATCGTTAGTATGGCAACGCCTGGAACGCGACATATAATGACCTTTGAACTATGGCATGGAAGGGGCGTAGGAGGCCATGTTGCCTGGGCACTGATTACACACACCCGCGCACAAACATGCAGGCACGCACACACGCGCACACACACACACACACACACACACACACACACACACACACACGCTGCATTGTTGAAAGCTTTGCCTTAGGGGGCAATGCTGTGGCCTGTGCTCTAAGCTACAACAGCTCTAACTAGATAACTCCCCTCCATTTTTCACCCCTGTCCTGACCTCTTTCTCCTCTTTTCCACTCCCTCCCTCTATCCCTCCATCCCTCCCTCTTCCACACACAATGTTATGGACAATGTTCAGCTCATAGGCACTCATGATATAATACCCAACTATTTCTCTCTCTCTCTCTCTCTCTCTCTTTGTATTTGTTGTATATATGTATGTGTGTGTGATCTGACTTAATTATAAATCTGAAATAATCATTGTCCTTGTATCAATTACTAAGTTGTTTGTCCAGAATTCATACAACACAAATTTTCACCATTTTTTATTGTCAATACAACCGACAATCCAAAAATGTGCTTAAAATTCAAGCAAATCTAACTATTTTGAAACTGGGACTTTAGAAATACATTGCCATGCGTGTGTGCCACTGAAAACTGGTTAGAATTGCTTACGCTTTTCTTTCCCTCGTTGGTCCTTCATCCAGGAGCAATACTGTAACTACAATTCCAACTATATAATACAGTGTTAAAGGTGTACTTCCATCGTGTTTTCATTAATTTTGCGGTCGTCTCAAGTATTAATGAATGCCCTGTGAGCCGGTTTTGGTGAAAAAAAATGCTTCAGTGCTTCTGTTTCAGGCTGTTCTAGTTTGGTGGAGGAGATGGAGCAGGGAGAATGACAGGTTCTCGGCTATGCTAGTCACAGGCTACATTGGAAGCCCATTCGGTCATAGTGAACCAAATAGAAGATCTAAACGTTCTACTATACTATACTTACCTACACTTCGCTAAGTGAATGTGTGCTGCAACAAAACTTCTCCAGTAATCACAACTGTGGCATAGCTTTTTCTAAATTACAAACCTACGTCACTTTTTTGCCCTTTTTCTTATTCACTCGTTTTTCTGCCTACTTTCTTTCACTGACTAATGGAGGCAATCGGGTTGGAAGAACATTTTCACATGCAGCATGCATATGCAACTCGGGGTGACCTGTCGTATTTGAAAAGAGCAAGTACTAAACGGTTTCTCATGGAAGTACTCCTTTAAACTAGACTGCCTGAAAAAACTTGACACAGAAGCCATAATCATGTTCTGTTCCCATTCATACTCAATTTTTCCACTAATATACCCCATCCATTGTCCCTCATACACACACTCATACACACACTCTTACACACACACATGCGTGTCTGAGCAGCGAAAGGTCATGACCCATAGACATGCGCACACCATCAAGGGCGACAGCAGCATTGACCCTGAGCCCACAGTGTGTGTTTATTTGTTTACCCTACCAACCTCCTCCACATTCGTCACCTCTTGTCAGCACACAGGGAGAGGTGGAGAGAATGAGAAAGAGAGGGAAAGAATGAAAAAAAGAAGGGGGGGTGTTAATGTATCTGTCTGTCTCAGTGCAGTCCGTTTTGTTGCTGAAAGACTTGTGGGTGGGTGGGTGGGGGGGGGGGGGGGGGGGGGTTGTCAATATTTAAGCCCTTTTAGCTTGGGTGGTCACAGTGTTTGTGTGTGTGTGTGTGTGTGTGTGTGTGTGTGTGTGTGTGAGTGTGTGTGTGAGCATGTGTGTGTGTGTGTGTGTGTGGTCATTTGGGTCAGAGCACTTCAACTCCAGTCGATGAGACCCCCGCATAACCAGACGGGGGTGTCATTGTATATTTGGCACTTAGTGGTCACGTCACCTATTCTCTGACTCTGACTCCCTCCACACAAAGCTAAACAGTGAAGCAGAGCTCGCGGAGGCCTACTTTTTGTGCATGTGTGTGTGCGAGCGCACTCGTGTGTATGTGTGTGTGTGTGTGTGTGTGTGTGTGTGTGTGTGTGTGTGTGTGTGTGTGTGTGTGTGATTGTCTCTATCATCACATTACAGTTTGCAGTGTGGCACATACAACTCTGTAAGATTAAATCACTTTTATAGCTCCAGCTCCAAATTCCAGCAAAGGGTGAACTCATACTCATAATTCAAATAGAATTACCTATGAAGAATCAGCTAATGACTGATAGAATTACACAGTGTCAAGGTACATGTGCATCCACCTGTGTCTGATCGTGTGTGTGTGTGTGTTTGTGTGTATAATGTATGTGTGTGCACAGATGTGTGTATGTGTGTGTGTGACTTATGTAGTCATATGAGCTGTTTGTGTGTGGACTTAAATCAGACCTGCATGTGTTTGCATTGATCAGTTCACAGTTTGCAATACTGTGAATTTGAGACTTTACCAGACGTGTGTTTTTTGTCTAGCTTTGTGTAGTACTGTGGAGGGGTGACAGGGAGAGATGTGTGTGTGTGTGTGTGTGTGTGTGTGTGTGTGCGTGCGTGCGTGTGTGTATGTGTGTGTGCGTGTGTCTGTCTATCTGTCTGTCTGTATATATATTCAGGACTTATAGGATTTTAAGCAAGTCTCTGAGAGCTCAATCCGTCATCATAAGCTCAGTGTAAATAATCATTGGGCTGTTTAAGGAGGGAGGGAGAGGTGTAAATGTGCGGCACTTACTCTTTCATTTGGGGTGAACGAGTGTTTCTACTTATACACCTTCTTCTTCTTCTTCTTCTCTTTTTTTTCCTCTTCTGTTTCTTTCTTCCTCCTCTGACTGCTCCGCTTCACTGCTCCTGATTAATATGTAGCCATCTCTCTATCAGCCTTTCTGGGAAACCACTTCAAACACATAGCAGATGAAATACTTTCTAATTTCTACTTTGTAATTACTTTAAAATTCTTTCTTTCTTTCTTTCTTTCTTTCTTTCTTTCTTTCTTTCTTTCTTTCTTTCTTTCTTTCTTTCTTTCTTTCTTTCCTTTTTTCTTCCTCTGTGTGTGTGTATGTGTGTGTATGTGTGGTGTGTGTGTGTGTGAGAGAGAGAG
>CM050206.1:16931577-17081577 GCA_027475355.1 Coilia nasus | reverse complement strand
CGCCCAGCAGATGCGCGAGGAGATGCAGGAAAATGCCCAAAAGTACAAGGAGGTGTTTTTTATAATGCAGATACGGATCAAGGCCGTGAAGGCCACCAACGAGTGGAGCGCTCTTCCCCGGAGGCCAAAGAATGCTGAAAGGAAGGTGTGGTTTCTTGATGTGAATGACGCCCGCGATGTGTGGCACTTTGATAAGGATTCAAAGCCGAAGGAGAACCATATGAATTGGATGGCAGTGATGAAGGAGATGAAAGAGACGGTGGAGTGGAACAAGCAGGTCAAAGTGTGGGCAGCCGAAGACAAGACCTCCTTCAACTATATAATGAGAAAGATGTTGATGATCATCTAGGCTTCCCTATACTGTGTGTGTTGTCCCTCGGCCTACAACACAAAGCAGTGCGGTACCACAGAAACCTTCAGCGCTGAGGAAGATGTGGTTGGGCAGGGGGTGGGGTGATTGGCTATGCTGAGGGAGAGGGTCGGGGAAGGGAGAGGTGGCTGACAGAAAATTCCGGTTGTTGAAAGATCAATAAAGATAACATCAATTGACAGTCAGTTATTGGTGGTATTATTATAATTGTTTGGCCCAGGGCGAACGCAACATGAATACAAAGTCAAAAAAGTTAATTTATTAAATAATTGAATTTAAGAACTATGGTATCATACAGGCAGCACAAATGGAGGCTTGAGAAATGAAAATGTACTCCAATCAGATTAACATGTAAGGCATAATCAAATAAAACACACGGATGGCTGGAGAGTTGAAGCTCCCCAACACAGTGGCGGTGCCCAAGGCAAAAGCAGCCTTTGCCTTAAGGAACACCAAAAAGAGCCGTATGCAACCCATTTGTAAACTTGAAAGGTCAAGTTTGCCTCCAAGATGCAGGTACAGTATAGAGGGCTGGTGCCCTCAGTTGGCTGGAGGTTCACTTGTTGTTTTGTCATCCCCTTCTCAACTTTGTGGGAGAGAATGACCAACTTTTGCTTTTTTACTTATCTTTAGGGATGTGGTTAGTTAGAAAACTAGGAAAAAGGGATCAGGTAAGAGGCCAAAAGCAATTGTCAACTTTTTTTCATGGGTAGTTTTTTTTTTTTTTTAAATAGATATTAACCATGATGTCACTGGAAAGAGAACTGAATGGGCTTCAATGTGCATGGCTTAAAAATGTGGCAACCAAATAGGAGATATTATCATTTAAAGAATAGTCCAGTTTTTTTTGGCCCACCCTGTATATATAACCCCAACATTCAACTTTTTTGTCAGTAATGGACAACTTGGCTTCAGAAGCTGCCTCCAGTAAATCAGCTTATAACTCTTCATCCAGGTAGAGGAGGTGATTAGTGAAATCACCTGTACCACGAACTCAGGTAGAATCAGGTGATTTGGACTATGTGGTACTAGATCTTTGGCTTCGCAAGTCACCCATCACTGCAAATGACTCCCTAAAAAAAATCCATCAACAGCTACACACACATAGTAGCTTTCTATATAGCCCCAGAATGAAATATGCCATCTCACCACTATCCTCATGCCCAACACAATACAGCTAGATCCACGGCTCCCCTCACAACACATGGGCTATCTGTTGGGCAAAATAAAAGAAAGAACAAGCCAACTGGCTGGTCAATTATGGCCATCATTGCTCATAAGCACACTTAAGAGAGATTTACTGGCCAAGATACTGAGCTAAGCACATTTAAGCTGGGTTGCACCAATGTGGTTTAATTTTTAAAATGGATTAAATCAGTTTTCTGACTAATTACATTTGCACCAAACCTAAACCTAGTTTAAATTTAGTTCACATTACTCTTTGGTTAAATTTGAACCACGAGTAATTTTAATTTAAATACCCCACTTAAAGAACAACTTTGGTCAACATGCACCTATATTGCTGAAGTTATCTGAGACTTGACACGAGAAATTTTTGTGCAACCCATATAGGTCTCAAAATGCTCCAAACCTCACCCCATCAGCTGCAACATCAGCAGACAACCTACAACACAGCACTGCCACATAGGGGGGTGCCGCCCCAGCACTAAAACCTTCTATTTCGTATTATCCAGATGGGGCTACATCCCCTCCAAGTTTCATGTTCCCCGGTCTTTCGGTGTTCCAGGAATCCTCAACACAAAAGCAAGGAACACTTGGGGGGCTTTTGCAGCTTCACTGCTTGGTCCCCAATTGCATGTTGTTACTACAGAGCTATTACAGGGCATTGGAGTAAGGACTTTGTGCCTGCCTATTACAAGGCATCGGGAGTCACTTTTCCATTTTTTTTCACACCCCTTAAACAAGACTATCTGTCCATCTGCATTTTTCAAATTGGTTTTATCCCAGTGAAATCCTGAAGTCATCATCACTAGCCTTAGGTCTAGTATCCCCTCTGACTCCAGACAACTCCAATTTAGGGTGCTATAGGACTCATAGTTGACCAGTCTGTCACTTAAAAATGGTTCTGCTTGCAGCATCTGCGAGGCTTGTTCTATTCACACCAGTTTAATCCCCTGAGGGGTCCTCTGAGAGGTGGTCATTAACAGGTACACTTGGTCAAGCAGACACTGTAAAAAGTAAAGCATAGAGCCGACTTACAGTAAAATGAAGTTAAACTAAAGGCAACATGCTGGATTGAGTGTTTTTAAACTGGTTTAACTTGCACCATTTTAGCATTAGGCACTGTTCATGATGCTTGAAAAAATGTGTAAGTAGAACCAGCATAAAAAGATCCATGTAGCACATTGCCTTCATTTTTTAAAGGGTCCTGTGCTTTACCTTTTACACACACACACACGTATGACACAGAACTTCAGAATCTGTAGATTAGCAATTAGACTTGACATTGACGCCACTTGACAGTGATAAAAGACAGGGCGCAGTATGTTTGCATGTTCATTGTGTTTTATTTGCATTTCATGATCCGTTCGTGACTCCTCCGTAGGCACAGAGCACCAGCAGTCTCATTGGTGACAACGCTACGTGCAGTAATGCACTTCAGCGTGTCAGATACATACTTGTGTGCACATTCCAGCCACACACACACACTTCTCTCTCACACGTGTGTGTGTGTGTGCGCATCTGAAATCCTTTACATTAAACACAGGAGAAACAGTACTGTTTGGCCCTGTGGTCAAGTATAGAAAAACTACACAGGGTCTGTTGTGTTCCATCACTATGGATGTGTAAACAGCTCTTCATTTCATTTAAAAAGGTATCTCTTCTCCCACCTAAATAAATTAGAAGTTAAAATACTTTTTTGCCATCTTCAAAGCGGAAATGCTTCCTATAGGTGTTCCAGAGATTATCTCTTGTTTTTTTCAGGATCCTTGCTCTTTTTTATGGTTTTTATTCCATGGTGTTAAATAAAAAATAAAACCCACACTCAAACACACACACACGCTTGCTCCCTCACACACGCTCATACACAAACACACACACACGCACACTTGTTTGCATTGCTTGTGAAGTCCCTTGCAAAGTGTTTGGCAGCCGCTGTTTATGTCGTCTTCGGATGGGGGAGGGGCTCCTTGCCTAGTGGCCCCGCCCTCTCCGGAGAGGTGGGTGTGGTTCCCCTCTCAGCTCCTCACATCACGTCCGCTCTCTTGTCCCGCACTTTGTTGCGCAGTTTTGTCCGAGCTTTGAAGGCAGCAGAGTTGAAAAGATGCTACAAAAGCAGACAAAATAGTATAAGCTTCTGTTAAAGGTTTCTTTGCCCCGACCAAGTCTCCCGACCAAGATGTGTAGAGAATTTGTGGTTCTAAGATCGTATATAATGTGACATCGTAAAAGACAAAAAAAATTATAATCTGACCCTCCCATTAGTAAGACTGGCTTAGGTGTGAGTGTTGTGTTCATGTAATTCAGTATATGCATGCATGCAGTTTTAGTTTGACTGTTTAGAATACTTGTTTCACTTTACACTTTTTGGGACTGAGGGCTAATTCACGGCAAGCACCCTGCGTATACAGCGCGTGCCCGTTTTCTGTCTGTATTCGTTTAAAATGCACGTTAACAAATTAGACTATTCACACCACACGCGCGATCTGAGTGTATTCTGTCACTATACAAACATATTGTACATGGTTACGCGCTGTACACGCTCACGTGGGTGTGAATGAGCCCTGAGAGCACACCGTAGGTGTGCCGTGGGGGTTGGGTTTTTTTGGACAAATGAAGAGTAGAGTAGAGTTGATGCATTGAAACCTTAGGCGAGTCGTTATTTAAGCAGACAACACAACAGTGAGTCAGGGAGTGCTGTTTGAGAGCGGCTGTGTGAAGTGGCACAGGAGAGGTGTGTGTGGGAGGGAGGTGGTGGCTCACCCTCTCTGTGCGGGAGATCTTGCTGGCTTTGACGGAGGACGCGTCCAGAATAAGGGGGGCGCCCAGGCCGAAGATGTCTCTCAGGAGGGGGTTCCACTGCAACGCCACACACACACATCCACAGTCATTATGAGAAGAGGTCCCTGGCCTACACTTACACACACACACACAGTCATTATGAGAAGAGGTGCCTGGCTGGCTTATGCTTACACACATCCACCCACCCCCACACGCATGCACGCACGCACGCACACACACACAGTCAGTATGAGAGGAGGCCCCTGGCTTACACACACACACACACACACACACACACACACACACACACACACACACACACACACAGACTTGTACCTGCTGCTTGTCCTCCTTACCTGCAGGTGGTGGCGTACCCCCGACTCCAGCACCTCTTTGAAGGCATCATAGATCCGCCTGTGCACCCAGCAGTCGATGTACAAGGCCTCTACTCCGAAACGGATCTTCTCCTCAGAGAAGTCCTCAGTCTGCACACACATGTACGTCACACACACACAAACACACAGGTGAAGATTACAGCAAGAGGCATGTCAGAGACAAGCTGAGGCCACCCAAGGCATCTGAGGGCACGAGGGGATAGGCGTTCCTCACCTCTATGTACTGCAGGACTTCTCTGAATATGGACCTCTGTTTCCTGCGGTCGTTCTTGGCCCTGTGCTTATTCCCATCCGTGGCCAAGCTCTTCAGAGCATCACACAGGCAATCGCTGTCCTCATACTCAAAGTCCTACACATAACATACGCACACACAAACCATAGAACTTCAGTATGAACTGTTGCAAACTGCCTGTTCATTTAAAGGATGGAAGTCACGGAGTAATTCACAACACCAAGATGCCACTGGTAAATCTATGATCCACAACACAATAAAAAATATAATTTATGATACAATCATAATATCTGTCCAACTGTGGAAAGAAAAAAAAGTACGAAATACATATTTACTGTACAAGAAAATGCAGTGCCTATGCACTGTCTGACATTTTGTCTTTTTGAGATTATTCTGCCCTGTTAGTTCAACCTTAAAGAAACACTAAGTAGTTTTTTCAACTTTAAAATAATGTTTCCAAAATCGTTTCAGTGGTTCATCAACTTCTAACTGGGTGAAAGGCACTTCTGAATTTACTTTGCTGCCCTCCATGGGCTATAACCGCACTAATTAAGTTTGGGGGAGCGGGCTCTCTCTCTGAAGTTCGAATGAGAGACAGTTACGCTGACAACCTGTAAGGGCGACTGAAGACGAAAACTACTTAGTGTTGCTTTAACTGACACAAGCCACAACCAAGAATCATAAAGTGGTGTCAACACTGGTACTACAATCCCTCAGAGCACCAACATGTTTTCATGAAAAATATTGACATTTGGTGCCAGTGTGCTGATAATGCATCATCTGGCAATATGAAGAATCATGTCTGGCCCCTAGTACACTTGTCAGGGTAACGTAGGCTGTCAGTTTCCATTTGTGTTGACAAATAAATGAATGAGTAATTTGTGTGAGTGCTCACACACCCACCCGGTTGATATCCCTGCCCAGCTCATAGAGCAGAGCGATGGTCTCTCCCACTGCAATCCTGAAGTTGACGTCAGCGCTGTCCAGACACACCTGCAGACGAGGCAGGTGACTAGAGAGAAACAGTACAGAAAGATTAACCTATGACATGCATTAACACATTTATTAAATACACATTTACAGCTTTGTACGAAGCTAAAGTAGGTGTGTATGTGTGTGTGTTTGAAGCTAAAACATATGTGTGTACATAGGTGAGTATGCAGAGGTATCATGTGCACTGGGTCTTGTGGTTCGTGTGTGTATCTTAAGGCCAGTTCACACCAAAGATTCCATATGAGACGAAACCGTTGCAAAGAATCGCAGACACGAGTTGCAGCTGTGTGAATCTACTGTTGCAAAGCGTTGCAAGACATCATCATAAGCAGTTGCAAAACATTTTTCATGTCAAATATCAGTTGCAAGGTTTTAGAACATAAGCTACTGTGACGTGTTGTCACCCTTGCTGTCAGCCTATGGAAGTTGCGTACCCTACTTATATGAACAGCCTGAAACACATCGTACAAGGCTGTGGAGTTTTACCCTTTTCCCAGAAAGTCCGGGCCACACCAAAATAGTGGGTGACGGTCTTGAATGCACCACAAACACATCTTTCTTTTCTTGCGTGATACACAAGTACGGATAAATGAACCAAACAAAGTAGTATTTGTGTGTTCTCATTTTCCTTAGCCTACTTCTTCTAGGGAAAGCATTTGCTATCGCTATCACTGTAAATGTACTTATTTACCTATTAACTCATTCGATGCCAATGACGCGAAAACGCGTCTTTTACGATAGTAACGCCCAGTGCCAATGACGCGTTATCGAGTCAATTGCGTTTTTTTACAGGGAAGGTGGGGTAATCATCTGATCTAGCTTGTGTACAAAAATCAAAGTTGTAATCACAAGGGAACCCATTCTGTGGGTAGTACCAGTATCAGTGTGGATATGTGATCATCTAACATTGTCTCAAAGAAGAGACACTGGACCTGGCTTGCTCAATTGCTCGCAGTTTTGCACACTGCTAGCTTGATCAAAATAAATCCTGTCAGCACGTATGTTGAAGCTACTGTTTTCCTAGCAACATCTCACGTTTAGCTTCTGCAAGCCACCAATAGATTAATTTCACTTTAGGTAATGCATAATGAGCAGCCTGTCGCGCTGTTTCATAGATAGCTACACCTGCACTTGACTGACCCGTCTGCGCCGACAGCAAGTCACTGACGACCCAGCTCTCTACATTTGGTAAAGCGCACGGATACACTGCACTCTCCCAACATCATAATTTTCTGTGCTATCATTCTCATGTGTTAATCTAGTTGTTCTGTGTGCGGATCTTGTGGAATACGATGTTATTTTGCTCTGAAGGTGTTGTATATTTGGTTCGGTTTCGGTTTGCCTATCCCCTCTCTGAGCCAAGTTCCCACACTAAAATCTAACAATGTTTTATATCGTGTTTGGTGACGTTCAGAAATATTACATTTATTAACGATACTAGATGTATGGACCGGTATTTTAGATCGTGTTTATAGGTCTTCTCTGCTGTACACACACATGCATACACACGCGCGCACACACAGGGGGAGAGCTAGAAGCACTACAGTTACAGTATAACATAGTGTGCGGTACATAAATAGCTGCTAAATAATGTTGCCAGCGTTATTTTTGGTGCAGTATACAATGGGATCACTTTTCATAATGTTTGAGATGTCTCTGAAGCAAAAACAATTGTAATCAAAGACATTTTCTGCTTGAAATGTTGCTCGTTACAAAAAGCCGTTTTTCTCAGTATTTTGGTCAGAAATCAGCATTTTTAGTTACACCCACCCATGTTCTCCAGACAATTGCTAAGGAATGGAAAGAGGTACAAACAAAATGTTTTTTTCTGATGATAAAGGAAAGTCTGGACTTTCTTTTGGTATGTTTTTTGTTGACACAGACATAGAACTCAATTTTCTGTGGGTCTTGAAAAAACACTGAAATGTTCAAAAAATCCTGGCACTGGGACGTGACCAACTTTGAAAATGGCTGGCACTGAATGAGTTAATAAGCTGTGCTTGCCCTCGTGTTGGCTTGGTTGTTATGGAGACACTGCAAGCTCTTGCAGCGGTGTAAATGCCCAGTTTTAAAATGCGGAGCTGCAAGGAGTTGCCGGTTTTCAGGACGTCTCGTCGCGAATCTTTGGTGTGAACTGGCCTTTAGAGAGGCACAGAAGTGGCGAGAGAGTGTGGGCCTCACTGGTTGATGAGGGTGTTGAGGTGTGACGCTGGGCAGAGGGTGATGAGTAGTGCCCAGGCCTGCAGAGCAGCGGTGTGGAGGGGGGCCGTGCCAGCTTTCACCGCGGGCATCACCCCCTCGGCCCGCGGGTACACCGAGCTGAACACGCTCTCCAGGTGGCCCAGGGACTTTAGCAGGTCCTGGAAACATGATGTCAAAAACATTAGTACCCTGTCAGGATATTAATGAAACGGGCTAAACGAGCTGTCACAATAACAATGTGCATTTGAGAACAGTGTTACAGTTCCTGCCCACTTAGGGGCTTAAAACAGCAAGACCGCGGGGTCAAAGGGCACAGCTTCTGCCTGATACCCACCAGCAGTGGCACTGGTGGGGCATCAGGCCTCATCAACATTACAATTGCGTAAAATATACAATTCAAACACTTTTAAAGACTCATTGCTATCTGAATTGCTATTTTTTTTTAATCCAAACTAAGACCAGACCAACTTGTCCCTTGTTACAAAAAAATCACCTTTTCAAGGCTGAAGCATCAAGGCCTTGTCTGTTGCCATGACGAACAAAGATGAGCCATAAACACAGACATTCATGTAAGAGCCCATCTTACCTCTGCATCTTCTGCAGCAGACACATAGCAGCACATCCCCAATGCACGGGCACACTGGGGAACGAACAGTGGATAGCAGTCGGTCAGTGGGAGAATGCAAGGAAGGACAGGGGTGAAATGTTTCAAAGTTATTATGGCTACTATCTATAGGGTGTCCCAAAAAAGATTACATAATTTCAATTGTGAATATCTAAGTAATTACAAGTCCTAGGCAAACAAAATGAACTAGGCTTTATGTTGAATAATTGATTTATCACAATTTGAACAAGAGGAATGTAGAATTTATAACCGATTTCACAAAGCTTTACACATTTTAACTAAATTTGTACAAACTAACTAACCCAGTTAGCAAGAGGCTTGTGAAATTGGTTATAAATTCTGCATCCCTGGCAATCCAGGTTAAATTTTGATAAATGCATTATTATTCAACATGAAGCCTATTTAATTTTATTTGTCTAGGACTTATATTATCTAGAAATTACTTAGATATTTGCATTTCAAATGATGTCATGCTTTTTGGAACACCTGACAGGGCGCTTTGATGACCCCAACAGGCTGGACATTACTCACACTCTGGCGAGCCGATAGGCTGGCAAAGTCGTCAATCAAGATGGTGCTGAGGATGGGCCGCAGCACCTTAAAGCCCTCCTCGCCCTCGGGGCCGCCCCCCAGCTGCACGCACAGCAGGGAGCACACCAGGGCCGCCGCCGCCTGCTCCTCTCCTCCTCCTGCACAGAAGAAGAGAGAGGGAGAAGATCGGACATTATTCTGCCGCTCCGACACCTCTGTTCTCACAGCTCCAAATGTCCTCTCCACATTCCTCCCACACACTCCTGTCAACGCAACACCACCAGCTACAGAACTTCCCATGCTCCCCAGTGCCGTCAGTCCTTTGGTAAATGCCCTATCAGCGTCTGAGGTTATTTCATGGCGATCAATAGATAAATAGATAGATGAAACCACATGCATAAAAAGAAACTACATAAGACATTTCAAATTAACATGTTTAAAAGATGTAAAGTTAAAAAAAAAAAAAAAAAAAGTTTCTTTGATGGTCCCCTCACTGGTCATTTTTTTCTCTTTCCTCTGTCTTTGTCTCTGTATCTGTCTGTCTCTCTGTGTATGTATCTCTGTGCCTGTGTGTGTGTGTGTCTGTCTGTCTGTCTGTCTGTCTGTCGATATGTGTGTGTGTGTGTGTGTGTGTGTGTGTGTCTGTCTGTCGATGTGTGTGTGTGTGTGTGTGTGTGTGTGTGTGTGTGTGTGTGTGTGTGTGTGTGTGTCTGTCTGTCTGTCTGTCTGTGGCTCCCACCCTTGCGGAGACAGCGCTCCAGGCAGTCGCTGAGGGTGAGTCTTCTCTCCAGGAGGAAGTCCAGGAGCAGCCGAGAGGAGAAAGCCTGGCGGAGACTCTCCAAGGCACTCACACGCACCTTCGCACTGACACACGGAGAGACGGAGGGAAGGAAAAAGAGAGCGGACGTGCCAGATATTAAAGATCAATAAATAAGCCACATCCACAAAAAAACAGACAAGTGTTTTTCTTTTCATTTTAAAAAAGTTGAATGTCTGCATGCCATTTTCTTCAGAAATTTCCTTTTCAACACAGAAATGAAGAGAAGTAGAATAAAAACAATTTTGAGTTTGGGATGCCTGGGTAAACAGTCATTCCACTCTGTGATAGTAGCCCTGCACACACTGTTCCTCCAAAACCAAGTTAACAGGGGCCGTGGGTCGTTAGCACCTGTTAGCAAGATGGCCTTGGCCTGGCACGGCAGTGTGACCATGGCTAGTGACTCTGTGAACATACCTCTTATCCATGACATTGTCAATACACTGCTTTAGCTTGTCCTCCGTCTCCTCCTGTGCAGTTTGTTCATCGACCACATCGCCTCCTCCTAGACACACGTAGACACATACATGGATTTGAATGTAGGCTTTTTCAGACAAAGTAAAAGCAATGCTTGTGTGTGTGTGTTGATGTGTATGTGGTCATATGTGTGTGTGTGTGTCTGTGTATGCTTACATGTGTGTGTTCATGTGAGTGTGTGTGTTCATGTGAGTGTGTCTGTTCATGTGTGTGTTAATGTAAATATGGGTATGTTCATGTGAGTGTGTTCATGTGAGTGTGTGTCTGTCCATGTGAGTGTGTATGGGTTCATATGTGTGTGCTTATGTGTGTGTTCATGTGAGTGTGTGTGTGTGTTAATGTGAGTGTTCATATGTGTGTGTTAATGTGAATATGGGTATGTTCATGCAAGTGTGTGTGTTCATACGTGTGTGTTAATGTGAATATGGATATGTTCATGTGAGTGTGTGTGTTCATACGTTTGTGTTAATGTGAATATAGGTATGTTCATGTGAGTGTGTGTGTTCATACGTGTGTGTTAATGTGAACATGGGTATGTTCATGTGAGCGTGTGTGTGTGTTCATGTGAGTGTGTGTGTTCATACTAGTGGTGTTGAAATTAATCATATAATCGATGCATCGCGATGCAGACGTGAACAATTAATAATCGTTTCAATAGCAGATCATAATCGATTATAATGTATTGTGATAACCTGTGTTAATTGTGTTCTGTTCTGCTGATATTCCTTATGTGTTTGTGCCTTTAAGGAAATGAGTTGAGTGTGTGTGTGCGCGCATGTGTGTGTGTGTGCGCGCGCAGGGTAAGAGGAAAAGTTGCTGCACTGTTGTGCTGTAGTGTTTTGTGGAATAAACGTGGGTTGTGGCTAAACAGCAACTATGATGTACCTTTTACAGTCATTTTTTCTTGCAATAAGTATTAAAAATATCACCCGGTAACCCGTTTTGTCTATGGCAACCTGTGTCTATGGTCTTTGTCTCATCTACGTGACCAATTCGTCGTCGTGTAGCATACATCACAACACAACATGACGGCGCCATAAAAATAAATATGTTGGGAACACCACCAACTTAAGAAATCGTGTTAGCCGTCTCCATCCAGAGTTGTTAACGACACCGGTGTTCTGCGGAGTTGTCCTACTTCTGTGAAATGTCCTACTGTAGGAAGAAATGACAGACGTGTCTGCCGAGCTGTGCTACCTTGTCAGAAAATCCCACCGTGCACTTTCAGTTTAATTTTTTTTGTCACTGTACGCTCGCTATTTTAATGGGGTTTTTTTGCAAGTGCGTTCAAACACAGAGAATTATGTCGTCGGAAATACAACACAGATGTATAACGTTTTGACAATTCCAATTATCAAATTAGAATATGCTTCCACACTGGTAAGTGCAAGTAGGACCCTATGACAATTAAATTTACCTCGGCAGAGTATGCTTCCAAAATTACATAGCAGATAGGACGTTTTGACAGTTCAAATGACCCTGTCAGAATGTGCTTCTACACTGATGTGCAGGTAGGATGTTCTGACAATTCATAAATTTTATCAAATAAAAGAGGAAGGTAATATCTGACTGCTTGTGTTTGTTGATGACATCAAAGCCATGTGAAGTAATATGTTGTGAATAATCGTGTAATGTAAAGCCATGTGAAGTAATATGTTGTGAATAATAGTAATGTCATGTGAATAATCGTGATGCATCGTGATGCATCGAGATATCGAATCGAATCGCTAGCTTAATAATCGTAATCGAATCGAATCGTGAGATGAGTGAAGGTTCACACCACTAGTTCATACGTGTGTGTTAATGTGAATATGGGTATGTTCACGTGAGTGAGTGTGTGTTCATGTGAGTACGCACCGGTCCCCTCCTCTATGACAGAGGCGCTCTCACTGGCACTGCTGTAGTGGCTGAGCACATCGGAGGCCAGGTCATCATCACTGCCCCCCGCCTCCCCCTTCACCCCATTCCTTCCTGAAACAAGGAGAGGGGAAAAAGTAAGTATGTATGTGTGCATGTGTATGTGTTCACCAGTATGAAAGAGAGACACAGAGAAGGACAGAGAGAGAGAAAGAGAGAATCAGTGAGAGGTGGGCCAATCTATGTGTTTGTTTGTGAAGCTGGAAGAGACTGGAAGAGAGCATTACAGTGTTAGCCTACATGCTAAATTCTTGGGCTGCGGGAAGACTCCTTAGTATGCGCTAAGGAGTGAATCTCTGGTCTACACAGTACATATATCAGTGTGAGATGCGACAGCAGAGATTATTCAAGCACTTTTGTCACAACGGTGAACAGTAAAATGGCTGACAGTAAATTAAGGGTAGCTATCACAAAACCAACATCAGGCTGGTTGTTAGCTTAGCTGTACAAATGTTTACTCAGGAAATGACATTTGAAATATTATCCGGAAGCAAAATCACAGATTAAAAAAAAAACTAAAAGGCTATGACATTTTGGTTCTCATAATTACAGTAAATAAAAACCTTCGCTCACTTCTTTAGAACAGGTGCATCAGAGGTGACCAAAGATCTAGGCTATAGCTCAGAACTCAGTACAGGAGTCCCTTTTAAGTTCAGTTCCAATAAATTAAACTGCCTACAAGGCTTACAGACACAGAGCCTTTATCCAAAATCAACCAGTCACAGTAGAAGTCTGGTTTTGTGCAAATGAACTAAGCCACACAGTTGACTTAAGTGACAGGTAAGCTGACTTGTGAGCAGCTGTATTGGTTTGTATAGATATAAACAAAATATATAGGCTACACTTAATCAACCTCAACAAGTAGGCCAAACAAGGCATCTGGATAAGTAAACTGTAAAGTGTAATGGAGCCTACACTGTAACAACAATGTAGCCAAATACTCTGTGTGCCTATATGAGGTCTCTGGTGTGCGTTAGTGTTAGTGTGTATATACAGACCAGCTGTCTCAGCCCATCTCTCCGTCACAGATCTCTCTCCATAAAAAGCCCTGCATTTGCTTGCTACTCACAAGCCTGTGGGCAGGCATACCCATGCACGCACACACACACACACACACTTACTCACAGTACTGGTTTACACCCACACCCACGTGCTAGGAATGGCCTCTCTGATCAAAGGTTAAAAATGCATCTGAACTAGCTCACCCCACGGATGCCTGTGCACGTGTGTGCATACACACATACACACACACACACACACACACACACAATGGGCAAACCCTGTCACACCCTCAGAGACAAACTGCTGTCCACATGACCTCATACATATAACCACACTAAATCCGGATGACATTAGAAAGTCCTGACAATGCAAAAGTACATCAATGCCCCAACAGTGCACCTCTCTCACACAACCAGTCCTGTACTGTTCCACAGATGCGGATCACCCAATTCAGATTCTCATGCTCATTCATGCATACGCAGGGGCATTATGACGTCATCAACCCATGTGGGCTAATGTCATTGCCTAGCAAGGCCTCCACACAGCTAGCCTAGCTAGCGTCTCTGCTCTGTTCCACTCCCATAGGCTAACACCCATCTGGAGGAAAGTTCTCCCTGGACTCGGAAGCAACAGCTTCAGCTGCACAAAGCCTGGCTGTTCTCCCCACACACTCAAATAAGCACAAAAGCCTGTTATGCATAAACCCAAAACACACTGACACAAAGGCCTGCTGTTCTAACAGTAACACTGACTGACACCCTTACGCCACACATATGAACAATACATATTTAAACATAAACAAAGGCATGCAGGTTGCATTGTTCAGAGATAAACACCTGGATGTTCAGTCATTGGCTACCCAACCCAACACTCTGACATTCTTTGACGTTTGCCTGTAATGCTAACTAACACAAGCAAAACTAGGAAGTCTAACAGTATTTCCCTGGAATGCTACAGTAACGTATGCCTCATCAACTGCAGACATCACAGATTCAAAAAGTAAAAGTCCTGCTATATATATTCCTTCCACCAAATTTACTGAACCAGCTGATTCTAATGATCTCAACTCTCAAGCCAGGCAGATGAGCTAAGTAGTGAAATCCACTTTTTGAGGAAATATTTTCCATATCATTTCCAACTCCCTTGCAGTTAAACAGTTGAGTTGTACCATTTTTGGACTCATTGAGCCAATCTACGGATCTGGCAGTAGGACTTCAGCTATTAGCTTGGCATAAATCACTGACTCAAATTAGACCAGTAGTATGCTAACTGGTCCAATCTGATTCAATGATTTATGCTAACCTAGCACTCATAAGTTTTATTGGCTAATTAACTGTTGTGCTGCTCACACACAAACCTCCGCACGCACGCACGCACGCACGCACGCGCGCACACACACACACACACACACACACACACACACACACACACACACACACACACACACACACACACACACACACACACACACACACACACACACACAGAGTGCTCCTTAAGTGTGCTTTGCTGTTGGGTTGCCTGAGGTTGTTAGTTACAGTGTCATATTACAGTGTTCCCCTGAGGGAAGATGATGGATGCACTGAGAACCAGAGTGTGGAAAGCTGGTGGAGATGACGGCGGTTAATTAGGGAGCGCCCTATTATGGATGACATGTGCAAAAAAGATGGATGATTGGCAAGAGTGGCAGCTTCAGAATTCTCACATTCTAGAACGACAAGAGACATTAATAAATAAACGCTCAATGATGACATCACCAACAAATTAGAGTAGTTGGCTTCGGTCTAGTGAATGAATAGAGGTTGAGGCCTAATGAGACAGCCCTCCAGAGTGACTGCAGCATGCATATGAGATTCTGGAGCTTTGAGAAAACCATGAGATGTGCACTGTTTGGTGAGCATATAGGGATTGGATCATGCAAGCACATGCGTGCCATGGGAGCCCTGTGTCAGTAGTGCAGTATAGGCCAAGCTGCAGCCTGGCAGAGCTGGGTAGTGGTGGGTCCAGCTCTAAACTGTACACAGGTTGACCGCAGTGGAGTCACAGGGCACTGGCGATGCAGTTATGCAGTTATGGAGTTATTGGGGGGGGGGGGTCCTGGGGTTAGAGCTGTGCCTGGGAATGGGTGGAAGCAGGTGGCTCATTATGGGAACTAGTGGATGTTACACAGCTGTTGTGGTGGATGGCACAGACGGAGAGGCAGGGGCTACCGGCACCAGCCGAGCCTACCTGAGCGGGGTGTAGATTTCCCCGAGAGCTGAAGCTGCAGCACTTCCTGACGCAGGGAGCCTGAATGAGGTAGGGCAAGGTTAGATCCCCACAGTTTCATTCGTTTCTGATCCAGTCAGTATTACACCCCAAATCATTAGCGTCACGATAATCATTGCTGAAATGCACTGGCACAAACCCAGCTACTTTTGTGATTGTCACTTTTTTTTTCAGCCACCTGATGTGACATTACAAACAAAAAAAGGAACAGTCATTCCATCTGAAATGATCGAGCTTTGGCTGGTTTAGTTAAATACCAAATGCCACACTTCAGCATGTACCCACACGCAGCCATGTGCTTGGTGCAGGTGCCGTCAGGGACAGCTAACCTTCTGGATCTGGTCTGACAGCTGAGCACATGTGGCAGCTAGCTAGCCCTGCAGGCAGGCGTGCACGTGACCGACCGACCAACCGACTCAACTGACATCATAGCACAGAGTGGAGCATAGGCTACTGTCAGTTTCTCATGCTGTCAAGTCGGCCCATTCTCTTCACCAAAGTTACAATTAAGTACCCAAAATTGAAAGTGTTACTGGTGATTGCACTGCATAGAAATGCAACAAGACCATTGCTTAAAATAAACAAACACGTTTCAATGGGTCTCTCATTCCAGCAAGCTAAAAATATAACCAGGCATGAGTTTTACCTTTCAGCCTGCAAACTGAAATAGCAACACCGTTTCCGTGTCCCTTTTGTGTGATGTTAATTCATGGACTGCAGTACCTTTACCCTGGATCATCTTGGTGCAAGTCCACACAATCCACTTTTGCCACAGACCAGCTGGAGCTGCTGTGCATACTGTAGTTTATAGGTTTGCCATCATGATCACCATCAGCACAATGTATAAATGAGAACACCATGACTATATTAACATCTTCAAATTGACATACATATATGTCAGTATGCAGTTTGCAAACCTGCCTCATGTATGCCGATTTCCTTCCAGATCCTTTACTGCCTTGTGCCCCCTGAAATGGGTTTAGGTCACCTTATAGACTTTGGTCTGACTATTCTTAATCTGAATTGACACACTGAGTTTGAACAGACTTTTTCAACTATGTGGAATGTTAATCATGACCATTATCGGTCAACCCGCATAGTCAGCAGTAAAAGGCTTTTTTCCCCCTTTTTCATTCAAGGACAGGTGCTAATCTAGGACCAGCCACGTCATGAGTTGAAATACCACTGACAGCTTTCCATGGCCGACCAAACTATTAGCAGAGCTTAACTTCGACCACAGGAAACGGTGGAATGCGACTGAGTTTGTCCCAACCATCATATCAGCCAATCATCTTACAGCCTTTAATGTTATATACAAAACTTCGCTAGCATGTTGTCATTACAGTCAACTGTCTATGCAGTCAACGGGCAATCAAACGAATGCTCTGACACAAAACTTTTTACCTATAGTTGTATTAAAACTTACAACGGTCAAGTCTAACATGAATATCCGAATAGTACAAAACTGAAAGATCCACATTAAGGTCTAATAACTACTAATGTGAACCGTGACAGCACCTATCCAAGCTAGCTTACCGTTATCAACGAATACCCGACTAGGTATGACTGCTAACAAGAGGTTTAATATCAGCTGAGTTAACTATCTCACCCATTGACTGTACAGTCAATGATCTCACCAGCTAATGTCATCGTCAAACTAGTCACCATTAACATTACCGATACGGTTTGCTTTCTTTTGTTTGTAGGTGGGCATCATTCACGTTCATGACATTAACATATAGTTTATCAAGGTGTGTACATACTGTAGTTATTTAACGTTTCCTGCCAACCTGTCACTAAATAAGTATGTTGTTACCTTTGCTGGAAACACCTCTCTTCCCTTTTTTACTCCTTGGCATGATGCCAGTCGGTTGGTCCGTCCGCCGCTTCCAGACAATCTTAGCTCGGCAGTCACAGCGGGGCTCCCACGATGGCTACCGATGTCCGATCAACACGCCGGAGTCACAAAAAATAAATAAAAGTGGTCGGCTGCCTCCTGTCGATCTGCCAAGTCGATTTCTGCAACAGCGCGATAACTCCAAATTCCCCAAAACAACGAATTTTCCAACTCCTGAACTACTTTTGGTCACTAAACAGCTGTACAATACTTCGATCGGCGAGGTGTGAGGGCCTGCCTAGGCGCGGAATGTGGGATTTTGCCTTCTTTTAAGCGTATATTATCTATTATTGTCCCCAGGTAACCAATATCTAATACCAGGTTGAGAAGGTAAATATTTTTCGAATACTTTGGGACGGGGTATCGTGCACGTTGCCACCGCAGATTCCACCATCTTCTCCTCGGTAACCGCTCTACGACCCTGCACGCTCCTCCTCTGAGAGTTGATGGATCTGAGGATTGTGGGTCGTGTAGTTTTCTGCTACCTTTTTTCAGTTAAGAAAAAGTTAGAACACTGTTTCGACAAAATACAATTCCCATTGTTAGCAAACTCTACTCAGCTGTTTGGTGTGTTTAGGTTGTGATCATCCTTTCACGAAAACAACAATGATGTAGTTCGGGTGTGAAAATTCACACGTGTTAGATCAACAGTTATTATTGAGAGATAACACTGATGTAAAGTTGAATGGTTTATTGTTGTGGTATGAATTTCATTTCCCCAATTACACATTGAGCAAATATAAGCCAAATTTCCCCTGAAGCCTTAAAATAGGCCTAGCTTTGTAGCCCAATGACAGCATGTCTTGTAGTGACAAGCGCTTAGAGTTTCGCCTACTTTACTGAAATATGGTAAGTCATTTCAGATCACAGCCTTATCAAGCGCCTCCTGCGTATTTGGCTTTGGTCAAGACTTTACTAAAGCAACACCAAATAGTTGTTTGTACCTTACAATAATGTTTCCAAAGTCGTTTCAGTGGTTCATCAGCTCATAAGCAGGTGAACGATACGGCATCTGCTTTGCTGCCCTCTATCAGCTGTAAGCCCACTATTACCAGAGAATAAGGACAAAGAACTCTGAATAAGGGAGAATGAGCACTGCCAGAACCTTTCTGGTGGTACTGCAGCTAGATGGTGATCGCGGGCAAGTGTAGAATGAATGGGGTTCTGTGGAGCTGTACCACTAAACTTATTCATTTCTGGGAATATATTTTTTGTTCGGTAATTCTAATAGTGCAGTCAATACAGGTGGTAAAAAGAATGCATTTGACCCATAAATACAATTTTTGTCCTTTTAGGTTATTGTAAAATAAGTCTTTAAACTATGCTTCTGAGGCCATATTCCTATGTACATTAGCAGAATGCTGAGGGTCACTGAGGGATCCAAAGCCACTGAGGGGTTCAGAACCTCCAGTGACCTTTCACCCCCCTCAGGGACCACTAACCCCCGATGACCTTTCATTCCCCCTCAGTGACAGAGGTAATTGGGGGTTCAGTGGTCAGTCAGAGGGGTCAAAGGTCACTGGGGTTTAGTGGTAACTGAAGGGGGGGGGGGGTCAAAGGTCACCAGGGGTTTAGTGGTCATTGAGGGGGTGAAAGGTGACCTTGGACCCCCTCAGTGACCACTGAACCCCTCAGTGATCTTGGACCCCCTTAGTGACCTTGGATCCTTCAGTCACCAGCTCAGTGACCTTAAACCCCTCAGTGATCCTATCAGTGGCCTTGAACCCTTGAACCTCTTTCTTTTGGTTGCTGCTTTGCGGAACTAGCCTAGTGTATTTGAGGTTGCCATGCTCAGGATTACAGCAGTGGAATTTTGGTCTGCATTAAATATATCCACTATTCCAAATTAGTCCAGGTCAGCTGCCATTTTTCTAGAATGACTGCCATAAAAGACTAATACCAATATATTTCCAACACTAAAACAATATATTTCACAGTAGACCATGTTTAATATTTAGAATTTTTCATGATTCTATGGGAACCTGTATGTGTTAAAATGTATTATTTTTTGCCGGTAAAAAGTAAATGCCTATTCTACAACACAAATTGTCTTGTGCTTCAGTGCAGACACTTACATACATACACACATACTGTTGGCAGTTTTTGTTTTCAACATGAAGAAAATGGACATCATGCACCCATGTGGTGCTCACAGAAGACTAAACAAAAGAGGACTGATTTTATTGCTTGTACTTGTACTGATTTTTTTTGCTTGTACTCAAAAAGCTGAGCTCATTCTGATTAAGCAATAATGTTGCAGGAGGACTATCATAGCACTTCATATTTTATTTGCTTATGACTCACATGCCATTGTGGAGACAGGTCTTCAGAAAATGTGAACAATGAGCATATAAACATAAACATTAGGATATTTATACTACTATGATTATAAATGTTACTACTATGTTATACAGCATAAATGAATGGCTGAACAGTTAAATAGCTCATTAAATAGTTTAATTATTTAATAGTGAATTATTGTAGTGAGGAGTTTTATTTTAAAATAGTTGTAGGCAGAGCAAACAGTTGGCTTGAGACATAGTTGATAACAACTAACAGATTGAATGGCTGAATTCATAGTTTACCCACATTTTATTTTACCACTACATCCGTGGGGTGAAAGGAGTAATAAAATAGAATAAAAAAAATATAAAAAAAAATAAAAAAAATAATAATAATAATAATAATAATAAACACTACTTAAGAAGAACAATAAGTCTGCTCGCTGAAAGAAACATCAGATACTAAAAAAGAAAGACTACCATTCCCATGAGCCTCTACTGCACGTTACTGTAGGTCTACAAAAACAATTTTCATTGGGTTGTGGCAAGATCCACCAATGCTGCTACATGTTACTTGCCGAAACCAACTGAGTCGAGCTGTCAAAGAAAGGAAGGCCGTATCAAATTAATCAAACAACCTACTACACTTCAGGGTCACATTTCACAATACCGTGTATCTAGATATCATCAGAGTTAGTTAAAAAGCGGATGATGGGATCTGCAGAGAGTACGACACGAAGAGTGTCTTTCGGTCTGGATGATGGCGATACAGTCCGGATTCTGCGAGGAGTGAAGGTATGGATCCGTCCATCCAAAGCAAAGCTTGGTGTGATCAGTCCACAGACGCGTTGTTAAATTGGTGTGAGAACAGCCCTTTTTTTAATCACAAACTTTTGGCGCTTGGGAGATTATCGTATGTAGAATAAGCACAAAGGTGATGACCTTGTACAAACTGGGCGAGGTTTTACCAAAAGAGCCACGCCGCATCATTATTATTCATCACCTTTAGAATACTTGAACTGTCACCTAGATTAGCTAAATTGTTTGGTGGTGGTTGTTTTTGCCATGCGTTGCACTGCTGGAAATTCTTGTAGTACACGTAGACCACATGTTTTGGTTTATTTGGACATTCCATATTCACTTTAATATATTACACATATTATAGCGAGAGAGCCAAAAAAGCTAACTGACAAACGACATCCTAAATAGTGTATGTGTAGCACTGAACATGCTACATGACTCAACATAGGCAGAAATGTCAAAATCGTGTATTGGAGCCTAACATAGGAGGCACGATTGGTGTCTCATGATGATGACTGACACTTTCCGTGAGAGCACGCGGAGGCGAAAACTGGCCACATTTAGGCGATAAGGAGACATGATAAGAGTTAAAGACCATTAAAGCTTCGCTGCCGATAATAAGATAGAGCGACGATGATCTGGTTCGGACTGTACGCGTGTGCATGTGAAAGCCCCATTCAAGGATAACAGAAGAGGAGACAAATCCTTGAATGGGTTTTTCTTTTTATCGACTTCTTCTACAAATCAGCTAAAAACTCTGCTGCGTTGTTAGATTGCATCTGTAATAAAAGCTAGCTTGCATTTTGCAGTTCTACAAGTTGTAACGTTTGTCCTTATAATCTCTTTTAATCTACTTTGTCTGCTGTCTGACTTTACGTCGGTACATTAGGGCGATACAGTTAGTGGTCCACCTACAGTCAGAGTATAGACGTTCAAGCACCACACTGATACATTGTAGTAATAAGAAACTTTTTTTTTTTTGATTAGTTTTATAAATATAAGCTAAAGTGCAAAATGCCACTACATTAAACCAAGTTAAAACTTGTTAGCTGTGGCCTAATGGTACACGAGTTGGTCTTGGGATTGGAGGGTTGCAGGTTCAATTACCATTAGGAAAAATGTAGGTGGGGGAATGAGTAACGAGGGCTCTCCTGCACCCTCATCCATGGCTGAGGTGCCCTTGAGGAAGGTATCTAACCCTGTGTTGCTCTGGGGTGGCTGTCCCTGTACCTGATTTTCTGTACAGGAGCCTAAGCTAAATGCAATGTAGTTGTTGGCCATTGGTTTGGCAGCCACCACACAGTGTGTCATTTTTCTCTTCTCTTTTTAAGCTTTCAGGGGATGTTCTACAAAGGATGAAGACTCTAAATGAAATTTCAAACCTTCAGGCCAAAGCCAGTCTTGCTAACAAAGAGAATATAGGTAGGACTCCACGTCTAATGATGAGTGTCTGTGTATGTCCTGATGGAGGTGAAATAGATGCTGGCTAATTTCAGTGTTCATGATGAGCTGACCAATAAAATCCTGGCAGATTGAGGTTATTTCAGAATCAAAATCTAATTTATTGGCCACGTGTACTTATATACATAGGGAATTTGACTCTGGCAGATATTGACTTTCTAGTATATATTCAACATATAGACATGTAGTGATTTAATAGACAGAAGTGATGTCTGTTGCACAGTAAGTAAGACTCACTGTGCAACAGGGACAACAATTGCAAGTAACATAACTTGCATACCAGCACATCATTTCCAAATATAAACACCATATACAAAGACAATATTATACAAAACAATATACACAATGAGTGGAATTTTGGGCAAGGGCAACATTCAAGAGTAATAGTCCAATGATATGTGCAACATAAATAATGGAAATATACTAAAAGATGCAGTATGCATGCAGAAGAGAAGTGGGAAGCATCCAATGTTGTGTAAAACCATAACCCTGCCTTTATATTAATTTTCCACAGCTGAGCCACATGCTCAGTCATCGTCTCAGCAGAAGTCACAACCACAACAACCTGAGCCCCAGCCCCAGCCTGAGGCAACAACTAGTCCCACAGCTACAGACACCAATGAGGAATTGAAGAGAAGGTACAGTGGGTTGGAGGGTGGGTCTGGTAATGGGCTACTGGGCTAGTTGGCTCTGAGAGGTATCTTTCTGTAAGCTTAACCTGGCTCTGTGTCTGCATTCTAAAGCGCTCCACACGACCGGCTTCGTCAAAATGCGGCACACTGCCTGTCTGTTATTCTATTAGTTTAGATTCCATTGTTTCCAATATGACCCTGCACACCGGCATCGAACTCTGTGGCCAGCATTGTGTCAGTTATGATCCGGGTCTACTTTTGTCAGGATGTATTGAAAACAATGACATCTAAACTAATAGAATGTCGGAAGTGCAGTGCGCTGCACTTTGCCAGAGCCGGTGTGCTGAGGCCTTTAATCTGCCTCAGTGCAAGTTTAATGTTGTTATGGAGGTGCTCTATCTTGTTAGTGGTGCCATAACCACAGAGGTGGAGATGCCAGGTTCACAAAGTAATACACTTTGTCATGCATTTCTTCTGCATATGCAATTAACACAGGTAATGGTACTAAATAGCTGATCTACTTGCTTGTTAGGGTCAAATATGTGGCAGGGTTTTTTACTTTCTCAAGCTGGGGCCGCAGTGCAGCCAGAGGTGGGCAAACTGGCTTGAGAAAGTGAAAGTCCTGCCACATATTCTCTCTAATATACCTGTGCTCTAAAATATTGAGATATAGACTAGTTGTGCTAATTAGGGTCAGCTGGTTTAGTGAATTGGCTGGACCAAGGCAGGACTTTTCCTTTCTGAACCTGGGATATGCACCTCTGAGTGCACAGCGTGATGAAAACAACAAGAACACAGCAAAGACTGATCAGGGTCCATGTGTGCACAACCCAGAGACGATTGCTGTTCATTTTATATGCATGACTTTTTCGCCCAGCAGACCAGTCATGCAAAACACATCTCGGCTTATTTTGTCTTACTTTTAAAACTAGGTGGTCTTAAGAAACTATTTTCAGTAGAGCTGTCCATTAAAAATGTGACAAAAACACTGATTAAAAAACAACATCTTACCATGTGATAAAAAAATGCAGAAATGGAATACACCAATTTCTAATTTGATGCCAGAAACACGTTTTCAAAAAAGATATGACCAAACATTGTGATGTAATTTTGTTCAGGAAGATATTTCTAAGCAGGTGAGAACATGGTTTCTGTAAAATACAGTTACTGCTCTGTGTTGAGTTAGGTTTTGCAGAACATTTACACACACAAATCTAAATAAAATTGAAGACAAGTTCCAGTTTAGTTCACTGTAAGCATCTGGGAACTGACAAGATCAAATGCTGTAGCCTAAAGGTCAAAGATAACCAAATGTCTGCTCCTCTTTAGTCCAGACAGTGTTGCATACATTATTTCCGAAATGAATCTTAAAATTGTCAGACCACAGGACAGTTTTCTATTCTGCCTCACCCCATCTTAAACGAGTTTGGGACTGCATGCATACACTCACGCACTGCACATAGATGCGCAACTATGTAGTTGTACTGAGTGTTCTGTATGAGGTTCTGTGTGATGATTATGTTGTTGTGTTGTCCCACAATGGTGGAACAAGCTACTAGTTGCTATGAGAGTAGGGTCAGCCCTCTCTACCTTCAAGGCACCTGAAGGCTGTTCTTCTCCAGCTGCACTTCCCATCCTAACAACACTAACCTCCACTTATCAGCACTGTCCTGTACTTTGCTACACCCTCGCTTACTATGATCTCCTCTGCATATCTGTAGCTTGATTTGTGTCCTCTATTGTAAGTCGCTTTCGATACAAGTGTCTGCTACGTGTAATGTAATGATTAGATACAGTAGGTTTCATCTTTTACACTTTGCATTGCACTTAGCTGACACTCTTATCCAGAGCAACTTACAGTTATTTACAGGGTTTCAGTTTCAGTGTGGGGTTAAGATGCCTTGCTCAGGGGCATTTCAGCCATGGGTAGGGCGGGATTCGAACCTGTGATGCTCCAGTCCCAAGACCAACTCCCTAACCACTAGACACACAGCTGCCTCATCTACATGTAATGATTAGATACGGTAGGTTTCATCTGGGCCTTCTGTTATGTACTTGTGCTGGGCAGGTATGAGCGTCAGCAGAGCATCATCCAGGAGGAGCTGGCCCGCATCGCCCGCCGTGAGAGAGAGGCCAGTAGGCAGGACCTGAGCTACGCCGTGCAGCGGGAGAGAATGCAGGCGTGCCACCAGACACACAAAGCCCAGCTGCTGGTGAGTCACGCACGCACGCACACACACGCACACACACGCACACAAACACAAACAAATATATATTTATACATGCATACATACACACACACACACTCTATTGCCTTTTCTCTCTCACACGAATGCACACACACACGCACACACACATGCACACACACACACATGTTTTGTACCTTTTATTTGCTTTTTCATTTCTGACTGGAGCTTCAGTCAAGGTGACACCCTCTCTGTTAGCCCCTGAAGGTTGGCTTGGGCTGACATTGCTTCCCCATTTCTGCTGCTGTTATGCTCCGCTTAGCTCGCTCAGATTTACATCTCTCCCTGACGCTAATCATAGCTATGGCAGACAGACACGTAGCCGTATAGCTCAGCTCCCTCAGAGGAGGAGGGTGCCAAGGAGCTGCAAGGTGACACGGAGACACTTAATGGGTTTTCTCCTCCTCCCATTCTTTTGTTTTGCTTGACTTCATGTCTGACTTTCACACAAACTCACTTAGTGGCTGGCTGTGTTTTACAGTTGCCGTGTATGGTATTGTTTTTGTAAAAATTACCTCTTTTCCAGACTCACCTGATGGAAAGTTGACAGTTCAGAAGGGTTTTACTCTCTTATAGTAAATATGAGCTTTTTAGTGCCCGTTACACTTTTGTCAATGTGGTGTTCAAATTAAGCTCCACATGATGATTGATGTATTTGCAACAAGGTTTGTCGTTTAAGGTTATGTGAGACCAATAATCACTAGAACACAGATACATTCACACAAGATAAGTCCAGTTTGTTGCTCGTTACTTTAAATGAGTGACGTAAATGTTACTATTCTATTTTAAATTATGTATAGGTGTAAGTAAATGTAACTTGAAGTAGAACAGTTACACTATCTTTCCTCATTTGAGGTAACCAGTTTAACCATTTTGTTTGTCAAATAAGCTCGATTTGTTCTATCTTGAAGTTCACAGTCCCAAGTCCTGTTTATTACCGTTGCTAACTTTTTTGAACAGTAGGGGGAGCCAGAAACACACTGCTATGCATTCTACTGTCATCTGTCTTAGTGAGTTTGCTGTGTATGCATTCAGCATTGGCTATGCTCACTGGTACACTACAGATTCAGTCATGCTAGTGTATGAACTAATGATCATGTGATGAACATTCCATGACAACCATGCCTGCATACTGTTTCATATGCAGCAGACATCATGGAACCTATGAGCATAAAAATTAATACACTGGAGTCTTATCTTTTTTCAATTAAATAGTTTTAACGGGTGCCTTAAAACCAAGCACTTCTGGCAGGCAAGGTCGTTGTCAAGTGAAGCACTTGAGATGAAAATTGCATTCTAGCTGTCTAAAGGACACAAAATGGCTCCTTGGCCATCCTCTCCCACTCCACCTCTGTCCCTCAGGCACCACCTTATCTACTTTGAGAGTTAAGAGGTATCCCTTAGGGTTATTGCAGCACACACACACACACACACACACACACACACACACACACACACACACACACACACACACACACACACACACACACACACACACACACACACACACACACACACACACACACAGACACACACACACACACACACACACACATACATGTGCATACACTCACTCACATATACATGCACAGACACACAAGAATGTGTGTCCAGACTTTTGGTGGTGGGGGTCTTATCTTACAGAAATTTCCAGAGAAAATATGACAAATTAGCAGTGCTGAGGTGGTAATTACTATGTCTGTGCACTCTCTGTCCCTGTCACTTTTTCTCATTAGTCCCCTCTGCCTTAACAGTCTGAAGCCTTGTCCTTCTCTGCTTCAGCGTCTGTCAGTTTATGAGTGGTTGCTCTGGAATGATTCAAATGCCAAAACAACCTTGGAGGTTAATAGTAGAAGTAAACAGTGTCAAATTCGGACTAAATTGACGCCTTTCTAATAAATTGAAGAAAGAAGTGGCAAAGACGTGTGCCTGATGATGTCAAAGTTTATTGTTCTTCAAGGTCCTTTTCTTCTTCTTCTTCTTATTATTATTATTGTTATTCTAACCAATTTTGTAAAGTTTCACGGCTCACGCAGTTTAACATAGGCACTGTGTTGCGTAGATCTTCTACTGACCAATTCATTTTTGTCACATTTATACTTTGAGATATTAATTAAAAACGAATCAACATTTCTCCATAGACTTAACATTTAGTATTGTGACATTACAATAAGGCCACTAAGCACTTAGAATCCTGTGCCAGGTGTTCAGACCAGCTGCAGTAACTGTCACGGGCTTTAAAGGTCTACTTCCATCGTGTTTTCATTAATTTTGCTGTGGTCTCTAGTATTAATGAATGCCCTGTGAGCCGGGTTTGGTGACAAAAATGCTTTAGTGCTTCTGTTTCAGGCTGTTCTAGTCTGGTGGAGGGTTGGGTTAGAAGAACATTTTCACGTGCAGCATGCATATGCAACTCGGCGTGACCTGTCGTATTTCAAAAGAGCAAGTACTGAACGGTTTCTTGTGCAAGTACTCCTTTAAGTATATAATCTGGCTTTTTTAGAACTACAGATCCTGTTCAGCTTTCATTCGTTTAACGTAGAAACTTTGTTCAAACTGCGTTGCGTAGGGAATGTATTTTTCATGTTTGTATCAGGGAATGTATTTTTCATGTTTGACACACTTATACTTTTTGAAATAATAATTAAAAACCAATCAAATTTTCCTATAGACCTATGAGCGTTATGACATCACAATAGAATCCTATGCCAGACCAGCTGCAGCAATGTAACCCTCTTAGCGAGCAATGGTCTCGTAGTGGTAACGGTCACACATACAATGTGCCTCCTACAACTACATATCCTGTTGAGCTGTTCTCTACCCACAACTGTTTCAAAATATTATTCCTTACTACAATAATTACCTCTGCCAATGGAGGTTATGTAACCACCGGAGTTTGTTTGTTTGTTGGTTGGTTGGTTAGCAAGATAACTCAAAAAGTTATGGATGGATTTTAGGCTAGGTCAAAAATGGTCTAACTTAAAAGTGATAAGATTTTGGTGGTGATCCGGATCACCATTTTGTATAGAATTCACCATTGAGAGATGGGGCCAATTTGTTCCCCATAGAACTGTCGCCCTCTTGTGGTGACATGCATTCGCTCGCTAAACCACCTTCCTGGTCATCAACATTGTTACCTCTGCCAGCAGTAATCATTTGTGTTTGTTATTTGTTAGTTTGTTTGTTAGTTAACAACAGAACTCAAAAAGTTATGGATGGGTTTTGATTAAATCTTCAGGGTAGGTTAAAAATGGGCTAACTTAAAAATGATTAGATTTTGGTGGTGATCTGAGCTGCCCTGGTGGAGGTCTGCGCTCTGTGATTACATTATCTCCGCTGGTGGAGGTAAAGAGCAAGTACTAAACAGTTTTGTCGCAGAATGAGACCTTTAAATAATTTATATACCTAACAACCATTGAAATTAGCAACTGTTTCAGTTTCCATAGCAACCACTTTAGTTTGCTTTAGTTTTTCATTCTGTTCTGTAACTGTAGCAGTGAGATGTTGACCTTGCATGGCCCTTCTATGCCTAACACAGGTACCCTGGCCATTCCCTAACAACCATTGCTGTGACGACATCCTGTTTACCTTAGCGACCAGTGTAGCAACCACAGAAACTATAGTAAAAAGAATTAACTTCCTTTTTGTCCTTTTAGAATTGGAATGGATTAATTGCTTGGCAGTATACTATGTTGCACAATAGGCCTGTTTGTAATTCACTTCAGTTAAAGAAAAGCACAACACCACCTGCATTTTCATGCACTGTGTAATTCCCTGGAATTACATTCTCTAGTTATTATTATTATTATTATTATTATTATTATTATTATTATTATTATTATTATTATTATTATTATTATTACTGGTTGAGAAATGTAATGTTTGACAAGTCACATTCTTATGAAGTTTGAATTAGAATGCATTTGGTATCTAGCGAGAAAAGAAGTTTAAAGTGAAGTCACTTCCAGTTCTTTTGTGAAGCAGCAGCCACCTTGTGGTGAAAGGATGTCTGGACCATTTTTCTCCATTAGAATCCCACCTGTGTCTTCATGAGCCACCACGTGGCCCTTTCAGCCGTATTTATCAAAAAATGAAAATGCTGTTAGGCAACCACAAAGCAACCATTTGATGCATCCAGGTCTGCAAAATGTTCTGTAAATTGACTGGCTGGCTCCCTCTTCCCTACCCATGAGAGATAGCTTTCTTCCCTCTCTCTCTATCCCTCCCTTTCTCTCTCTCTCTCTTTCTCTCCCTCCCTCTCTCCCCCTCCCTCGTTATGCTCCATCTTTTCCTAACGCCTCTTCCCTATCTCCTCTGGCCCCTGTGAATGCTCATTGTTAGGAGCTAGTCTTTGGCAGATAAATTTCTGAGTGTGAGAGGGGTAGGAATAAAGACGAGAAAAAGAGAGAGATAGAGGCGAAAGGGGACCAAGGGGAATTTTTCTCTCCACCCAAACCGCCCCCCCCATCCCCACCTCTTTCCTTCCTTTTAAAATGCATTAATGCCGTTTTGCAAGCTGATGGCAGCAATAGGTGATAAGTCACATTTGCATATGGCACTTATCCCCCGAACCGACCCCCCCACTGCCACCCCTCCCCATCCCCAACCAACCTCGAGTCCCCCGCTCCTCTGCCCATCTCCTGCTGTGTAATTAAAACGCTCTTTTCATTAACGCGCTTTCAGCCTTGGAGACGGAGGCCAAGGCCGTTCATGGATCTTTGTGCTTGCCGATGCATTCTTAGATATTCCACATTTGCTGTCAACTATACAAATCCACACATGCCTTTGGTTTGCACAGCAGGTAGTACAGCGTGTCTAAATGGGCAAACAAATTATGCTGATTGGGTATAGGAATTCAAATGTGTTAAATAACCCTAGACACAAAGAAGTGTGAAAATAGAATCTAGTCATGCCACAGGTACAAAAGCTTGTTGAAATTTATTTCTTTTGTGTTTAATTCATTATTTGGTTGGTAAGTATTTATTTCGGTATTCAGCATTTTGTCTGTAAGATCCAGCTAAATCCTCCTGCAGGCAAATTGAGTTCAATGTAGTGTCTTGAAATTGGAACACACAGTAGTCTGTAATTCTTCTTTCTTTCACTAGATGGCAGAAAAAGATCTGATGTAGCTAACCTTGTGAACATGTGATTGGCCCTTGTTATCTTCTGCTGTGATCATGGTGTGCATGCTTAGTGTTGGAGACGACGACAGATGTTATTATGGTAGAGAACAAATGCCCTTCACTTACAAAATTATCCCCTGTGAGTAAGACTGGGGTTGGAGGGAGGGAGGTAGGTAGTGAGTGACTCTGTGAATGAGGGAGAGAAATGGTGAAGGATGAATAGATGTTGTAGATGAGGTGAAGTAAGTGACACAGATTGAGTGAGACACACACTCTAAACATACCCAAACACCACCGAAAGCTGCTGTTAAACCTTTTTCTCTGATGGAGAGAGCACACTGTTTTACGGTAGAAAAAGATTTTATTTAATATATAAATTTGCCTAATCTTTTTTTTCTAAAGCAAAACAATGTGCAGGCCACATCTTGCGAAATACCTGCTACACTTCTCTAGCACCTGTGATTATATTGTTTTCAACATGTCCACCTCATTTCTTCTTTTATGCAGACAGACAGCCAACAGACTTGCTGGCAGAATAGAAATATGTTTATAAATGATTTATTGATGAGAAAATAATGTGACAACAATGGTTACCAAATGATGAACAAAGTGTTTATTAAGAGTTAACAAATACATTTATACATGATTTATAGGGAGTAGTTAGTCTAAAGTGTTAACAAATATCCTTACTAATAATCTGCCAAGATCCAAGGGCACAAAATCAAGATCCAAGTTAGTTTGTTTACTAACTTGTAAAGTAATTTATGTCCATATGTGTCCAAGTGTGTGTGTGTGTGTGTGTGTGTGTGGAGGATCACTTGGGCTACTTCAGTGTAGACCCACTTGGTTGGAATTACGTCACAGCACAAAAGTCAGCGCACACAGTAAACACTAAGCAGAATTTTCTTTTTAGTCATTTTGACCCTTGAAGTTGTGCATGTGTATGCGGGGAAGCAAACCGTCATGCAATGTACCTTCTCTGTTCAGTCATGGTCCTGGAGTAGTGTAAGTAGGAAATCATGGCTTGCTTATGATGTTCAAAACCAATTTTTACGGGTATCCATGTTTTCCCGAACTGTTACAATGGAACACATTTACAGTGGGTGTCGGGGAGAACAGACTCGGAATTAGTGAGTACTGACATTCAGTGGAACGCAGCATGAGAGCCAGGGAAGAAGGCATGAGCAGCTCCTTCAGTACCGTGTGCCCAATTAACCAATAATCAAGCCCTGCTACCAGCACAGCCACTGCACTGCCACTCCAGGACTAGTGGGGGCGCAGAGGGTCATAACAGTGTGCGTGGGTGTGTGAATGGGCATGTGTGTGTGTCAGTATGAATCTGTGTAAGTCGCTCATGATTGTGTGTACGCACTATGTGCGTATATGGTCCTTATAGTGTATGTAGGCACCATTACGTATCTGTCTTGTCCATACTGTGTTCTAACAGTTGCGTGTGTCACCAGTTGTTCCCAGTGAAACGTTGTCTCATCTCACTCTGTACTGTGTATATAGCTGAAACGACAATAAAAAACCTACTTGACCTTGACTTGACCTTGACTTGACTTAAATAACCAACGAAACTCTCCTGTGATGTATTATTCGAGAAATGATCATGCACTGGGTGCACGGCAGGCCTGAGGTAATGAGCCACACCTAACCAAAAATGGGCCGTGTTTCTCGCTATCTAAAACTAGTATCATTTGAAGGTTATTCAACTGTGCGCATGAAACTTTATGAATGCTGTGGGGAGCACCTGATGTGTTGAGTGCATAGGCATACTGTACTCAACAGTAATGCATAGCACACAGATGTCCTTGTTATGGAACATTTAAAAATTTGACATAATATTTCTTGTTTGTTCTTTCTTACTATTACTTGTGCACCTGGTTAATTGCACTCATCTCATGCAGGCTCAGACCCTCACGTGTGACAATGATGGGTGCCAGAAATGTGTATGTAGCCTATTAAGAATCTGTCTGACAAATGTGAAAAAATCAATTTCACCACTATCAGGTACACCTTACGAGACAATGCCAGTAGGAAACCTTGGGCAATTTACATCACTGTGTTTCATTAGTTTCTTTTAGAAAAGTCTGTGAAATGTATTTGTGTGTCAAGGTGTTCCTTGCTATGGTCATTCCGCCAGCCTTTTGGTCAGTCCGGTTTCTGGAAGTAGCTGGAGTGACTTATTTCTCTTCTGCTGCCGAGGCTGTGCAGACAAGGACACGCATGGATGCTTTTGCGTATCAAGCGCAACCTGTCATGGGCTCCCTCAGCTGGTTGAACCCCTTTAGGCCCTCAAAAACAAACTCACTCATCTTCAGTGACTTTCAGGATTTGGACCTTACCAATGTTTTCATCTCCCACGAAAGACTGTGTGTTTTCCTTGCTCTCGATTTTAATGGGAACTCACTCAGGGGGATCAAGCTGATCGGCCCTTATGCTTTTCCGCCACCCCCTCATCCCTTTCTCTCTCTCCTCCGCTTTATCAAAGGGTGTCGGGCAGAGTAATCCAGGTCGGTGTGGAGTGAGCTGCGGCACCGCGATAACTGGGGCCTATCAGTAAATGTAATCTCAGAGCTGACATCTTTCTGCATGTAAAACCATTAAGGCTCAGCTTGCTGTGCTCACACGGGGCCTGAGAGCCTGTAATTGGCAGGCAGCTGACTGCAGGCAGGGCAGAGGCAAGATTTCTATCCGCTCTGAGCCTAGCTGGCCCCCAAATCGCTGCCATCTCCAATTCGGTCTGATGCAGGTGGAAGAGATGAGAGCAAATTAGAAGCCAAATTAAGGATGTTTTTTTTTTGTTGCTATCACATGTTTATCTTTGAAGTTAAGGCACTTATCTTATTTGCTTTCCTTGTGGTGTTCTTGTCTGATTTTTGGAACAATAGGGCAGTCTTTCATTGAAGTGTGTTTGCTGTTGCCAAGGACTTTTTTGAAAGGAGCTAGCACTTTTTGGATGGATTTAGCTTGTGTTGTTGTCTGTAGATGCTGGAAAGTTTTTCTGAGCTCTGGTGTGTCAGTTTGTTGTGCCATAAGTGATAGATCAGAGATTCTTGTTAAAAGCATTCAAATAAAACCCATAGGAAACTGTTTGAAAATTGACAGCTAAAAAAAAGCTTGTTGACCATTTCATCAGATTTTAGATTTTAATAATAGTAAGTGAAGGCTGTACTTACAGCTGTCTTTTTACTTTATAATACTTGTCATATAATAAAAATATAAAAACAACAGAAATAATAATAACAATTAAAAAAAAGGATTAAATGAATGCTCAAGTTACAAATAAGGGTCTTTTCACACCTACCTTGTTGGCTGGTCGACTTTCAGACGTTGTAGTTGGATTTCAAGAAAAAAAAAAGCAGGTGTGTCCACCAAAGGGCACACATTTGGGGCAAGCTAATAAGGGCATCTCAGTCCGCATGATGTTCGCAGCGTAAAAACACTTTTTGGATGCACTTTTGGACCAATATAGGAAGTTGGTCTTTTTCAGAACAAAAACAAAAACCTTACCAGCATAAAGCCAATCAATAAGATAATATGATAATCAAGATTTTGTAAGATTTGAAGGTCTTTTATTGTCATTAAACAGTTGCCTATGCAATGAAATGAGACAGCAAGGCCACAAAGGTGCAAGGTAAAACTGTGAAGTGAAGTCGAAAGTGCCAAGTGAAGACGGGAGGATATACAAGGGCATATGAAATAATAATAAGGGTTATGTAAAGTGGCTGTGAATGGTAATATTGCAGTTTGGGGTAGGAATTGCACATGATGTGGTAGGTATTACACAGTAAGGGGTAGTGGAGCAAACCCAGATAGAATAGAATAGAATAGAATAGAATAGAATAGAATAGAATAGAATAGAATAGAATAGAATAGAATAGAATAGAAAGCCTTTATTGTCATTATACACATTATAGAATAGAATAGAATAAAATAGAATAGAATAGAAAGCCTTTATTGTCATTATACACAGTATAGAATAGAATAAAATGGAATAGAATAGAATAGAATAGAATAGAATAGAATAGAAAGCCTTTATTGTCATTATACACAGTACATTGAGATTTAAAGCCTCCCTTCAAGGTGCACACAGGGCAAATTATAAAAGTATAAATAATGTACTAATAAAAACTGCAAAACTACTATGCTATAAAAAGAAAACTATGCACACTCTTTAAGTATGCAGACAGACAGACAGACTGACAGACAACAGATAACACAGACTTGAGTTTAATTGGTGAGCAGCATACTGATTGGTAGAGGTAGATTCAGTACAAAAATACCAAGGAGTCCAAGTGAGTCCAAGTGATGGTCAGCATACTGAGTGGTAGAGGTAGTGTCAAACATATCAGTTCTTAGTGCAACGTGTGAGCCTTAATCAAAGCAGCAGTGAAGTGACAAACATTAGCAGTGAGCTAGCCTGGTAAACCCGCCCCTCGTACTTCATTACATTTCGTGCAGAGGGTCTGGACCGGAGTCTCTTGAGGAGCATTTGGCAAGTCGCAGAAAGTACGATCCAATCAGCGAACAGAGGGTGTGTTCGTTAGCTGTGACGTTGACCTTGTGTGCTACATTTGATTTGTAGTGCGTAGGTAGGCTAATTGCATACGTGACGACTAGGCGTTAGCGTTAGCGTAGGCGTGAGTCCACACCTCCAGCAAATCGTTTCTGACGGTCTCTGTTCCAGACCCTCTGCACGAAATGAAATGAAGTACGAGGGGCGGGTTTACCAGGCTAGCAGTGAGCAGCAGTGAGTGAGGAACATTAGCAGTGAGCAGCAGTGAGTGAGGAACATTAGCAGTGAGCAGCAGTGAGTGAGGAACATTAGCAGTGAGCAGCAGTGAAGTGACAAACATTAGCAGTGAGCAGCAGTGAGTGAGGAACATTAGTAAACAGCAACAGTTAAGTGACCAACATGACTATCTGTAAAGCAGCATCACTGTTCTGGTGCATTTAAAGTTCTCACTGGCCATGGGAAGAAGCTGTTCTTCAGTCTATTTGTTTTGCTCCTGGTGGATCTTAACCTTCTCCCAGAGGGCAGCATGTTGAATAGATGGTGGTTAGGATGAAGGTGGCCTTTTATGATAGCTCTGGCTCTGGTGAGACACCTAGAGCTGGCGGTGGTGTCAAGGGAGGGGAGTGGACAACCGATCACCTTCTCCACGGTTCTGATAACCCTCTGTAGTCTCTTCCTTTACCTGCTGTACAGCCAGCGTACAACACAGGGATGGCATGCAGGAGTACGCTTTTGATTGTGGCCCCAAAAAAGGAGACTAGAAGGTGAGTCTCCAGCCTGCTCCATCTCAGCACTCTTTTTTACTAGAGCAGATCTGCCCAAGACAGGTCCTCGGAGAGGTGGGTCCTGAGGAACTTGAAGGTGCAAACCCTCTGCACATACTCCCCATTTGCTTGTTTTTTTTCTGGTGTTGAGGGTTAGATTGTTACTGTCACACCATTGTCAGCCACTGGATCTCATCTCTGCAGGCTGTGTCATCATCCTTTGTGATGAGCCCCACCAGAGTGGTGTCATCGGCAAATTTTATGATGGTGTTGCAAGGATGTGTGGGACTGTAGTCATGGATATGCATGGTGCACAGGAGAGGGCTCAGCACACAGACCTGTGGGCACTGGGCAGCCAGTGCGGAGAGTGTCATCAGGGTGGATGATCTCCTGTTATCAATCCTGACAGACTGTGGGAGACTGTGGGAGTTTTTTGATCCAGACGCACATGCTGGGGTGGGAAGTCCAAACTGACCAGCTTGGCTATTAGGACGTCCGAGATAATTGTGTTGAAGGCCGAGCTGAAGTCAATGAAGTCCTTACTGAGGTCCCAGGATTCTCCAGGTGATGCAAGGCCAAATGGAGGACAGTGGAGATGGCGTCTTCAGTGGACCTGTATATGTAATATATGTAGTTAAAAAGCATTCCCCTGTATTGATACTCTGTCAGATTATGTAGTTAACTAAGGTGCCTGCCGCGGTTACATCCGCGGACTCCACGGTTAAACCGTGGGTCGGGCGGATGACGTGAAAAAAAAAAATATTTTAATTAAATTCGGGCCGGTGGCTGTTTAACTACTCAAATATATTAAAAAATATATATAGCCTACATTGTTAAATATGGCAGGCGGGTGCAGTTTTGAAAATTGGTGAAAAACCGTGGGTGCAAATGGATAGCGGACGGAAGATGGGTTTTGTGATGCGGTTGCGGATGAAAAAATAGCCCATCCGCGCATCTCTAGTGCCTACCTAATCACATTTATTGTCGTCGATCTCTCTGATACTGTCGCTTGCTGTGCGAACCCCTCTCTGTTCACAAAAGTTAGTTCTGTGATACTTCTGTGTCTCTGTGCCTGGGTATCCTACTCTCCTACCAGGTGGCGTAGACAGCCTGCTCTACAAATGCACGCACTTACAGTAGTGTTCCCCAGCTCCGTCTCCGGCTGGCTGTCATGGAGTCTGGCTTCCCTGTGAGTAAAGACAGCGGTGGTGGTGGCGGTGGTGGTAGTGGTGGAAGTCGTGCTTTGCGCCGGAGCAGAATAATTCACCGTGCTCATGCAGTAGGAGCCGGTGGCCCACATTCGCAGACAGCTCCCCAGACAGATCACACTCAGGGTAATCAGTTTGATTATTAAGCGCTAATTTATTGCCAGGCCCAGAGCTATGTGTTAAATAAATGCACTGGAGTAAATAAACGGCGCACGCTAAATCGGCAGTGTTGAGATTTTGCCGATAGATCTAGATCTGATGGCACGGCAATTCCTCACAGTAGTGTGTGTGTGTGTGTGTGTGTGTGTGTGTGTGTGTGTGTGTGTGTGTGTCTGTGTGTGTGTGTGTGTGCGCACGCATGCTCACCAGTGTGTATTTGTGTGTGTGTACTTAGACACACATTGGACTGGTTAACCCATTTTAGATTAATAATCTTCAAAAACATAAATTCTGAATAATTAAGGGGTTATGGAGGGAAGTTCCTGTTTAGTGAGTGTGCATGGAAGAGTAAATGGAACTTGCTGTGCTGTGTCTATTGTATTGTTTTTGGTAACATTGAGAGTGTATGGGATCCCTGAGAAATTAAGCTGGTTCCTTCTTCCTCCTTCCTGACCCAAAGGATATCTCTGGTGTACTGTGGGATGTCTCTTGTGTAGTTGCAGTCCTGATACAGTTGACAGAAGTGGTAGTCTATACCTCATCTCTTTTTTTTCTGAGCAAACCAGGAAGTTGAGAAAATGAGTAGCTTTCTCCTTCATCCTTGAGGAGATGAGTCACCCAATGACAGACTCGTGCCTTCGGCTCCTGTCCCCCTCCCCTTTCATCCCAACTCCCAAATATTGTTTTTCCTCCCTCAAGTACTTCCAGACTTGTTCGACTCCTCTCTTTCTCCTCCGCCAGAGTTGTGGCCCTTAATTCTGGCTGCCGGGGCCTTTTTTTCCCTGTCACCAGCCGGCGCCGCGCGGCATCCATCCCGCCTCCTGTTTTGCGGTGACGGAGCCCAACTGATAAGCAGACACAGACTCGGGGCTTATTTATGTGAGAGCGCGCCGCTGGAGCAGGCTTCATTTCGGGACTTATCTGTGTAATTCATGCTCGGCTGGGCATTATCTGCTCGCTCCAGATCCCGGGAGCAGGGAGCACGTTAGCTGACGCTGCCGCACCCATCAGATCGCCTTTGTTTCCTCCCGCAGAATTAAAATGGGAATAAATAAAGAAATGACAAGGGCTTGTGTGCGGTCAGGAGTAAAGAAACTGATGAAGGGAGGAGAGGATGTGAGTTTAGGGATAGGCTGTGCATTGCCTCTTCCCCTCTCTCTCTCTCTCTCTCTCTCTCTCTCTCTCTCAAGACCCAATGCACCACCCCATGTATCAGTCTCTGTCTCTGTCTCTGCCTCTCTCTCTCTCTCTCTCTCTCTCTCTCTCTCTCTCTCTCTCTCTCTCTCTCTCGCTCTCTCTCTCTCTCTTTCTCTTTCTCTCTGTCGCCCTTACTGCTGTCAGTTTTGTGTTATGGTTGTGATTGAATTTCAAGGGCTGTTGCTGGTTTTGTCTGTTAAATATCTTTTTTTGTGTGTGTCAGGTGGGGTCGTGATTGCTAAACCTTTATGCTTCCTAGCAGGCATTCAAAAAAGAACTAAATGTTTTGGAGATTTATTGGAGAATTACTGGCAGATTATTTCCCAATAAATCATCATTAAACCATCATTAAGTACATGACTCATGCACACATTTGTACACATTTTTTAACTGTTCAATTTAGGATTTATTTTTTTGCTAAAATCAAGCTATACTAGGGCTGGGTGATATGGCAGAAAAAATATCACCATATACAGTATATTTTAAAGTATTTTGGCCATAACCAAACCATTGTCACACAACTGACATTGTATAACTTTTTTGTCAACAGTAATATTACTTTCAGGAAATAACCTTCAGTCATGTCCGATTGAATATGGCCAAGGCTGATCATCGTGATTGACCTCAATTTTATCACAATCACCGATCAGTTAATCGCCCAGCCCTACGCTGTACAGTGTGTTCATGCAGAAATATCCCGTCACCACGGTGTAGTGATGATGGTGTGCTGCTAATGTACCTGTCGCTTCTGTGGGACTCTTACTGTGGAAAAACATAGGCTACATTCACAGCTGTGTTAGCTAATGTACCTGTCGCTTCTGTGGGACTCTTACTGTGGTAAAAAAAATAGGCTACATTCACAGCTGTGTTAGCTAATGTACCTGTCGCTTCTGTGGGACTCTTACTGTGGTAAAAACATAGGCTACATTCACAGCTGTGTTAGCTAATGTACCTGTCGCTTCTGTGGGACTCTTACTGTGGTAAAAACATAGGCTACATTCGGCTGTGTTAGCCATTCCAAAGAGGCTTGCCATCAGCACATCAACCGTGCTTAAAAATGCTGCTGCTAACTAAGAGTGACATTCTTGGCTAAATGAAGGAACAAAACAACTTCAGAATTGTGCCAGTCCACTGCTGTTACCCGGCAACCTGTAGCCATTTTTTGCACTACTGGATTGGATTCATCTGTGAGCACTATGATTATGTGTCCTGCATGCGAAGCTTGGTTAGGCAAGCGTAGCCTCCGGCGTAGCACAATTATTCACGACACACGTGACCAGCGTTTGGTGTGGCGCTTTCAATTATGAGAAGCAGCCCGGCCCTCTGCACCCTGCCCCTGTCTGCAACGATGCCATCTCTGCACACACACACACACACACACACACACACACATATATATGCACACACACATACATGCACACACACACATTCCCCCAAGGGGAGAGCTCACACAGGACTGTGGCTGTTTCTCCCCCTTTCTGTCACAAAATGATCCATGTTTTCTCTCCCTCTGTCTCTCCCTTTCTCTCTCTCCCTTTTGTCTCTCTCTCTCTCTCTCTCTCTCTCTCTCTCTCTCTCTCTCTCTCTCTCTCTCGCTTTCTCTCCCTCTCTCTCTCCCTTTCTCTCTCTCCCTTTTGTCATTCTCTCTCTCTCTCTCTCTCTCTCTCGCTTTCTTGCTCTCTCTCTCTCTTTCTATCTGTCTGTCTGTCTCTCTTTTTCTCTCTCTCTCTTTCTGTCTACCCGTCTGCTTTTTTTGTAACCCCTGTAGCTCCCCCCAGATGTTGAGGACTGGGTAAGCAACTCCCGCTTTCTCTCTCTGACTCTCATTATCCCCCCCCTTTGAATCTCTTTGTCTGTCATTTCATTCTGTTATCATTTAAACATAATGTTTGAGGTTTTGCACATTAAGCCAGATTGAAAGTGCACAGCCGGCATCCCCTCGTTTGCTTACATTTTTCCGCAGTCACCCGGCTAGAAAATTGCATATGATCTGTGTGTTGATGGAGGTTATTTTCTGGGCACGGAGGACGGGAGCGTGTGCGGGTGCTAAAAGCAGTGATTACACCAGGGTGGTTATTTTGGGGGTGGGGGTAGCTTTGTGCCACTGCTGTTTGCAGCACGCTGCACGTCTGTGGTCAACGCCACAGGGGGTTCCTTCACAATCCCGCCCCTCTCAAACATGTTCCTTCAGCATGCTGCCATTTGTGTTCGTGTGTGTGTGTGTTTTTGTGTGTGTGTGTTTGTCTCTCTCTCTCTCTCTCTCTCTCTCTCTCTCTCTCTCTGTGTGTTTAAGTGTGTCTGCTTGTTCTGGATGTCACTGTTTCTTGTGTTCATAGTACACATTAGCACAGCTGTTGTGTCTTGGGGCTGTATTTTGTTGTTGAATGTAATGTATCTAATGTAATGTACCTTACATGCATTTGTGTGTACCTGCACCTCAGCCTTCTTTCACTGCCTTTGTCTTTGGTCACAATAATATTTATTATTCACACTTTGATCTCACAGAATGTTCTGTGTGTGTCTAGTTAAACCACAAGTAGTGTATATATTTATATATATATAGTCTGCAGCTGTGCCGCTGTAATTGTCTTGCATGTCTGTCTAATGCTCTGGTCAGACTACACAATATCAGCATGCTTTTCGAGCATTCCCAAACTTAAAAGGATTGACACCACGTCAAACAACAAATAAGTCTGATAATGTTACACACTAAACGACTTCCGTTCTCTGTCTGTGAAGTTCTAGTATGACACTACGATAAAAGAGAATTTGTATATAGACAATTGTAGTAGTTCTAAGATTATATTGCGTGACATAGTTAGTCTTAAACAACAATTGTAAAAGACAAAACAAAATTGTATAATCTGACTGTGGCTTTCTTGCCCTCGCTCTCTCCTGTGGCCTTTTGACCCTCCTGAGTCACCGGTTCTTGTCTCAACGAGACTTCTGGACTTGTCTTAGACTTGTGTAGACTTATCTCAACTTTGTGTCTGACCAGAGCCCATTTGGTTCCTACTAAGTCCTGTATTGGTTTGGGATTTTATCCCCAAATTTTGCTTTGCTTGTTTTGGAAATAGTCCACTCCTAATCCCCTTCCTGCTTCATTTGTGGGGAAGAGCTAACACCAGATGTCCACTTTTTTCAGCGTTCTTGCGGACGTGCCAACATAATTAGGACAGTCATTTTGACATGATTATTTATAGCACTTTTTGGGATGTTGTTGCTGTGTGGTAAGTTGTTAAAAGTAAGGTTTAATAAATGCTGCTGTTTGTTGATTTAAACACGTGTTACAGAAATGGCTACTTAATATCTCTGTCCTCACTGCTCACGTAGGTGTTCATATACTCTTAGCCACATGTGGTTTCCCATAAACCCTGCTCGTCTTGTCTTTCACACAGAGAAAACAGCTTGAGAAGAAAGAGTCAGAGCTGAAGTCCTTAGATGCCTTCTACAAGGAGCAGATAGCACAGCTGGAGAAGAGGGTAAGTGTTCTGTCATAGAAATCTCTGGTCATCATTAGTATAGTTGCTGCTAAATGTACAGTACAGTGAGTACACCCTTGCACACCCAAGTGGTTTCCGTATGGACTGCCAATCATTATTTTTGACTAGTAGTCATTTACAAAAATTAAGTTAGGAAGCACACGTTTCTTTCATTACCTTTCGACGTTCCAAACTATACATCGACATCTGTCTTGTTACTTACAGTAATTCTGTCTGTCTTAATGTCTTCATTGGCCGTCTCCATGTTTATATATATAATGTTTTTCATCTATTTCAAATAAACCCGAGAGCACTCAGGGAGTGCAAACCTCTGCCAAGACATGCCCTATCTCCCAATAAAGAATCCTTTAAAAATATACTGGATCCAGACGGTGATCTGGATCACCACCAAAGCTCGGGCAAAAACATAACCTCCGTGGCGGAGGTAATTATCTTGAGTAAAGCATACCTTTCCTGTGTACATGGGGCCATCATTTAAACAGGGTTGGAGTTAATCACCAAGTCTATGATTGTAATCATATACAGGACTAAACAAACAGCTCTAGCCAATCCACAGGTTGCTTTCAGAGCAAAGATGGGAGGGTGTAATTTGATTGGCTTAAATATCAAAAACCTTTTCCAGTGTGTGGTTACATGACAACTGTAGGAAGTGTTTCTTTTCTTCATTAGACTTCAGATTTCCCACATATTAACAGAATATTGGAGAACGAACATAAAAAGTGTGGTGTGGTTACAGTATAGACTTGCCATGCGTGCTTTTCATAGTCACATAGTTGTTGTAGGAAAACAAATTGCTGTTCAAGTTTAACATTTATAATTAATTTAATTATAGCTCACAGAATCCATCACCCCCCAGCGGGAAGATAATGTAGCAGCAAATAATATAGTGTTTTATCTGCAATTGTCTGGCCTTTTACACATGCTGTGGGGAGAAAGAACAAAAGAATATCGAGGTTGACTGTCTTTGGCGCTCAAAGCCAAATAGCAAAATGTGAATGTACTTTTGGCCACCAACTAAAAATATCCAGATCAATATTTTTAACCACTAATAACGTTCAAAATAGCACTATGCTTCGATAGTAACATGATGTAGTAAACAGCAGGTATTAGAAAGTTATTCGATTTCCTGTGGAAAACATTTAGCATGTACTTTTTGCAAGAAGTCTGGACTAATAGAGAATACGGACGAGTGAAGCGAAGTGGCTTATTCTGTTTTGATTTTTGGCATGGCATGATGTCATGATTGACTCATGTATGATGTAATATGTTATGTGTGATGCAATATCTAATTTTTGTGTCTGGATGGTAGTTGAGCTGAGGTGGAAATTAAGTTAAATTAAATTGTTTTAAATAAAAAAATATGAACTGGTTCTGCCTTTCATTATAGCACGTCCTCTGATATTATCACATATTAAATTCTCTGGCTTTTCTGTATGATATGTTTCATGTTGCGACCCTCCATACACACATTCTCCATCATTTTAGCAATGTTTTTCTTATCTACTGAGTAACGTGGACAGTTGGAAAAATCTGGAAAACATCTCACATCTGGATAGGCAAGACACACTTCCCTATTCGGTAAAGTGAGAAGACTCACTGGTCACGGCCTCCCTTGAGGCCAGGCTGTCGAATCATCTCGAGTGTTTCTCTTCTCGCTTCCTCTCTTCCTAACGGGGTAAAAACAGTGCACGGATGGATTCGTGCTGCTGTTCCTCCATCATTGTGGCCGTTTGTAATGCAGGCTGCATGCTAGCCGTTTCTGGGACCTCTGACTCCTCTCCATTTCCCCCCTCGGAATCCCTGACATTTCACACAAATGAAGCCCTTCAGTGGTGCCAACCAGTACGCAAAGTTTGGGCCAAAAACTAAAAGTGACTTTGAGAAAGCTTAAATAAATGATGGAGACACAGCAGTGCTGGGAACCTCTACAGTTTTGCCATTCAAACTTCTTTTGGATGGGATTTCAATGAGCTTTTTCCAGATGTAATCACACCGTATGTGTTAAAAACAAGGCATTAAGTGATAAATATCAAACTTGTCCTTTTGATAGTTTATGATGAAATGGAAATCTTGAGGAATGCTTCCATTCCGAGAAGCACCCATCCATCCTCCACTCACTCACATACACAATGGCTGTTTAGGTGCAGTTGTGCAGTTCTCTCTATCAGTGCGCCACTTTACACAAGTTCAGCCATGATTTGGAGAGTGAACTTTCCTGTGTTCTAACCGCATATCTTGTAGTTTTGTAATCGGGAGTCTCGTGCTCGTGCGTAGGGTGAGTGTGTTGTGTGTGTTGTGTGTTGCAGTGGTGATTCTGGCCACAATAACACCGGTACACAGGCTGGTGTTAAATGCCTGTTAATGCATGTAAAATTTTATATTATCAGTAAAATGCTTGTGATTGTCCCATGCCCCTTCCACACCACCAAACTTCTACCTGCATTATGACTGCCGCTAGTGAAGGTAGCATTAGCGGTCATATTGGTTTTGTCAGATTTTTCTTTTTTTTTTCACCTTTTTCCCAATGTTTTATGGCTTTGTCCTACCCACTGCTTGAACTGGGGGCAGGCAAGCTCCAAAGCCGATCGTTGAAATTCTACTGTGAAATGCTCAAGTAGAGTTCTTTCTCATACTGTCAACTCCTTGTAGCAATGCCTGGAATACTAACCACTAAAACTGTGCTTTTGAAGTTAGGTGTGCACTGTGCAAGTCCACCTCCACAGTGTGGAACACTGCCTCCCTTTGGTGGGACCTGGCCCTGCCGATCCCCTCTTGAATGCCGATATTGTTCAGGAGAATGCATGCTGAGTCTGGTTCACATTGTACTGTTTGATTCCCTGAGGCACTGAGCATACTCAGAAAGCCAGTGATGTGTTGTGGTGGGTGAGCAGCATAAGGCAAGCATGTTGCTTTCTGGGAAAAAAAAAACCATGGAATTGTAACAAATGTTTTTGGAGAAAGCAGGAATCTGCCTGTGAGTGTCACATTGTTCGGGACTATCATGGCTTGTTTTAGATTTAACCTTCCCCAGGGGCCTCTGTGTGTTGGCTTGTACTGTTCAGATTAAGATGGCCACTCACTTACTGGGAGGACTCTATTCAGTGAACTGATTGACCCCGTTGGTTTAGAAGAGAAGCGGTAAAAAGGCAATCAATGGAAAGGGCTTGCACTGCAGTGTGCGGTGCACTGGTGCAGAAAGTGCTTCAGCAAAAGCCACAGAGCCACCTGACAACTGGCAAAGGAAGTCAGAAATTTCGTGATTTTTTTTTTTTTGTCGCTGTCCCTCTTTTCTTGCTTTCCCTCTCTCTCTCTCTCTCTCTCTCTCTCTCTCTCTCTCTCTCTCTCTCTCTCTCTCTCTCTCTCTCTCTCTCTCTCTCCCAGGTCTTATCATCCACGTGCAGCAGGAAAATAGCATGTTTTTTTTCTGTCTGCCCACAGGCAACAGGGCCTAGCATGTTATTGTGTTAATTCTGACAGAGAGAAGCTGATTGCAAGCGAGTTGTTTTTGTTCTGACTTCTCAACCAGTTAGCCTAGAGAGCCAGCCTAAATGTGAGTTTCAGGATGAAAAGCAAGAAGATTGTCATTGCTGTGATAAATCGTAATAGCCCTTCCCCCAAGGATGCTTGGTGGTGTCAGTCATAAGTTGGTACATTTTGCAGTTTCCACGGCTTGAGGAATTGTATCTTTGTTCACTTTTGAACCCACTGCGTTGCGCAGGAGGGATCTCTGGATACCGGCACCTCAACAATGTGAAAACAAAGGCTTTCCAAGAGCACATATGCGGTTCATGATAGCTTTGCTGCACTGATGATTTGACCCCCTGTGTCTTTGTAGGTAGGGAATTTGTTTCAGGCGTGTTGGTAAACAACTTCATGATCCAATATTTTAAAGCCTTGACCATTCCTACACATTCAGTGAAAACATTTCAGTTAAACTGACAAAAGACAAAGTTACTGGAAGAGTTTGGTATTTTTAAGTCCATGCATATTTCTGAATATACTAAATGAAACTGCTACAGTATCCCAGCGTTGCAAAATATTAGTTGGCAGTCAGTTTAATATTTTAGGCAGTTTTACATTTTTGTTACAGGGTAAGGTGGACAAACCTGTTTGAGAAAGCAAAAGTATATTCCTTCTGCCTGTGCTCTTAACACAGATGACTTCACAATTTAGCTCATCTACCTGACTGACGAGCGGTGCTCATTAGGATCTGCTCGTTCAGTGAATTGGCTGAAACATATGTGGAAGGATGTCTACTTTTTCTGCATCCAGGATGTCCACCTTTGGTTACAGGTTTGACATCTGAGCGTTTTGTTTTCTAAAGCTTTTGTAGTAGGATGAAAGCGTGAAAAGCCTTTGTTTCCATGCACCTTAGGCATATCTGCCTCCAATATTTCCCCCAAGTGCTACAGCATTTTATTGTGTCAGTGTCCGCATTCTTTTGGCTCGGCACAGGAACCGGCTGCCTGGATTTAGCCGAGACAAAGTGCTAATTACAAAGCTATCATCATAAACATTGTACAGCAGGGCTTTTTCTTCCCCCAAACGTCACCAATGTTCTTCTCTGTGTGTGGCAGAGGATGTCTGTGTGTCAGATGTCCTGCTATTGATGTTTACCTCATTACAAGAATCTTGACGTTTGCCAAAGGGATCAGAGCCTTGGCAAGGCTGTGGCAACTGAAGTGTTTGCCATGAGGATTGAGTTACCATGTGACGACAGCTAGACCAAGGGTGTATGGATAATGTGTTTGGTTGGGCATTGTCTGTCTATCCCATCTGCTGTCACCAGGGGGGTGGGGGTGGTGTGGTCGGGTGCGGTGGCAGCTGTGATGGACCCTCTCAGCCGAACCTGTTTCAATCCCCGCGCTGCTCTGCTCACTCAGGAGTGGATGTCAGGCGTTTATGAGACTGCCCTATTATCTGCCCTGCCCAGGTACTGCACTGAGGAGGGTGGGGGAGGGGGGCAGGGGGACTGCTCTCAGGGATGAAGTTGGGTGAGGGGGCCAGGGGTTGTTATCATGGGGGAAACGTGTTTTTTTTTTTTTTTTTCCAGGAGACTTTTTACACATAATCTCCTCATGTCTGTAAAGTCTCCTGAAGACGCGGAACGGAAAATATTGCACGGTCACAAACAGCCACATACTGCCACTGTTTGAATTAGGTGGGGGTTCGCTAATCCCTCTAAAGCCCTCCACTGGCTTCTCCACTCTAGTCTGCCTGCCTCCTCTAGTGCTCCACGCTCACACTCTCCCCAGCCCTCACCCCCTCCACCCCACCCCCCATACCCCCCCCCCATACCCCCAACCCCCATCCCTCTTATTTCTTGTCACTGGTTGCAAAACACTTTGAAGCACTTCAACGTGGGTACAAGATAATAATCCTCCCTGAAACGCTGACAGGCGCACTGACATGCTGTTTGGCGAGGGCCCGCTTTCTGGAAATACAGTATCTGCATTGCGTTCGGCTTAGAACCGGCTGGCTGCAGCAAGCCCCTTTACCTGGACCGAGAGTGGGGGAGCAAAATCTTCTTCAGCAAGCGCCACTAGCCTCGGGCTTGGCGGGTCTAACAAATCTGAAATTGATTTGCTTCAAAGCCAAAGGGAGACAAATGAATGCATTTTAATTTGGAGGAGCGAGAGAGAGAGAAAGAGAGAGAGAGAGAGAGAGAGAAAGAGAGAGACAAGAAAAAACTGATTCAGATTATTATTTTTACCAAGGGGATGGAGATGTGTGTCAGAGGCTCAGGGGGTGTAATGCCCCTGCCCTGCTCAGACTGCAGGGGCAGCATAAGTTGCACAAGGGGTGGAGAAGCCTCACAATCAGAATGCTGTACCAGACACTTTCTCCATGAAAATGCCGTTTTTGCTGTGCTGGGATTTTATGTGGAAATATGAAAGTGAACTTTCTAAAGAGAACGTTTTTTTTTTTCATATTGAGAGGGTGTAGTAATTTAATGATGTTTTATGTTTACAGTGAAGTATTTTAGGCTGATAAATTTCACTTTGCAAGAAATACAAACAAGTGACCATCATTGAAACATTTCTGTAAAAAGTGTTTTCTTGTGAAAGACTTGCTCTAAAAATACTTCTACCACATAGCACATTGGTACTTAATCTAGTTTAATATGATGATGATGATGATGATGATGATGATGATGATGATGATGATGCACATGCACATTTGTTATAGACAGTCCCCTGGAGAGAGGTATGTGACAATGGCTGGTCGGCCACCCCACTTTAGGGATGTGTGCCACTGAGTTTGTTGTGCGAGGGAAGGAGGCAGCCAGAAACAACAGTTCACACAAAAAATTAGATTTATTGTCCAGGAAAGCCTGTGAGGGGTCACCAGGAGTCCATTCCTTCAGCGTCAATCAGTACAATTACTTAACACTGTGCACACAGTAACTAGGCACCAGATCCAGGGCAAACCCTGCCTCTTCTGGACCCAAACCTTTGCCTCACAGCAAGCAAGGGTTCCAAACGTTTGACAACTCACTACCGGTTACCGGTTGTCTTCCAAAACCCTGGTTCCTTAGCTAAACTCTCCTGGGTCTTTCTCCCTTAGACTCTCAGTCGGTCTGCCCCGTGCTTGTTCTGTCAGGTGCAAAATCACCAGCCCCTAAATAGGCTGGCCAGTCAGCTCATTAATGAAGTACGGTGTAGTGAGCAAGGGAATTAGATTGGGGAAACCCAAAACCAAAATCACAGTCAAGAAAACATGAAAGCATGGCAGGGGGAAAAATACAACATGAAATGAACTGAGCAGTGAAAAGGGAGGTCGCTTTTTCACAGGGTAATATCAGTGCAGTCTTGAAAGATCCATGATACTGTAAAACATTACGTTATGACAATGGTGTCAGAAATGGGATCCTTTGCAGATTATGGATTAGAGCCCCCGGTGGAAGTGTGTAGTGTGGCATGTGGTTTGCAGACAGTGCTGAGTATTCTGGAACAGATTAACATATCGATTGGATTAGAACCACAGGGGTCGAACGAAGGTAGAAGGCCAGAGAAGCAAAGCAGGTGCCAACTGCAGCATTAGAGCTGGCAGAGCAGAGTAATACTGCTGCATCACCTTAGCGAGGTTTGCTTCTGCTTTGACTTGAAATAAAAAGCTGACAGCTAGCTGAGATATATTTGGCTCAGTGTGGATCCTGGTACTACCTGTCATTTTAGTGTCAGCTTTTGCAAGAAAAGTGGGAAATATGAAATGAAGAAGCTTTTCGTGTAGCGGTAGTATGGCCAAAAATTAAGTACACAGTCCAGGCCCTTCAGGAAGCACACGTAAGTGTGCGGGTTCATCTGCACTTTATACATCTGTACCGAAACAGTTAATCTCATCAGTTTCTACTGTTATGGAAGAATGGTCCCATCTTCCGCCCTGTTTGATAGATATCAGATAAGCTCGAATGGAGATGGTGAACGGTGGTCATTTTCTGGTCCTGTTCGGTGGATGCTGAGTTTTTGGGATGGGTTCAGACGGTGTGAGAGGTGGAAGATGCAGACTCCCTCTGGATCTCTCCGTGTGAATTGATGAGGGCTGTGTTTGATTGCACACCACTCCTCTTCCTCACCTGGCTGACTCTCTTCATTTAAACGAGCACCGTCGGCTCCCACCCGTCCTTCTAAATCTCCATCTTTATGAGACGGCCGGTGCCCTTGTCCGTTGGGGTGGGGGTCAGAAGTAATTAACGTGAACCCCAGGCGCCCAGTGCTTACCTCATTGCAGAGCAGAGCTTTTCCCCTCTGAGACAACTCCTCCTGAGACACCTCAAGAGTGAGAAATATTGCACAGCATAGGAGCATAACTTCGGTCAAACTTTAACATTTTTTTTTTCCTGAGGGCTGACGCTTTGTCTGAATTTTGCTTCTTCCAAACGGTATTCTGCTGCATTGTGTGGTTGTAGGATTATTTCTGTGTTTCCATATCTGTATGTTTTCATTCGATTGTCCGAATCGATTGTACATACCCTCGTGCTATTGTGTTTGGGAACAGCTTGTATTTTTCTGTAGCATAATTGGTGAGCACCATCTTCTGTTTGTGCAGACAGTATTCTCCTGTGAATTTATTTTCTCTGCATTCTCATGTTTGTGTCATATTTTATTCAATAGTAGAAACTAAAACAGAAGCTGGGGTTTTGTATTAATGATCAGCCTGCATAGGTCAGGCAGGGTTCAGACTTTTCTGAAGTGTGAAATGACAAATATGACTTTCCACATAATGGGACATGACATAAAATTATCCATTGATGTCGTATGATTTTAGAATCAGAGCACGATTGTTTTTGTGGGGAAACTGAATTTTAATGTACTGTCCAGAGTCAGTGTAAAACAATAAGTAATAGCAAATGATGGGCTCCATGTGAATACCATGTATTATGCGTCAGTGTGTTCTTTTTTCATGGAAACGTTTCATGGATATTTATTTCCCTCCTCTTGTTTTATTGTCTCATGATTGTTGTTTTGATTTCAGAACCTGGAGCGGTACAAGGCCACCCAGGAGCAGTTCCATTCTGCTGCCACCAAGTCCGAGTCCCATGTGAGGTAAGTGGCGAAGCAACCCATGAAAAATGGAAAAGCAAATCCAAAATCTGTCCAATCAGGGTAGCAGCACATCCCAGACTTTCTGTTTACTAAAATGACTTGGTGGGGAGCAGTGCTATGCTCTGATGTGACTGACGGTTGAACATAATCAGGAACTATATCTCTGGGTTTTGCATCAGCCACATCTCTCCCTCATCTTGTAGGAAATAGCCACTGTGTGCTTTGGAAAAAGGGATAATATTCTTCAGCACTAGATCAATAGTGTAATTTTATCATGGTGTGGTAATTTCATTAGTAAATATGAAACCACTGATTTGTCCATCTAAAATGTAAAAAAAAATAAAAATCTTTTTTTGTAATTTTTGTACCCTTGGTTTTGTCACACAAGCATTTATTGTCGTCGTCAGGGTCTCTTGAAGCTCCACGGGTGAAATTTCTAGAAACCCGTGTTGTAATGCGTTTTTCTGGCAGACATCAATACTCCACATGTTTATATCCACAAAACAGAGCTGGGTGAGGGAAATGAGATGGGGGGGGAAATGCAGCGGTGGGCTCCTATCACCTGTGGCCCCCGGGGGCCGGCTGTGAATATGGAGAGTGTTTTGCAGTTGTTAACCTCTGTGACTGTCCCTGAGAGAAAAACCCACATCTCGGTCCTCCTCAACCCTTTTTACACACACACATACACACACATACACACACACACACACATACCTCTGAAAAAAACGATAGAAAGACACAGATGAAATGGCAATTGAAATTCATTAGGCTCGATTCATTTGCCTCCCTGTGTGTTAGACTCCAAATTCATTTTCTCCCCAAGCGTCACAATGTCTGAGGGCCTTATAATTAATGTAGATTGTTTGGAAGCTTAACACAGTGGAAAAAAAGCAGAGCGAAATCCTTTCTTAATCTTCTGTATCATTTTCACATTTAATTGTGGTCCCCATTCTACCCAATCTTGCCTTTAACTGGTGTAAAACTAGCCTCTCAACAACTGACAAAGTTAAAGGTGTCATTGTATGTTTTTTTTTTTTCATACATTTTGCGGCGGTCTCTAGTATTAATGAATGCCTTGTGACCTGTTTTGGTGAAAAAAAGGCTTTGCTCCGGTTACAGGCTGTTCTAGTTTGGTGGAGGAGGTGGGATGGGGAGAACGACAGGATTTCGGCTATGCTAGTCACAGGCTACAATCATTCAAAGCCCATTCGGTCATAGCACACCAAATAGAAGCTCTAAACATTGTAAACAAGTAAACATACCTATGTTTTGGTAGGTGAATGTGTGCTGCAACAAGACTCCTCCGGTAATCACGACTATGGCTTGGCTTTTTCTAATTCTCAAAATTACGTCACTTCAAATGCCCTTTTTGTTATTCGTTCGTTATTCTGTCTGTTTTCTTTCATTGACTGATGGAGGCAGTGGGGGTAGAAGAACATTTTCACGTTCAGCATTCATATGCAACTCATATTTCCTGTTGCATGTCGTATTTCAAAAAGAGCAAGTAACGATTTCAGAAAAGGGCAATGACACCTTTAAATACAATATATTTGTAAACAGCGAAGGCTAAGAAGCCAAGTGCTCTATTTGTCCAGTGGTAGACGCCAGACCAAAATGGAGGTGCTCTAGAAGTATATTCCAAAGGATCACAAATAAGTAGACTGGACTAGCCGGCTCTCACGCTGAGTCAAGGGAAAAAGTTTAAAAACCCTTTATTAGTTACATGGACTCTCTGAGACCATGCCCTGACAAAGACCTAATAGGGCTGAAACTGGTTGCTGTTGACATTTTAGTCCATGTAACTAATAAAGGGTAAAAACCTTTTTCCTTGACTCAGCATTATGCTGCCTTGAGCTTGCTAGTCCAGTCTACAATCATATTTGTAATTGGATTTGTAATCCAAATACATTTCTGCTATATATTGTGTATTTATAAACAAATATGAAGGTATGAATAAAGTGAAATTATTGAACTAAGCTTGTAGTATATGTCATCCTTTGACCTATTGTAGCATAGCTTTGCCGTACTAGAACATACCTGATCTCCACAGCAAGCTTTGCAGAGCAATCCTCGCAGAGTCTTTCGACATAAATGTGTTACACAGCTGATGTCATTTTACTTTCTCTATCTAATTGTGTTACTATTGGGCACAAGCTAGAAGAGATAGACAGCAGTTTTGCAGAGAAACAAACGAATTGAAACCTTGCAGGATAAACATTAATCCAGTTAAGATGTTAACACCCACAGCAGTGGAATTTAAAACAAACACGAATCAAGCCTCCTCAGTCAACTGGAGCCTCTCGAGGCAAGTTTGCCCCCCAAAACGAGGCAACATGGAGGGTGTGATGTGATGAAGCGCAGATGTGTGGAGAAGAACACCGCCTCTGTCAGCCCGCTCGGGTGGTGCGGTGATGTTTTTTTTTTTTTTTTTTTTTTTGATTAAGCTGACAGCACAGACCTGCAGTCTGCTAATCAGGGATTTTAGCTGCTAATCTTGTGTGTGTGCATTGAGAGCATGGCTTGTCGCAGAGCTATCGCACTGACATTGAACATGAACAGGAAACATAGCAATGCGCTCCGAGATCCTGTCTCTTATTAACCCATGGACCAGTGTCTGCTTTATCATAGTCTTCTGTGGGTCAGTGAGGAGATCATGCTGGTGGTCTAGGAATCCACGCAAGGAAATGTGATTTGCTGATTGTTAGCTACCCAAAAGAAATGTCTAGGCTGCCTGTGGAGCCCAACCTCTGATGCCTTCCAGGATCTGCAAGTTAATGCTAGAAATGATCAAAACTCACATGGATTAATAGCCTGTTTTATGTTGTCCATTAAGATTATGAGACGTCCTTTTTTTTTAACCTAAAAAGAAGTCTGGCTGAAATTTCAAACCAGAGTTGGCATTTGATGTATGTGTTTTCATATTGCACTAAATAACATTTAAAACGAAATTAATAAGAGATGCTCCCAGCCATAATAGTTGTTTTAGTGACTCTAAATGAAACTTTAAAACGTCTTAAATAAAATTGATTAAACCTATCATTCTGCCATGCAGATTTCATGGTTACTAGTTTGCAGTGATATGACCCTCGGTGAAAATGAGTTTGTTTGACAGCCCTGCCTTAGCATGTAAACCAGAAGTGGAAAAAACTTCCTCAGCACTTCACCTCACAGTACCTGACCTAAGTATGCGACTACAGCCAGTATACTTATATTTCTTTCACTTCTTTCAGCAAACAACTTTGCTCTGTTGGAAACTTCACTTGCTGAAACACGGGTTACAACTGACTGCACTCGCATGGGACAGGAACAGCATTTGTAGAGCCTTCAGGCACACCCCACACCAGCAGCTAATATTTGTATTCCCGGCATGTCACACCACAACCCTCGTCTGCACTGCCACACACACACACACACACACACACACACACACACACACACACACACACACGCACACACGCACACACATACACACACCTTTCGCTCTTCCACCGTACCTGATGTTTAAATCCTTCGCTTTTTAATCCTTGACTTGGAGGGGTACGGAAAGAGCCGCAGCTCATCGTCCCTGTGTGGCCCTGCCTGTGAGAGAGAGCCCCAGACTCGTGGACCGTGGCAAGTCCCCTGCGTTAATCTCTCGCTCTGCCTGGTTGCTCCCTCTCTGGCTGAATCCTTCGTTCAGCCTCACCCTGCCTCTACACCCGTCCCACAGCGCCTGTGGATCTGACTGGCTTTAAGCTTACTACCGCCTCCAGCAAGTCTTATATCCCTTTCCCCAGAGAAAATGTTAATGTGAAATATATTGCGGAGAATGTCTTGCCAAAGACATTTCTGTTTCTTTTTTTAAGGGTTTTAGGTAGACTGACAAATGAAAGAACTTAATGCACCTTCGAGTAGTCACAGGGTTTTCATAGTTGAGACAAACTGGATTAACGAGTGTATTCAGCCCTCAAGGGTCGATTTATGTCCCTTATTATTTATGCTTTATTCGTCTGTCACAGTACCACAAATACAACTATATACCACGAAATAAAACATATTTTGTTTTTAACTCGATACACAAAAAGCACAGAAAGGAACCTGCGGTCAAAATTATTTGTTTTAGCCTCTGCTACGACTGTACATTGTACATTGCACATCCAGGTCAGAACCAAAGTAAAGGTCCAAACAGGAGCCAAAGTTTGCATGTTATTTTGCCCTTAGACAAAACTTATGGACCCTTTGCCTATCTGTGTTTGTTGTGTTTAAGGACATACCACATATATAAACTATCTGATCTGTATTTACAAAAAAAAAAAAGTCAATTAAAATTCTGAAATGATTTTCTTTATCACAATATATGCACTGTAGCACTGATTACTAAAAAAAAGGTTGACTAGATGTGGGGTTAATGTTCAGCCAGGGCGTCATTATTGTGGAATAAGCCCTGAGATCATTTTTATCTGTGCAGACTTATACTCCGAGCTTGTTTTTCCAAATATCTAGTACCATGGTACAGTAATAGGAACAGCAGAGTTTTAAAGTTGTTGAAGTAGTTAAAGTTCATTTTCACAGTGGATCAGTTTTATTTTTTATCCCCCATGTTTCAGAGAATCGCCTAGCAGTTATTCTGTAGTTGCTGGCTGCCTGTATAAAGATGAAGACACCACTTTAAAATTATTTATATTTAATCTGGATCCAGCATGCAAGGCAAGACACCCCATAATTTAGTCATTAGGCACCATACTCATTTGTTTACCATACGGTGAATGTATGCACACTATTTCCCTCACTCCCATAACAATGAGAATCCAACTTCTGGTCCTCTCTCATGAATGCCAACGTAGTTCTGTTTTTCTTGATGATGGGAATTATGCAGCACAATTCCAGCCTTGTCTGCAGGAGCCTATCTAATGACGACCTGCAGCGACACTCACGGGGGCTGCCCTGAATCTCATTATAGCTGAAAGTGACATGAAATGTCACCTGAACTGTAGATTGACATTGCTGCTTCACTGTCAACTGTTCGACTTCTGTCAAGTCCAGCTGCTGTGGAGAAAGAGCCTCAGTGATCCTAGTCCTGTTTGTGTGAATGTGACAGCGGATCTATCCACACATGCAAGCACACGCGCCTGAACTTCCTAGTTTCTCCTCTTCTGCCCATGGGGAGGACAGCATCTCCAGCACACCTGTCTCCATGTAGCAGGACTGGGTTAACGAGGCAGACTTGATGGTGCGGAGCGCGAGACAAAAGGAAGCGTTTGGTTGCAGGGTCAGAAACAGGTACACGCAAGCAGATGGAGCAACTTTTAACCTCGGGACTAACAAGCCAAGCCTAGACCCGCATTAATTACCACCATTGTCAGTTTTCCTACCTCTGAGCGCACCTTCCGTTTCCTCCTTCCTGAGCCAGCTTCTCCAGGGCTGACAGGTCTAAGTGGTTCCCCCAACGTTGAGAGAGGAGGCAGCAGGTGAGTTGGGGGGAAGACGCGGGGGGGGGAGGAGGAAGAGGAAGAGGAAGGGCAGCTGAAACCCCGTGCTCAGTCAATTGAAAAACTGTCAGACCGCAGGCCTTCAGAAGCAGCCAAGGCAGATAAGGCAGGGGAAGCTCTCGTCTGCCAGCCCCGGCGTAGTGCTCGGCCGAGGTCAAGGAAAATGCGCCTCTAATCTAGTTAATTTTAGACCCTCCGTTTCAGGGAACCTGTCAAGTGAACTCGTCGAACTGATAAAGCCCCGTGGCCTGCACTGCACATCAGTTTTTTTTTTTTTCCCCCTCCGTTTCCTTCTCTTAGATTATTTATTTATTTCCCTTGTGCAGACTGCTCAGGCAGGGATTTCAACAGATCTTGATAGGGTTGCACGTATCTCAGATTTGTGGGTGCACTGGCTGTACAACACAACCCTCTGGTAATCACAGCATCTTTCTTCCTTATTACCAGCTCCACAAGCTCTCGAGATTCAACAGGAGTTTATTTCTCAGCCCTGCGTTTCCACTTGGTGTCATCACTGTTGCTTGCAGCCTTTTATAACATTCCAAGTATTGCAGACGCGGTAATAATGGTGTTCGTAATTTTTCATTCAATTACGGTTTCATTCCTTTCATGCTGTCTCTGAGCCCGCTGAGATCTCAGAAGTGTAGTTTAGTTTTGGCTGTGTTGTGTTCGGTTGTGGAGATTAGGACTAAGATTAGAAGGGGACTGGTGGTAATTAGCCTTTTAATCTTTAACTGTTGTGTTATTTACTCACCAGTGTAAACCAGGAAAGATAATTAATGTTCACAAGTGTAGATCCTCTGCTCTTTAAAGCACTGTATAAGCAGCTCACCTAATATTTTTATTACACACCTCGCCTTCAATTTGGTTCAATTTAGTTCGACTTTAGCTCAGGCAGGCCAATTTTCTGCTTCAGGCTCTTTTAATAAACCTCTTGCACTATCAAAAGCCTTTTCCTTTCCCTGATGAAGGCAGTTTATTTTAAATTAAAGGAGTTTCTTATCTGCCAGAGCAAGAAAGAAACGTGGCAACTGTAGTCTCCACGTCCCCAAGGGGTAATTAACTCCCCCCCCAAAAAAACAGCTTCAGTCTCGGATAAAACACCAGGATCTGATAGACGTAACCCCCCAATACATGGAGATGGGGTGTTGATGAAGCTTTATTTCCTCTCCCTTCTCTCTCCTCCCTTCCTGTGTTATTGCTGCCGCTGATAAGGCAACATGCTCCAAAAGAGAGAAGGAGTGCCGGCCCATATCATTTTGTGTGCGCTGTTATGGAGTGAGTGGGTGGGTGAGTGAGGTGGCGACATGTTTTAATTGAAATGGCTACGGCCATCCTGTTAACGAAAAGGGGGGAAAAAAAAAATCAAAGTTGCTGCAGTGCTTTAATTCGTCTTTCAATTAAACACGGTGTCAACCGATCCTCCGAGGACAAGCCGCTCACTTTGCACACGAGAGAACGAGAGAAAAGAGGAAGAGAGAAAGAAAGAGAGAGAGAGAGAGAGAAGGTTGGGTAAAAAGGAGTGGCATTTGCATCTCCTCACTTAATCAATGGGATGTCATTTGACATAGCGCTCTGCAAGTGGAGCTGCCCTGGCAACCTGTGGGCTGACAGCGATAGGTGTGCGAAGTTCATTTCTATCTCCAACCATGATACAATGGTTAATTTAATCGCCCCATTCAATTATTCTTGCTTCTCCCCAGAGATGTGTTTGATTAGACACCCAAGCCGATGTCTGTGAGCACTGTAGGGCTCAGTATTGAAGATGCAGTGTTTTCAGTGATCTTTAATTTAAACACACGCAAGTTATTTTCACTATAGCAGAGCAATAGCATTTCTGAGCAAACCATAACCTGTGTGCATTTCTTTTGGAGGTGCATTAATGCATCCAACACGTTTCTCTCAAGTGAAAAAACAACAAAACACTGCTACTTTGCGTTATGTTATACAAACAAAACGGTCAACTTTATTGATCGTCCTACAGCATATCACTCAAAGCAGATCTATATGACCACAGCGTTGAAAGGCTCCTCCTGGTCTCTGTGAAGCCGCCATGCTGTGCTCTGCACCCTACCCGCTCCCCCACCTCCCACTGACATGCTGAAAGGTTGCCAGAGTTTATACGTTTCGCCCCCACCCCCACGCCCACCAGCCACCCCCTCCACCCCATTACTCTCATAGCTCTGAGTTATTTATCATAGTTGTGTTAGCCACTGCCTCAGTTGTCAGCAGCAATATTAATGAATATCCTCCTGGCTAGTAATTCAGTTTAGCTTGTCTCTCTGCATTCGGTCCTTTCGTTCTACCAAAGCAGCATCCACAAGGGCCACAAGGCACGGACAGGAAATAAGTGTGCAAGGGGGGGTGGGGCATTGGGTGTGGGGGGTGTGGGGTGGGGATGGAGCATGAAACAGGGATGGGGAAGCATGAAAAAGAGGAGAGAAGGGCATTCATGTTCTGGGTTGCTGTAGGTACCACAAAACTGTTTTCTGTTTTTCCGGCATAAAAATTGAAGCTAACAGTTTGACCTACGCAGGGTTAAAGAGTTCAGCACGTCTTTAAAAAGCATCACGGTGGCAGCTCATAGCAATTATAGAAAAGCAGTGTATGCAAAGAAAGAATGCTGGATTAAAATTGTTGTGTTAGTATCTATAAAATGTATCACATGAAATGTATTTATAGCAAACACTGTCATCCTTACCATGGTCAGAAGGTGGAATTTCATACTATTGACTGTTGAATCAGTGCAGGTCAATGAAAAGAACAGTGATTTTTTTTTTAAAGAATGTTACTTCCTGTAACTCTGTAATCATTATAGCGAAACGTATATAAAACTGTGCTGATGGTTCCATATTTCTTGGTGTTCACTGCTTAGGCCTCGTAGCACAGAGCCCGTGTGCACCAGCCTCCAGGCCCAGATCCTGCACTGCTACCGGGAGAACCGAGACCAGACCCTCCGCTGCTCCGATCTGGCGAAGGAGTACATGCAGTGTATCGATGCGATTAAAAAGGTATGGTCTGCAAGAACGATACAAAATACAGTACGCCACACCAGTGTCATGCTCCTGACAATGTCATGTAATCTAATCTAATATGCATAATACTGGTGTTGCGGACTTCATTTTTTATTGATGTATCTGGTGCTGTTCAGCACCCAAGAGAGAGATGTGTGGTTTAAGCCACTACATTGATGGTTGGCAAGAACCCAACATTTTACTTAACTGTCTTGAGGAATAAAATGATGAGAATGTGTTAGTATGTTGATAATCTGGAAGTGAAATGATGGAATAATTAGAATTGATTGACAAACACTTGATAAACATTAAGTTATACATAAAAATAAATACCCTCAGATTGCATTTGCTCTACAGTGGAAATATTAGCAAAACTAATATATGTAAATTGATTACATACAGGATACAGTTCATGTGTAAAAATGGCTAACTTCCATGGTCTGGTAGTGTAGGTGTGTTGCTTATACATACTGGATCTAGCTACCTACATTGGCAGCGTAGTTCAAGAAAGGGACAAATTCCCCTTAAAACATACGAGGTAATTACCTGTACAACAAATTCAGCAACCATGGCATCACAGGGCAAATCAGTTACTTGTCCCCATCCTTATGGCCTACATCGGGGTTATAACTCTTAATGTTTACTACCGCGCCAACACCTGTCTGGCTTCCTGTTCTAGTGGTGGATTTTACTTTTACTGTGTTTCTTAACTGTGTCTGTGAACTTCTCTTGCGAGGCAGATTGGGAGGATGCCTTTGGTTTGGTTGTGCCTGCTCAATTTTCTTAAGCCACATGCTGGATGGGGCTTCTAGGGCTGTGTGGCATAGTTTGTGTGGCATAGTTTGTGTTCATTAATGGAGGCCGTTGGGCACAGAGGCCTTGTGTTGCTGTCTGTGTGTCTGCCTCTCTTCTCTTGCTTCATGCAGCTTATGTAGGCTTAGGTGAAAGAGAATTGTGTTGCATGTGTTTTCTCTTTCTCTCATCCTTTTCTTCTGTTGTTTACCCTTCTTCATCTGCGGCTCAATCTAATTCTTTCCTTTTCGCTTGCTTTTTACTGTTTACATGTCTTTGTCATGTAAGCTGTTGTTGACAAAGGAGGAATGTTTTTTTTTTTTTTCGTTCTAAGCTAGTAGTTGTTCATCTGCCATTGTCGTCCCAAAGCTCCTGAAGCCAGTCACTGAAGATAATTAGCTTGACTAAGAGTATGTGTGGGACGGGAGGGCTTCCTGTGTAGTCAGTCTTGCCAACAGTTTCTTAACAGAAGTCACTATTGGCTAAAATGCTGCTGAGCAGCCTAATATACATTCAGTCTTATATAACAGTCCCAAAGGTGCTGATGCTACAAAGGTCAGTCATAAACATAAACTCATCATAACCAAGGACTTGGGGAATGCTAGATGTTAAACACAAAATGTAGTCAGTTCTAAGGTAGTTCAGGCACTTTTTAAAAAAAAAATCGCAGTGTGTGGCGCTCTTAACAAGGGCAAAAAATTGTTACAAAAGATATCCAACACAAGATATGAAAAACTTTGTACAAATTCACTTTAAGAAGACAAAATTGGAGAAGAGAATAAAAAAATTCAACATGTCCTTTTTTATCAGTCCAGACAATATTTGGAATGGGGATTTTGACAGAAGAGGTACATACCATAGGAAGTGTTCGGTGCTGATATTACCTCTATGAGCCTAATGTGGCAGTCAATGGCATAGAAATACATTCAGTAGTTGTAAACATGCCCTGGTGGGAATGAATGGAATTTATGGCAGTAAATCCAACCAACTATGTTTTGTCACCGTTCTCTGCCACTCGCCACTTTTCTTCTTGTGGGAAATTGAGTCGTTGCCTAGAAACAGAATGCTAGCTAGTCCAAGGCTGCTCTTTCTGGCTTGATTTCAGTACTTTTAAGGCTTAATAATATATTATTAATATACAAGATATGCACCTTGTGTCATTATCAGCTGACGTGGTAAGATAAAGAAATTAGACCTGGCTACCTATTCAGGTACTGGTATCACCGGCGTCACTGAAAACTGCCTTGACAGCAGCAGGACCCTGCCAAGACGGACACTCTAGCCCTGCAGAGATCAGTCACTGTCTGAGGTTTACCTACATGTAGCTGCTGAAATGCTGGCTTTCCAGCAATTGGACACAGAAGTTGCTCAGAATCTCAGTTCTTATTTACATTACTTTTTTCTCAAAGTAGTGAAAGTAGGGAAACAGTAGGGAGAAGAGGGAAATCCAAGGCGCTTTTCATTTTTTTAGTTGAAAAGCTTTTTATTATATTAAGCTAGTTTACATTAGAACAGGATAAAAATAGCCAACATGTTTTGGCCACAAAGTAGGCCTTCTTCAGGGCTGATGATAGAAAACCTGTTTTAGGATGGGCTACCTACTGTAGCTTTCATGAAGGGCTGGTCCTGAAAAAAAAATGAGAGTCTGTACATCACACATCCAATTTAAATGATATGGGTAATAGGTTGCTCTTTATCAGAATAAGCAAAGAGGCAGTGTTCAAATCCTTACAAGCTGTTTTATCTTTAACTTGAAACTGAAACCTTTTTCACCAATTTCTGTCATACTAAGCACTTGTTAGTCACTGATACTGCTGCATGTACTGTATGCAGATAAACTCAACAAACACATTTCAAAATGGTGTAACTGAGTAGTAGTAATGAATGACAACTCACATAGTCTTCAAATTCCAAATGAAATCACACAACACAACATATCTCGGATAATCACACACATCGCACACAACACAGACGGTTCTGTTGCGTTGGAAGTGAAAACCTTGATGTAAAGTTTTGATGTCGGTAACACAACGACATAACGATTCACTAAAGCAGCACCCTACTACTGTGGTTGGGTTGTTTTTTTTTTTTTTTTTTTTTGCTTGCTGTCATCACTGTCGCTTTATCGCACAGGAAAAGTGATGCAAGTGTACAAGCAGAGGGACATGTTTGCTGCAGCAATCAGACAGCCAGTCTAACCATGGTGACAGGACATCAACTGCCACCAAAGGACCTGGCTTTCATAACTGAACAAAAAATGTGTATCTCCTTAAAATTCTGGCAAGATGAAAGATGTTTCTCTTTTTCAATTTTTTTTCCATCAGCCACCTCTTCCTTTTAGTTACAGACCCCCCCCCCCCCCCCACACACACACACACACACACACACACACACACTCTCTACTTCGACGGTGTGTGCAACTTGCCAGTTGTCCTTCTTGTCCATTATGACAAGCTGTAATGAGTCACGACTGCTGTTTTTTTTTTTTTTTTTTGCCTTTTGAAAAACACAGAGGATAAAGTGGTAAACAGAAAATCAATGGAATTTGCTCGGCTAATCGAATGTCATTCAGTCAGTATCGGAGTCCAAGGACACTGTGTGGGAAGTGTGGCTTGTTACACAAAAACATGGTGTTCAGACCGCAGTGCCTGGTCATGCCCCTCATTCTAGGTGTTTGTAAGGTAGTGGAATTATGGTCAGATTTGTCTGATTATCGTAGTGTTCTCTCCCGTATTGCATGCAGTGGGCTCTGTGGATCCAGAGGCTTGGTCTAGCAGCAGTGGCAGGGGTGGTATGGGGTTGGTAATTAATTCATTTATATGAATATATTTCTTTATAAATTGATTTTACACAACAATTTCAAATATGAAATGTAAGATTTAAGGCTTTGTATAATGGTAACGCTTTCTTTGGGGGTTACATAACACATTCATAATACCTATAATAGTCTCTTTGCATTTATTTTACCTTAACTATAGCTTGATATCACCAGACAGGCACAATAAAAAAAAAGCTTAACTTTTTTTAATGTGATTTATTCAAATATGTGCTCCATCAGAACGATATGTCATGGCTCCTGGTGTAAAGATAAATTAATAGAAGCTAAATCTCTCACATAATTATAATAAGAAAAACTGTAGTGAGTCATATATAATGGCCATGACAGATTCGCTAGACATACCATCAGTAAACCAATCAACCATTCAGACAAACAGTTATGTAGAATAGCAATTACAGGTCCCACAGACTGCTGCACAGTGCAAATGAAACTACCGTGCGTCATGCTGTGCTGTTCTCAGTGTTTGCATAGCAGTTTCACGAGTCGACAATGATTCAGTTCAGTGGGCCAGCACCTTTATCACTGAACAACTTCTTATCTCTGTACCTCGCAAATGGAAATTTACGGATGTTGACTTGTGTGTGGGCAAAGCTGGAGACTCATGTAAGTAGTAGTTACCTTGACAATAATATAATATGCTATTTTACCTGAAATCATTATTATACGGTAGATTTTTTTTTTTTTCAGTGACAGCATTTTTGTGCAAATTTCGAAGCGGCTGTGCTTAACAATTGTACTGCAGTTTATCCTGCAACAGAAAACGTGGTCTTGTGAAGAACCGCCATTAGGCTTTGATGACGATTTGATGAAACTACAGTTGAACTGCAAACTTTGATATTCATAACAGTCAAATATAAACAAAAATAACTAAGGATGAATCTTTTGAAAACTGTCACATTCTCATGGGGAAACAGACTGCACAGACAGGAAATGCATGAAGAAAGGCACAGGTAGACAGTGGCCGCTAATGTCGGCGTGTCCAGTCTAGCCCAGAGGGTGCCCCAGCTCACCTCCCTGCTGTCTGGCCTAATGACTTGGGATTGACCAGTCCATGCTTGAAGGAGATCTCCAGTCGTTTGTAGTGGGAGAGGGGAGTTTGACTTTGATGGTGCTAGAAGTTTTGAGCTGCCTCACACTGACTATGAAGAAACAGTGCAAGGGACTCTCTCTCTCTCTCTCTCTCTCTCTCTCTCTCTCTCTCTCTCTCTCTCTCTCTCTCTCTCTCTCTCTCTCTCTGTCTTTCTCTCTTCTCTCTCTCTCCCTCTCTCTTTTCTTTCTTTTTCTGTCATCTGTCTGCCTGTCTCTCTTTCTCCCTGTCTGTCTGTTTCTCAGGGTTTGTGTGTGTGTGGTAGTGTCTGAGTTTATGTCTGTATGTTTGTGTGTTAGAGGGAAAGAAGGAGAGGGAAAGAGAGAAAAAATAGGGGGAAAAGACTTGGGAGTGCCTTGGGTGGTGTGTCTGACTTCCGATTGATTTTGTAGAGCCATGTGGAGCTGTTCTCTGAAGAACCTCTGAAAAACATTCTTGGGGCCTCAGAAGAAACTTCTGGCTTCTGGCTCTACCTCTGGCACAGGCAATAGGCTCCAAAGTCTGAACTTTCTCCACAACATGCACTTCTCCACTCCAGCGTTCACTTCAGTGTTCTCCCATTCCTGCACAGCACCTTACAGCTTTCCCTGTAAATTAAGTGCATTGTAAAAACAAAAAACAAAAAAATTGTGATTGTTTTTTTTATGTATTTCTGGTCCCCTTTTTCAAGTTTAGGTTTGCTATAATTGTCAAATTTACCACAGCAGACAATATAACCCATGATTATGAAGCACATGTCATCATGATTGCACATAAATGAAGTGAGAAGTGATTTCGTTTTTGGTGAAAAGGCTTTCCTTCCATTTAACAAGACAGTGTTATTTTCATGAGACCACTGTGTTATGATGTCGACTTGTCAGCACTGCATCTGTCAACGCTGACACACACACACACAGACATACACACAGACACACACACACACACACACACACACACACACACATACACACACACACAGACACACACACACACACACACACACACACACTCCGACACACATAAACCTGTCACAGGCACCTCTTCACTCTCCTGCAGCTCCTGTATTAAATGCCGGCAGTGCTGTCTGTCAGGACTCCCTTTTTCAAATTACTGAGTGCATTAGGTTTGATCCGCTTCAGTGGGGAAGAACTGAGGCTGTGGCCTAATGAGGCTGTGACTCGCTGGACTGGACTTCTCCAGCCTTATGATTTGGAGAGAGAGAACTGAGAGCTGGATGGGGCTAAGAGTCGGTGGAGTCTAGAGGCTGGAGTGGAGACTACAGAACGAAGGAACACAAATACGGTAGTGCAGTATTTAAAAAAATCAACTAAGTATATACTATGTTGAGAAGCCTGTAAATATGGTTTATGACACACACACACATTGCTGTCAGGTAGACATTATGCTGTTGCCTTACATATGAGCCTAACACATGTATACTTTATCATTGCCTTGCATTGGTCATTGGAGTTGATGGACTTCAAGACAAGATCCATTGTCTTCCTTAGAAATGCACTTAGAGATATAAATGAATTACTCATTGAATTACTCATTCACTAATCATACACCAAAACAGACACAATGCAAGCTGAAAGAATTATGTAGACTGAACAATAGGCTTTAGGTGTAAGTGTCTTGTCTTTTGAATATTTCTTTTGCTCCAGTGTGGTAGTAAAGGTATAACAGCACTTACATTGTTTCTTATATACATAATGTCACAAAAATGTTGTTTAAAATGATTTAATACAGGGAGAAGTGGCTAGGAGATGGACATTCTTTTCATGAGCATATAGTGGAGAATAAGGACTTTTTTTAATTGAGCAAAGGTCAGTAGGTAAAATTGTAATAACTGCTCTTATGTGGCAGTCGTATAAGTTTAGCAGATTTGAAAATATCTGTTCTCGCATTTCTAAGAGCTTTAATTCCAGAAGCATTCCCTTCTCTCATTATTAGATGACAGCGGAAATGCACTATCCACTGTCTAGCTTGAGAAAATATTCGCTGAGCAAACATATGAGGTTATTCTAGAACGTTCGTGTATTAAATGGAGTGAGTGGAGGGACACTTGGGAGGAATAAGGAAGAAAGTGAACTTTGTAATCGCCGTCCACTGCCACTTCACAGACCACTGAGCCAGGAACTCTGAGCTGAATAACTCTACTTATTTTTAATACAAATCCTGTAGCTTGGGAACTTCAGTGAAGTCTCATGTGACAACTGCACATCAAGGCTGAACTATGGCTGCCTGTTGTCCAACATAAACTTGGCCATGTATGGACAGGTTGAGAAGATAGTTTGAAGAAGTGGCAAACCATCTCACTGTTTTCAATGTCCTGCTTAGCCCACTGATATTAGTCTTAAATATTTAATGTTGCTTAGATACATCTGTGAGTTACTTGAAATAGATTTCAAGTTTACTTTTCACACTTCAGAAAAGGTACACCAACTTAATGTTCATGCCTAAGAGCAATAACATTTAAAAGTATGGTTTAACTTAATTGTGAATTAAATGTATATTCAGTTACATTTCAAGAGCCTAAGTGACTAATTGAAAGTTATAAAGGAAGGGTTTTTCGTAGCTTGCTTCATATATAAAATGTTATGTACCTTATTAGTTACTTAAATTGACTTATCCCAAATTATTTACATGTAACCCAGTGTAATGTAGTAAAATTATTCTTTGTTTACTCTATAATTGCAGTCATGTAAGGTGTGAGAATGACATGTGATTATTTTGAAGATGGTTTCTGTAAATCCATTAGTTAAAAGGTACAGGAACACTGAGATCTAGTAGTCTGGGCCTCTGGACTGGTGCGCTTTCATAAACCATCTTCTTTTCTTTCATTATTTTATACATCCGCGTACTGTCCATTCCACAAGATTCATTCAACGTTTCAGCCATAGACCTTCGCTGAAGCAACCTTTGGATTAAATTTTGCTTTTGGAAATGACAGTGTGCAGGAGTTCTTCTTTTTATCTTGAAGTTAGACTGCAGTCATCTCCGACGCACCTGTCTCCGGTAGAGGTGTGCAGAAAGTCAATTTTCTTTTTATTTTACACACCCCTCAGAGCTTCTCGCGTTTCTCCCCCTATCACCCTCGCTGCCTTTCTGTCATGGCATGATACTCCACCCTCCGATTTCCCCCTCTCCCATCTATGCCCTTTTTAGAGTCCACCCGCTACCTCATTCTGCTTTTAAAAGCAGTTTTTCAAAACATACTTCTCCTCAGCGGTCCACATAAGCCCAGTGTTCTGTTATTATTGTTGTTATTATTATCGCCTGTATCGATTCACTCATTTCGTTCCAAAATTTTCTTGCCTGTTGTCAAAACCCGCTTTCTTTAAATAAGATCATTGATTTGTTTCTTCGCCCATGCAGGTTCAGGCCAATCAGAGTGAGAGGTGATTATCTTTCGTTTCCTGTGACAACTTTTGCCCCCTTTCTCGGGCTTTGTTTGTCCAAATAATGGTACTCTTCGAGCCTAGAAAAGAGAAAAAGCCATTATGAGACATTTTGCCAGCAGAACTCAATAAGACATTTCGCCAGCACAACTCAAAACAACTCTTGCAGTCAGACTTTGAGGTTTGGTGGTTTGAAAGCACATTGCTTTTTCATCTGTTCTCTTTGTCATGATTGTAAACGGTTTTCTCCCACTGTGAAGACTTTACATGAAGATTAGCCTTGGAAACTGTTGGCTAGTGGATGAAAGTATTTTAATTTTACTTTGTTTTTTTGACGTTTGAAATCAGTTTGTAATGTTTTTTCGTCTGAGTCATTGATGAACTTTATCTGTTCTAATTTAATCTGGTCGATTAAACTACTTCATATTGGAAGTAGTGTTGTTATAATCCCACTTTCTTGGAACAAAGTTATGTTTTGGGGGAAAAAAAGTGAGTGGATGAAGTTTACAATCATGCATGAAAACACTAAACGGCAACAATGGCAAAAAATATATCGGTGTACATGGTGGTTGTTATATTTGTGTTGCCCAGAAAATGTGCTCAGAGATAGGATTAAGGCGGCTCTGCAAAACTGTTGGCGGAGGAACGTTGTTCCGATGAGACTAGGTTGAAATATTTCGAAAAATATAAAAATCTGAGAGTAGGTTAAATCTGCATACAAACCACCCCCATTTTATATGTTTTGAATTCATGTTTATGGTATATAATCAGCATGGAAGATTTGAAGACGTTTGTACGATTTAAGTGTCAGATAAATGTTTTTCTTTGGAATGACATGGAATTACCCACACACCCTCTTCTATAACCTCTGCCTCCACCTCGGTTTTCCTCTACAGTGTTTTTTGCTGTTCTGTTTCTGTAGCTCCCCACATCCTGTAGCCCTCTTTCACGCCAGGGAATGTGACTTAGTGACTGCAGGCCACAGCCCACTAAATCCCTCGTTTACAGTCTGAGCGCTCCTGCTCCCTCGCTCTGATAGACCCATCAGCCACCAGCATGGTAAGCCCACAGGAGGGATATTCCCAGGGGATTACGGTTTCCAGTGTTAGCCGCCCCTGCCACACTGCTAAGACATGTGTCCATTCTCAAGTGATTTCTGTGGTGAACAAGAGCGATAAAGACTAGCAGTGAAGCTTAAATGTCTTTTTAAATGAAAGTCCCGAAAGAGCTGCACCTTTTTTCTTTCTTTTCTTGATCATCGCTGATCGCTGTTGACAAACATGATACATTTTTAACGAGGAAGCCAAAGACTTCTTTGACCTGATGGTAATGTCAGACAATGAAAAACAACAAAATGGTAGTATCTAACAATAATCATCGCTCTGTCAGCTCCTAACTGATAATGTGCAAGAATGAGAATCTCGGTGGTGGAGGAAAAAACTCGGCGCTGTTTTGATGCTTGGATGTCAAGTTGCTGAAGAGAAAAAGACCTTGCTGTTTCCAGAATCATTTCTTTCCATATATTACTCGTGAGATTTGATGTAGAGCTGCATGATGTTTAAAGTGATGCGGTTTTTAAAGATTATTTGCACGATAGGGCTCATTTAAAAAATTCCAGGATAGTATTTCAGTGTGGCTATAGCTATACTTACACGCAGTGTTTTCGTAGACTATTAATACAATAATTAATTGGATTTATTCCAGTCATTCAATCAGAATGAATCATTTACATGATGTAAAACTCAATAAACATGTTTATGAGTTTATAAAGATTTAAATATTTTGACAAGCGCAGCTATGACTTGGCCATGTAAACCTACTTATATTAAAATATGATCATCCATGTCTGTCGCTTAATAACAAAAAAAATCCTATGCTACGTATTAAATCAGAGAGGCCAAAAAACATTCCACAATGCTGAAAAGAACCATGTCTTTGAAAATCCAGCAGATACAGGGGACAAAAAATGGGACAAACAATCAGCCCTGATTTGGTTTTCATCACTCTCATCTGATTAGGGGCAGACTGACTCACTCACACACACACGTAGGCAGTGTGCAGTGCAGGGAATATCTTTATTGACGTTTTGAGTGTTGCACCAGTGTTTCTTCTCGATGAACACAGTGGTTAATGGCAGCAGTCCTGTGTAAGCCTTTGTTCAGGATCATGTCCGTAATCTAGGATCAGTTAGTGCACCTAAGAACACAACAGGCAACAAAGATAACTGACTGATTAATGGCTGAAGCGGCCTTCAGTCTGTGTAGGCTGTATGTGGACTGCGCTGCTCTGTTTCGGTGCAGTAATTCTCGCCTAGTCGGTAAACATGCTAACACACAAAAAGACGACATAGCAGTACACTCAAGTAGAAACACGTGTCACACACATCTGAATCTGTCACCCTCACCCAGTTTTTTGCTATTTGGCTGCCTTTAAAAAAAAAAAAAAAAACATTTTTTTTACTGTTTGCCCCCTTTTGTCCTGGTTCCTGGGGTGCTATCAAACATTGCATCTAGCCAGGGGTGCGTTTCCCAAACAACGACGGAGGTTAGCATTAAACCACCGTTGTACAACGTAGGTTCAAACTACTCAGCACGCCACAACCGACTGTTTCCCGAAAATCTCCAACCACCAAAGTACGATGGAAGTCTGAACTGTTGTTAGTTTGGACTTAGGTGGTTCAAACTGCAAAGTACCCAGATGTTTCGGAAGTGCTCGGAGAGTATTCGGATGCATTCGTTGCGGATAACGACAGAAACGATTGATCTACATAAGGACATAAACGTAGTCTCATTTCATTTAAGCCGGTATGACAGCTGTAGAAACTCTGGGGTATCTCCGTAAACACAACCATGTGCCCTACTCATTAAAAGTAACAACCGACTGTCAGTTTGTATCATATGTCTATATATTTAATTTATACTGCATAGAGCAACAGCTATAAATATAACCACTCCCTCCCTGTAGGTAGCCTAAGTGGTGAGGTGGATGAGTGGTTAGCTCGTCGGTCTGTCAAAGGAAGTATTGTCTTTTTCGGTGAGATATGGGTTCGAATCCTGCCGAAGAGTAATCAATTTGTAACAGGTGTAAATGATCTACGGTGCAATGGAATAACCGTGCTTGTGGGTCAGTAATCAGTGCACATACATCACAATTTTACAAAAGTGCTCATTAACATCACTGACGCACATTAACTTTTATCCAACCACATTTTGCACCAGCTTTTTGTGTGCTATCGGGTGTGTTTTCTACCTTCTTTTTACATGATCTGGCAATGCAATACCGATAATTAAGTGAATTGGGAGTAACATAATTTATGCAGATGGTGGCAGCAACGCACAGACAGCCGCGTAATCCGCCACGAAAGGGCCAAAGGTGACGAGCAAGACGTCACGTGAACAAACACGACGGTCTCACGACAGGTCCATGCTAATCGTTCCAACTGCACAGCTTCACGATGGAACTTCCGATGGTTCGTCCAGACTTTGTTGTTGGGAAACACTTGCGTCGTTGAACGATCCATCGGACTACTGTAGTTGTAAACATCGTTGGTTGCTAAGTCTGGACGATGGTGTTGGGAAACAGCAGTGTGGTAAGACCATCGTTCAAACCTACGAAGTTGCTAAGGAAGTTAGCAACGACGCTTTTGGGAAACGCACCCCAGGTCTGTCAGCTCTGTTCTGTTATGTACCGGCTCTCTCCAGTGCTGTTGTCATGAGACAAAGCAAGTCACACAGGATGGCTCTCCACTCCAAGCAATCGTCCAGCGAAGGCCCCACCACGCGCTTTAGCAGCCCCGTCATGGCACTCTCGCTCTCTGTACGATAGCCAAGATAATGACAGCTTCCACGTGCACCACTTTTTTTGTGTTGTTATGAAATGCAACCTGAACAATGGACGAGACAGAGCAGGAGACCTTTTCTGTCCTCTCTCGTGGGTGAATAGCTTACTCTGGCCCCAAGCTGTGATAAAAGAAGTAAAGAAAGAAAGAGGGGAAAAAATAACAAACATGTTATTCACCCCCCCCCCTCCCCACACATACACACACACACAAACACCCCAAAAAATAGCATTGCCACGTTCCCACTGACTGGTATTTGGCGCACACAGAGCAGCTTGGCCCCCTTCCAGGACCAGGTCCACACTCTTTGGAGTGAACAATGAAAAATGACCCCCAAGCAGATATCTATTTTATTTCGCCAGTCGTTTTATTTATTTATTTATCTATCTATCTATTCATCTTTTCCAAGTGCCGCTGCCAAGGCGAGGAGGCTACTTTAATGTGCAGCCTTTCGAACAAACAAATTCATAGCTGTTATCGTCAAAGGTAATAATGGGTAGAAAAATCGAAGCGTTCTGCCCAGTCCATTATTGAAGAATTCTGCAGAATATTGGTTTGAAAGATTCCAGGCCAGGCGCCGGTCTATACATCAATGGGCCGGTGTTGCTAGTGAAAATAGCTTCACAGGAGGACAAAAATCTCAGCATTAAAAAAAAAGAAACAAAAAGAAGAAGAAGAAGGGAAAAAAAAGCAAGAGCTCTCCATCATCACATCACATGAGGACATCCACCCCCTCACACTGCCAACCCACCCCACCTCACCCCAACTCTTCACCCTCCCTGATTCCCCCAACCCAACCCACCCCTCACCCTCTACCCCCTACCCCCTGTCTCTCTCCTCCCTCCCGTGACACACAGGGAAAAGCACTAGCTTTTGGAATCCTGATTGCCTGCCAGTCTCCAGATAAGATGGATTTCCAATTCAGGGAGCGAGAGAGAGAGCTCTGCCCCTGATGGAAAGGTAAGGCTGCAATCCACAGAGCAGAGTGTCCAGAAGCTGGTGTTGCTGGGTTTCAACCACTGGGACGACTCGGGCAGAGAGTGTTGGGGGAGGGAGAGTCGCCGACGGCATTTCTTTGCGCGTTCTATTTTCGCAAGGGGGAGGGGGGCAAATCCCCCTTTGTTCAGAGCAGAGTCAAGACTCGTTTCATTGGAAATGAATGGCACATTGGTGTTGTCAAAGTTACTACCATTCATTTGAATGAGCTAGTTTGTTAGCTTGCTAGCTCGCTTTACCGACACACTAAATTATTTTTTTCAGTCCAAGTCTGAAATAGGAACTTTTTGGCACCATACATGATTCTAGACAATAATACTTTATACAGAATTATATGTATATTATTTAACAGCTCATTAAAATAAAAAGTTTATGTTATGACATCATGTGACACGCCCATTTGTGCAGGCTGGACCTGTTCACATTTGGTCCCATAGTAACGTATTATGTTGGCCTATCTTTGTAGAATCTGAGATCTTTGTGCAGAGTGAGATTTTTTTGTTTGCACTATATATGGAGAAGGGTTAGGGGTTCAACTCAGATTGTGTGAGATGTATTTGTGAAGAAAGCACTTGTAGGAAGTCATTTATGTTTTAAGAGATGGGGTTTATGAACCCAATTTGTTTGTGCGGTTAAATTTTTTATGCTTATGTGTCTTTGCCTTCATCTGCATAGTGCACAGTGTTCATTTGCTCTGGTGTCCGACATCTAAAAAAGCATCAATTTCTTTGCAAATGAATTTAATTAATTATGTAAGGCTGAAGTTGCAGCGCTATTATTTATCTTTGGTAGGTCTTTCAGGACATGATGTGGGGGGTTTGCTCTTCCTGTTGATTATGGATTTATTGTTAAAACGATACTGCCAGAGTCATACTGAAATAGGGTGAGGTGGCAAGAACAATTGTACTCAATATACACTTCCATTTAGGTAGAGGAAAGATACGGTGAACTAACACACAATGCCTTTCCAATTTCGGCTTTGCTATGCACAATAAGGATCGCTTTGTGCTGACATTGCAATTTGACGGGGGAATGTTGACGCTGATGCTCACACGAAGAATCACATGTAAACATAGGCACACATATTTTCACACAGATGCACACACACACACGTACATACATGCACACACACATGTTTGTTTTTCTATGCTTGTGAGGACCTTCCATTGACTCCTATTCATATCTAACTAAAGAATGCTTAACTGTGCCCAGTCCAAAACAATCCCTAACCTGCCAGTAAAGAAATGTTTTTGCACTTTTACTTTACTTTTTAAGAAAACACTGTTGTGAGCTTGTGAGGACCATCAGGATGCCCTCACAAGTCTATGTCACAAATCTAAGTCACATGTCTTTTTCTAGTTTTTCTATCGGTGTGAGGACATTTCGCCCTCACAACCATAGAAATACATGACCATGACCATGTGCACATGCACACACACACACACACACACACACACACACACACACACACACACACACACACACACACACACACACACACACACACACCAGCTAAAGGTGTGGTCATCTTTCCTTCACACCCGCGTCCTTCACGCTGTAGGCCAAGTGGATCGGTTATGGTTGCAGTTGCGACAAGAGTTCTATTGATTTTTACTGTACTCTGATTCTCAATGTATGTCATGAAACTGAGCTGTGTGTGTGTGTGTGTGTGTGTGTGTGTGTGTGTGTGTGTGTGTGTGTGTGTGTGTGTGTGTGTGTGTGTGTGTGTGTGTGTGTGTTAACGTGTGTGTGTGTGTGTTTGCTTGTGTGCAAGAAGAAGAGAGAGACGGAAAATGTGTCCAATCTAACCTTGTGCTGCTGCCTCAAGGTTTCAAGTCAATATCTGCTGTCTGATAGGGCTCGCTATCGCCTAACAGAAGAAGGAGGAGAGAGCACAGCAACAAAACGAAAGCACAGTGTGTCTGCAGTAATTATCTCAATACCCTACAATTACACCAGACTATGCTAAAAAAAAAGAATATCTTGAATAGTGTCACCTCTGGAATACCAGAAAAAAAGAAATATTCTGTTCTTTTCTAATCAGAACCAGAATTGGAATCAGATTCATTGGCCAGGTTTAGTAACATTTACAAGGAATTTGACTCTGGCAGATGTTGACTCTCTGGTATACATTCCACATATAAACATGAGGTGATTTAATAGACAAAAGTGATGTACAGTGGTCCCTCGTTATTCGTGGGAGTTACGTTCTAAAAATAACCCGCGATAGGCAAAATCCGTGAAGTAGTCAGCTTTATTTTCTACAATTATTATAGATGTTTTAAGGCTGTAACACCCCTCACTACACTTATACACTTATACTCTCAGACAGGCAACACAGCTAGCGGTGGAAGATTTATGTAAATTTTACAAGCTGAGCGCATTCTATACTGTACATTAGATTGCATGCACTAAAAAAATCCGCGAAACAGCGAGGCCACGAAAGGTAAACCGCAATATAGCGAGGGACCACTGTATAACACATACTGTACAACAGGAACTACAATTTGCAAGACACATAACATACATAGTCAGGCTGATGTTCTGAGCAGACATAAGCAGTGAGTGACAAAAGACAACTCGCCCTTTCTGTCCTCTTTACTTCCTCTGCGTCCTTTCCCCAATGCAGAGGAGTCTTGTGGTGGTTACTGCCACCCACACAAGGACTGAAATTAAGGAGTGTGACCTTTGCAGCCCCTGATGACAGGGGGAACAGGGGGCCCGCCCCCCTGGTCTGCTTCCCCCGTGAGTGAGGGGGTGGGATGCTGGTGCTGATGCTGGTGCTGATGCTGATGCTGGGACTGGAGCAAGCTCAGGCTTCCATGCACGTCAGCCTTGCGGCAAAAAGGTCAAAGAGGCGGCAACATTCACAGGCTATTCTCTCCCCACCTTTCCTTCAACCTTTCCTTCAGGGGCTGAACACAGGCCTGTACCTCATACACACGGTCGCGCTTAGGTGCTTACCCTCTTCTTCCCCAGTGCACGCGCTCTTTACTAATTCCTGAGCGGAGCGATTGCAAATTTTGTTTAGACTTGTAGCACATGCTCAAATGGAAATGGATGCGGTACTGGTCATGTATATACAGTAGAACCTGTGTGTGTGTGTGTGTGTGTGTGTGTGTGTGTGTGTGTGTGTGTGTGTGTGCGTGTGTGTGTGTGTGTGTGTGTGTGTGTGTGTGTGTGTGTGTGTGTGTGTGTGTGTGTGTGTGTGTGTGTGTGTGCATGCATGTATGCATCAGTATGTGTATGCATTTGCACACATCTGTATGTGTATGCTAAAAAAATACATGAATTGCTTGTTAGGTGTGATACAGCTAGCTATGGCAGGCAGAAAACTCTGTTGCTAAAACCTGCTATGAGAACAAAATGTGGTGAAGCTGTGCAGTTCAGCTTTGGAACCAACTTCCAGAAGACCTCAGAAATGCTCCGTCTGTTGGCAGTTTCAAATCTAGACAAGACTAACCTGTTCTCAGATGCTTTCTGCTAATGATTTACCTTTAATTATTAAGACTTTGTTTCTGTTTGGACTTATTACGCGTTCTGAAATAATGGGAAATGATTGTAACGAGTCTGCCAATCATTATTCCGCATTTTAGCTAAGTATGACCTATGGGGTAAACTGTTACTGAAGTGCTTGAACAAGAAAGCATCCATCTGTTAGAGATGCAACCATGTTGCTATTAGTTACTGGCAACACTGTAAACGGTTCAAAACATTTTTTGCGGCTCATGTTTTACCTGAAGACGTTGAAAATGATGTTAATGCTGTATGATATGAGTATGATCCGATTTCACCAAGTCATTATTGTCCCTGGATTAATGACCACCACTCTCTTATTACTAAGTATCTGCTTGCAAAGGCACACATCAATTGCATTCCGCTTTTGAAAGTCCCAGTGCGAAAAGGAAAGATTGGCTTGGCTTTTAAGCGCATTTCCACCTTGAGGGCATGCATTTGATAGCGAAACAGTGTCACGTAAGTGCTGCACAAACAACTCAGTTGCTTATTCAGGGACAGTAATTACTTTGTGAAATCAAATTGCGCAAATGTTTTAGAGTGCTTGCATACTGTAGCTGCTAGAATTGATTCAAACATAATGTCATGACCAAAGTTTGTTTTTGCCTTTTGTCCACAGAACCTGCTGGTGAACCACGGCTAAAGAGGCCCAACGCTGTCGAAGCTGCCCAGCCAGCGGACCCTGCCACTGCACACACACGTACTCGTTCATCCTGGGAAGGCCGAGGAGTGCTTTACGACGTTAACGCATCCGGTTTTTATTCCCTTTTTTTCAATTAAACCATACAGTCTTCTTATTTTCGACATTGCACTAAAGAAAGCTATATCCAGACGGCTTTAAGGAAATGTTTAATCAGCAAGGGTGGGTAGAAAATCGATTTTTTTTTAAAGTGAAAGGCCTGAGATTGCTTTTATAACAGTTGTATTTACTCAGGAATTCCTGGAATTTATTTATCTGAATCATATGTATGCATTGCATTGTATTAAAAGATATCCTCTCATGTAATCCTTGCTTTATCGAATCGTATTTTTAATGAATTTTCTTGTAGAATTCCAAAATTGCATTGGTGGACAGGAAATGTGTCACAAATGTGGTATAATCATAAATATTTCCACATTCATTTTTTAGATAATTAATTCTGTCATTCTAATGGAAAACCTTCACCAGAGTAATTTCTTTGCCATCATCCTCATCATCGTCAAAAGACAATGTGCACCGGAGCAGAACCATCAGATATTGTATTCAAAAATAGCATATCATACACTCAGGTGCCTCGGCACTCTGCAAGTATAGTGGAAACTGAAGGGCCCATTTTGTGCCTCTGATCGGGCCTCTGCACAAACCCAGCAGAGGCTCCTTTATCACCGAGTATAGAGGGCTGTTGATTTAAAGTCGCCACACTCATCATATTTGGAAAATAGCTTTGACATTTTCTGGAGAAGCCGCAGTGCATCAATTTATTCTTGTCTGCTGCCGAGTGAAAAAGCTGAGCGCGAGCCTGAAGGATCCTGTGAAGGGGGGAAAGTCGGGGTTTTAATGCAGTAAAGGTGCATAAAGACTACAGAACACCATAACGTCCAGTAAAGGTGACGGCTTAGTAAAACAAGATGAGACTAAAATTATATCCAGCAATTTAATATTTGAAATATTATTGGCCTTGGACTTTTAACACATACTAAGAGCATGGTGATACCAATACAAAGGTTGCCAGGGAAACAGGAATAAATAATATATTAATAAATTATTAATGAGAACAGACAAAAGAGACGCACTTATGAGGACGATACTATGATATACAAATTGGTGGATGTTTTTGCTTAAAACTAACAACTACGAATCATAAATCATAAATACACTGAAAATCCTCTGTGAATAAAAAAGCATCCTATAACTTGTCTACCTGACCTGAAACCAATGTGAAGTATGGAGTTCATGTGAAGTTAGTTTAGCAAACTGGAGACATTGAGAAAGGGTAAAGCCCGAAACATTTGTTGACCAGCTTTGTCCTAAGACGTTTTTCGTCTGTATAAACTGTATAAACTCTGAGTGTGCCTCTTTAATTTACTATAAGTTAGTTCAGCAACAACAGATAAAGAAAATAAACACACACACACACACACAAACCTAACACCCCTCTCCTGAGTAGACAAAGGAAAACCCCAGAGGGCCGGCGGAGACAGCTGTATGATTGATCTTGCTCTGTCTAAGAGCGCCACGACCCCACCCCCTGCTCAGTTGGTTACCTTTTTGACGTGGTGGGGTGGGGGGTAGGGGGTAGAGGGATGCAGGCTGGGGAGCTCGGTGGACTGGGCCAGGCAATTACTGGCCGACAGCAGCGAAGACACAGCCCTCAATTACGTAGGCTGGGCTGCCTGGCGTACAGTACTGTAGCTCCTGCCTGTGGAGGTGCACTGGACCGCGTCAGGGTGGCGCGCTGGCCTGTCAGACGGCACCTACTCCACTGTCAGGCCTAATAAGTCTCTCGGTCAGACCGCACCATGACCATACTGCGCAGCCTGCGCAGAGACAAAGATGGGTGGTGGGATTTGGGGAAGAACTGAGAGGCTGGTGTGGGCAGCATGTGGTTTGTTTACAGGAGGGTATGCGTGTTGGTGTGTGTGTGTGTGTTCATGTGCATGTGACAAACAAGACAGCACTGGCATAAAAAAACATGACAACTGATACGATGGTGACGCCAAACTGGGTCCAGTAATGTGTGTTAAGAGCTGTGACATACAAAAAAGACTGTACACATTTCCTTCGGGACTTTCCCAAAGAGAACAAAACAAACAAATTTCCTCAGCGGCGTGTGGGTCTAGCGTGTAGCCCACGGATATTACTGCTGCTTCCTCTGTAGTCATAGGCTGGCAGAGAGAGAGAGAGAGAGAGAGAGAAAGTGGCGTGGCCCCCAGAGCAGCGGCGGGGAGGAGAGGGGGGAGATGACAGGCAGTTGCTGGGAAAGGAGGGCAGAGGTTAACACAATAAATGTTCCATCACAGGGAAATGAAAGCTGACAGGGCTGGTAATACAAGGAGCACATTAGCTAGAGGGAGCTCCACGGCTCAGACTCCCAAGTGTCTGCCTGGTGCGAGCTGCCTATCATCTGCCTGGCCTGCATGCTATATGCATACACACACACACACACGCACACACGCACATAGAGCGGGAGGGAGAGAGAGATGTTCTCTTTCATCCACTTTCCAGCAAAACACTCAATAATGTAGATGTTCGCATCAGCCTACAAGCCCTTGCAGACACATCCATGTAGTGAAGATGTTGGCTGTCCTTCCATCTGTCCATCAGTCAGGTTAAGGTTAAGACAGAGCACATTGAAAGTGCTGTTTGTGGAGCCGATACTGTAGTAGACAATGTTGTCAATGTGATGCAACGTTTCTCAATTCTGAAAAGCAAGACCTCACACGTGGTGCAAACAGGCACTAGATGTTTGCTATTTGTCATATGACAATATAATGTTAGGTCTGACTCACAAATCTGAAACAAGTTGACATTGGTCTTGCACACACCCACACCCCATACCAGAACTGTGGCGCAGTTGGCTAAGGCGTCCGTTCCATAAATCTGGGAACACAGGTACATGTCTGGCCCATGGCCATTTCCTGATGCTACCCTATCTCTCTGCCCCACTCCTTTCCTGTCACTTTCTACTGTCCTATCAAATTAAAGGTGAAATAGCCCAAAAAAAGAAATGAAAGAAATGTGGGTAACTCTTTTGTACGGTTCCTTTTACAGTGTATCTAAATGTAACAACATGTAATACTATGTGCTTACACTGTACATACTTAACACTAACCCTAACCCTTATCCTAAGGTACACTGTAAGTACATAATGTATAATATTGTTACACACTTTGTTACAAACTTTGTTACACTGTATTTATGATGTAGATACACTGTAACAGCAACCCTAAAAAAAGTGGGTAACATTTTGTTTTACAGTTCATTTTTTAGTGCATCTAATATAACAACATGTAATATTATGTACTTGCACTGAACATACCAAACCCTAACCCTATGGTACAGTGTAAGTACATAATGTTCCATATTGTTACACTGTCCTTCATGATGTTGATACACTGTAACAGGGACCGTAAAAAAAAAAGTGTAACCAAAATGTGGCTCTAAAACATACCTATCCAGACCACCCTGCACATGACTGCGAGTGTTTTGCGGAGTTATCGTTGTGCTCGAACACGCACCAGTGCCCTCCCTGGCACAGAGAGTGCTGATCGTGTAACGGGAGTGTCGGGAGGCAAGATCATCCACGTCCACGTGGCTCTCCTTCGTTTATTCCTGTACTGCGCCGACTCGTCCCATCACACTGGGGGTCTGCAGATGGCACTGACATACAAATGTAAACACACCAGGCTGACAATTATGCCAGGGACCAGACCAGCACAGCTCAGCTCAGCGCAAGGCCACTGGTCTTCCTTATTAGCTTCCAGTGCTCTGGCCGAGGACAAGCCTAATTAAAGGGCCTGGCACCAACGCTCCTCGTCTCCATGGCATTTTTTATTGCTTTCATCTTTCATACCTTTTCCGTTAGCGCACGGGGGAGTGGATCAGGTGGGCTATAGGCTCGTCATCAGCACACACACACACACACACACACACACAGGCCAACCCACACATGCAGAGTATATCTGTGCAAATGCCACATGCAGTATTAAAAAAGGAGAGAGTTGGCTGGAGAGGTTCCCCAGTCAATGTTTGTTTGATATAAGTGTGGATGCAATATGGTTTTAGAGGGATCTCTCTGTAGTCACACCCACCTCCACCGCCATCACCACGCACGCACGAATGCACACCCACACACACATAAACACACACCACTTTGCAATCGACATAGACTATACTGCAGCAATTGGGACTGTCCATGTGACATCTGTAGCACTTAGGAACATGCTCCCCTCATATTAGAGCCATGTTGCTTATGTACATTTTAAAATGACACTCTGTATCAAAAGTATTCTGGATGTTTTCTGCAGTGATATTAATACCCACAGATATCTCCAAAACAATATGACTTTTTAAATACTGCGAGTCAGGACATCATTAGGTATTTGTGGATTAACTATGATAAATGTATGCAAAGCTGGGTGTTTTAGTTCCCATGCTAAGTATATTTTGAAGGCTTCTCTTAAAAGGATGAGAAAATAGCTCATAGCTGTTTCTATGTATTTAAGTATGTTCCTTCCTCTATACTGTATGTCTGCAGTTGGATGCTGACTGCTGTGGCTCCTGATTGGCAGGTTTCAATCAGTGCTTCCTCACTTCAAGTCTCTTTAAATGGAAACCTCGTACTCCATAGAGCGACTCTAATGCCGCATTGCATCTTAATATAAAAGAAATGCCCTGGAATGGGTTTAGCATGGAGGTTTCTACGGCAACCAGCACCTGAACAGTTGACGAGAAGAGGCTTCAAGGTACCGCAGTTAGAAAATGACATCCTTGCATTCCGGCGTGTCCGCACGGATCCTGTGTCGTACCCAATTACCGCCAAAGCCGTCACACTTGCAGCACGCTCCATTCAGGCTGTGAAAGCCTCCTTTCAAATGACAAAATGTCTCCTGCCACAGAGATATCAAGGGAGGTGCAATTTGCAAACTCTGATTTCCGACCGGGTTCCAGGATGCATATGTATTCCACATGTGCTCCCTGGCAATTATGTTGTTCCCATTGCAGGGTAAACAGGGAGCTATCTCCATGAAAAGTAGGCTGTGTGGGGGATGAATCAACAACCATCTCTGCAGCCATGACCGCAACTCTTCTATCACTCAGAAGTTCAGGGTTGTTGGTTGAAAGCTGAAAATGTACTTTCACTCAGTACTTTCAAAGTTGTAACCTTCTAGCTTTTCCAGCAGACTTTTTCATAGCTTTTATTGTAACAACTGTTTCACATGACTCACTTGCTTGACTCGAGCATTTAAAATTCAGAGGTGTTTGTATTTTTTATGATTTCATTATTTAATATTGATCACTTTTCCGTATTATATTTTCAATGATATTCCTGTGAAGGTAGTTCACAGTAAAGATAGGTCAGTCTCTGCCATGTGAGTAAATTTTGGGTGAAATGCTGAGAACAATTTGACTGAATAGCTTCTGCCATGTACTTCATGTTCTGCTTGATGCTTACCTTCTGTTTTCCCACAGGAATCACTAGAGTAGTAGCCTAGTAACTAGTCATGATTAATGGTGTTGGCATGCTGAAAATATGTTGACTGTTAAAATCACAAAATAGACTCTACTCAGAATTTCATGTTCTGTCTCTCTACTGGAAACACATGTAGTAGCACTAGTACTAGTAGTAGTAGCAGTAGTAGTAGTAGTAGCAGTAGTAGTAGTAGTAGTAGTAGTAGTAGTACTAAAGGTGAGTAGCTTAGTCATGTGTCCTCGTTTAGCCAGCATTTTTGACCCTGAGGTTTAACTTCTCTCTCAGTTGTCTAAGCTGACCCCCACAGCGTTCAACCCTGATTAGCTGTGGAAAGCCAAGGCCTCAACAATGAGCCTCTAATTAAAGTGTGCCACTCCCTGACAAGGCCAATTTGAGTGTTGCCACATCCAACTTACTGCACCCAACGGCTCGCCAAATAATTCACCCCATCCCCATTCTCCGTCTAATTCCTTGTAGAACCAGCACGCCTGTAATTAAATTAGATCTTGGGTAGTACAGGATTGTATACTAAACTGTTACCAGCTAAACGGAATATGAAGAAAACTTTCAAACTACAAAGTACCAAAACAGTGGTAAGAATGCGTTTAATTTGACATTAAAAGCCATAAAGGGAATTCAATTTACACTTATTAACTGTGGATCAAAACCTTTGTGCTGATCAGTTCATTTTTGTGTAGTTTTGTGGTCAGAAAGGTGGACCTTGATATTTGCCTACTGGAATTTAACCATGTGGGCTCGCACTGGAGATAAAGTTCTCACAAGCACATCAGTACATCTAGAGTCATCTTTGGGCATACCACTCACATAGACCTGCGCAGGTTTCAATTCACCTGAATGTTAAAGCAACACTTAGTAGTTTTCGTCTTCGGTCGCCCTGCAGGTTGGAAGTGGAATTGTCTCTCATTGGAACTACAGAGAGACAGCCCTCTCCTCCAAACTTACTTAGTGTGGTTATAGCCCATGGAGGGCAGCCAAGCGAATTAAGAAGTACCTTTCACCCAGCTACAAGTTGATGAACCACTGAAACAATTTTGGAAACGCTATTTTAAGGTTGAAAAAACTACAAAAAACAAGTGTTGCTTTCATACTGAGAGGTACATTAAGTTGAGAATGAGCCATATTAAGTGAAAGGGCAGGGTACAGGCCAATTTATAGTCCAGATGACAAGTGTCTCTCGACAAACAAAATATGCAAAATTTGTTGTCGCAGCACTAGAGGCTTTCATAAATCTGGTTAATGGTTATAAAATCGAACACTTCTTTAAACCCATCTGAGCAAGAACATATGTTGCATGTGAACAAAAAAAAATCACTCCAGGACCAGAACGCAGAATTTGAGTTGCCATCCAATCAGAGTAGGCGTCAACATCTGCCCTGTTTTAAACATTTTTTGATGTTCACAACAAGCTCGGTGACACCCTAACAGGCAAAAATGTTGTGTCTTTTACATTATATTTTTTTAACTTGTTGTCTGGACTATAAATTGGCCTCATGCCTCTCGTTTGTGGGCGCTGGATAGGTGGGCTTTTGCCCTGGGAGAGTACAATTGACTGTTAAAATCACAAAATAGACTCTACTCAGAATTTCATGTTCTGTCTCTCTACTGGAAACACATGTAGTAGCACTAGTACTAGTAGTAGTAGCAGTAGTAGCAGTAGTAGTAGTAGTAGTAGTACTAAAGGTGAGTAGCTTAGTCATGTGTCCTCGTTTAGCCAGCATTTTTGACCCTGAGGTTTAACTTCTCTCTCAGTTGTCTAAGCTGACCCCCACAGCGTTCAACCCTGATTAGCTGTGGAAAGCCAAGGCCTCAACAATGAGCCTCTAATTAAAGTGTGCCACTCCCTGACAAGGCCAATTTGAGTGTTGCCACATCCAACTTACTGCACCCAACGGCTCGCCAAATAATTCACCCCATTCCCATTCTCCGTCTAATTCCTTGTAGAACCAGCACGCCTGTAATTAAATTAGATCTTGGGTAGTACAGGATTGTATACTAAACTGTTACCAGCTAAACGGAATATGAAGAAAACTTTCAAACTACAAAGTACCAAAACAGTGGTAAGAATGCGTTTAATTTGACATTAAAAGCCATAAAGGGAATTCAATTTACACTTATTAACTGCGGATCAAAACCTTTGTGCTGATCAGTTCATTTTTGTGTAGTTTTGTGGTCAGAAAGGTGGACCTTGATATTTGCCTACTGGAATTTAACCATGTGGGCTCGCACTGGAGATAAAGTTCTCACAAGCACATCAGTACATCTAGAGTCATCTTTGGGCATACCACTCACATAGACCTGCGCAGGTTTCAATTCACCTGAATGTTAAAGCAACACTTAGTAGTTTTCGTCTTCGGTCGCCCTGCAGGTTGGAAGTGGAATTGTCTCTCATTGGAACTACAGAGAGACAGCCCTCTCCTCCAAACTTACTTAGTGTGGTTATAGCCCATGGAGGGCAGCCAAGCGAATTAAGAAGTACCTTTCACCCAGCTACAAGTTGATGAACCACTGAAACAATTTTGGAAACGCTATTTTAAGGTTGAAAAAACTACAAAAAACAAGTGTTGCTTTCATACTGAGAGGTACATTAAGTTGAGAATGAGCCATATTAAGTGAAAGGGCAGGGTACAGGCCAATTTATAGTCCAGATGACAAGTGTCTCTCGACAAACAAAATATGCAAAATTTGTTGTCGCAGCACTAGAGGCTTTCATAAATCTGGTTAATGGTTATAAAATCGAACACTTCTTTAAACCCATCTGAGCAAGAACATATGTTGCATGTGAACAAAAAAAAACCACTCCAGGACCAGAACGCAGAATTTGAGTTGCCATCCAATCAGAGTAGGCGTCAACATCTGCCCTGTTTTAAACATTTTTTGATGTTCACAACAAGCTCTGTGACACCCTAACAGGCAAAAATGTTGTGTCTTTTACATTATATTTTTTTAACTTGTTGTCTGGACTATAAATTGGCCTCATGCCTCTCGTTTGTGGGCGCTGGATAGGTGGGCTTTTGCCCTGGGAGAGTACAATTGACTGTTAAAATCACAAAATAGACTCTACTCAGAATTTCATGTTCTGTCTCTCTACTGGAAACACATGTAGTAGCACTAGTACTAGTAGTAGTAGCAGTAGTAGTAGTAGTAGCAGTAGTAGTAGTAGTAGTAGTAGTAGTAGTACTAAAGGTGAGTAGCTTAGTCATGTGTCCTCGTTTAGCCAGCATTTTTGACCCTGAGGTTTAACTTCTCTCTCAGTTGTCTAAGCTGACCCCCACAGCGTTCAACCCTGATTAGCTGTGGAAAGCCAAGGCCTCAACAATGAGCCTCTAATTAAAGTGTGCCACTCCCTGACAAGGCCAATTTGAGTGTTGCCACATCCAACTTACTGCACCCAACGGCTCGCCAAATAATTCACCCCATCCCCATTCTCCGTCTAATTCCTTGTAGAACCAGCACGCCTGTAATTAAATTAGATCTTGGGTAGTACAGGATTGTATACTAAACTGTTACCAGCTAAACGGAATATGAAGAAAACTTTCAAACTACAAAGTACCAAAACAGTGGTAAGAATGCGTTTAATTTGACATTAAAAGCCATAAAGGGAATTCAATTTACACTTATTAACTGCGGATCAAAACCTTTGTGCTGATCAGTTCATTTTTGTGTAGTTTTGTGGTCAGAAAGGTGGACCTTGATATTTGCCTACTGGAATTTAACCATGTGGGCTCGCACTGGAGATAAAGTTCTCACAAGCACATCAGTACATCTAGAGTCATCTTTGGGCATACCACTCACATAGACCTGCGCAGGTTTCAATTCACCTGAATGTTAAAGCAACACTTAGTAGTTTTCGTCTTCGGTCGCCCTGCAGGTTGGAAGTGGAATTGTCTCTCATTGGAACTACAGAGAGACAGCCCTCTCCTCCAAACTTACTTAGTGTGGTTATAGCCCATGGAGGGCAGCCAAGCGAATTAAGAAGTACCTTTCACCCAGCTACAAGTTGATGAACCACTGAAACAATTTTGGAAACGCTATTTTAAGGTTGAAAAAACTACAAAAAACAAGTGTTGCTTTCATACTGAGAGGTACATTAAGTTGAGAATGAGCCATATTAAGTGAAAGGGCAGGGTACAGGCCAATTTATAGTCCAGATGACAAGTGTCTCTCGACAAACAAAATATGCAAAATTTGTTGTCGCAGCACTAGAGGCTTTCATAAATCTGGTTAATGGTTATAAAATCGAACACTTCTTTAAACCCATCTGAGCAAGAACATATGTTGCATGTGAACAAAAAAAAATCACTCCAGGACCAGAACGCAGAATTTGAGTTGCCATCCAATCAGAGTAGGCGTCAACATCTGCCCTGTTTTAAACATTTTTTGATGTTCACAACAAGCTCGGTGACACCCTAACAGGCAAAAATGTTGTGTCTTTTACATTATATTTTTTTAACTTGTTGTCTGGACTATAAATTGGCCTCATGCCTCTCGTTTGTGGGCGCTGGATAGGTGGGCTTTTGCCCTGGGAGAGTACAATAGCAAAACCCTCCCACACACTCCCGGCCACATTTCAAGTGGTGTGCTTTTATCTCCTATGGAAAGTTGCTTCTTCCTGAGAAATATTTATGGCTTTATGCAGCGCAGAAAATGTTAACCAAACAGGAGCGATGTGATCTTATCCCCCATATTGACTAAATCTGATGCCCTTATAACAGCATTACCTCATAATTGTCCCTGGTCACAACAATAAAGACTTTATTACCTTACCTTTAATACCTTATTTCACACCACATTAGAAAGATTATATATTTCTCAACGTGGCTCAGTGTTGTAATCATGTTGTATTGTTTGGTATGTGTAATCAGTGGGCAAGCTGGCTTCAGAAGCTACAATCCAGTTCAAGTTATTTGTTCCAGCCATTCACTAAATCAACTGATTCTAATTAGCACAACTCTTTAGCCAATTAGAGAAGTTAATTAGTGGCGTCACCTGTATTAAGCACACAGAGAACCAGGTGACTTGGAATTTGTGGAACTGGATTGTAGTTTCTGAATCTGAGTTGCCCAGCACTGTGTGTAATTATTACGATCAGATTGCAGTACTGGGAGTGAGCATACTTTTTCAATATGACCATTTTGTACATTCTTTGTTTTAACTTTTAACTCAGACAGTTGTAAAAAAAATAAACTTTTGCACCCCTCTAAACAACAGGTATGTTGGAGATGACAACATTTGCAAAAAATGTAAACTTCCACACACTGCCCATTCTGCAAGCAAGATTTTATTCACACAATGCTTTGGTCAATGGACCTTCGGCAGGCTACTTCACAGGACAAAGGTCCATTGACTGAAATATTGTGAATAAAATCTTGCTTATGGAATGCGCAGTGTGCTGGAGTTTACATTTGTTTACTAACTCAGACGACTAAAATTGAAAAGGCAAGAGTCCCCAGTCAGTGTTCCCTCTGACATAAATAAACTGACCCACCTATGGCAATGGTGTGATGGTGATTGGATATCCTGCTGATTTTCTAATGTCAGGATGTGTACAATGAAGCCACTGGAGTGTGAATAGCAAAGAGAAAACAAGACATTGGCGTTAAATGAGGTAGAATGATTTGGTGTGGTGTTGATAAGCCTTTTGACAGCAATGAAAGCTCTGAGGTTTTCAGTTTGTCCAGTAATCCACATTAAGACTGGGCAATTCGCCATGTTATTAAAATCTAAAGAGTTTAGAGGTTAACATTTGTTCAAGGATGTAAATTGACATGATAAAATAGACTGGTAGCCTTTCCATGGATAGACTGACATTATCTGATCTCTACCTTTGTCTGACTTGTCAGCATAGGTCAGAAACCTTTGCTTAACACAGTACACATTTGCTTTTGGAAATCCTGTTGTGAATATGGAAATTGTCTCGGGGGTCTTATCACATCTTCTGTTCTTCTGCAAAATGTTCATTAATGTCAGGAGGAGATTTTTGTAAAGCATAAATAAAAAAATATTCCTTATTATTCCTTATTACACTCCTCCTTAGAAGGCAAGTCGAGTGGATTTTATTGATGTTTCATCCATATACATAGTACAAAGTGAGCTGAAACAGCTGTTCACCAGGATCAATTGGTGTTACATGCAAACTGTTGAAAACAGTAGAGATAAGAGAAATACAGAACAGTGCACACATAGATACTAAAGATATGCATGTTAAAAAGGGCTATTTAATGGGATTTATGACAATGGCGTTATACTGGGAAAATCTGAGGTATTAAGTAGTTGATGTAGTCTATAACGTGGGCAACTGGCCAAAATCACACAATAAAAAATGCAAAAACTAATGGTTAAGCTCGTCAGTCATGCATTAGAGGCCATGTTGTTGTTGTTGTTTTTCTCAAATATGTACCATTTTTTGTGACACCCAACAACCTGAACTGTTTGCCCTTCCTAAGATGCTGCCTGAGTTTAAGCTGAATCTGAAATGTCCACTGATTCACTATATAGGGCACTTTGTTGGGTGCGAGTTGCATTTTTTTGTTCCCTATGAAGTGTCCTGTATAGTGAACGAGTAGACATTTGAGATTCAGTTTAAAACACAAGCAGCATCACAGGAAGAGCAAACAGTTCAGGTTGTTGGGTGGCACAAACCAAAGGTAGTTGTTTGGAAGAAAAATAACATGGTCTCTAATGCGTGACTGCCGATTTTAACCATTCGTTTTTACATTTGTTCTTGTGTCTGTATAGACGGAGATTGGGCTTCAGTGGCGTGCCACATGTATCTGCTCTCAGCCACCTGGTGCCCCTCCATCAGCAACCCCCCATCTGGAGAGCCATTGTCACCGGCTCTCCGTTCTTACGTCTTCTGCCCACTTCCACCCACACCACTATATACAGTAGCCAGCAGCTCAACACAAGAGCCCACGTTAGGTGGGCTCTGATGTACAATCTGTACAAATATTAATCAGTGCTTCTGATTTCTTGTACTTCTTTTCTTCAACTGCCATTTTGTAAGTGATCTGGCCTGGGGTGGATATTCTTCTGCCTTGTACATTTTTAACAATGCCTTTAAGAGTAAAACAAGAGAGAAAAAGGGTTTTCCCCAGTCGGTGCAAGTGCTTAACCGCTCTGCCCCTTGGGGAAATCACCTGGCAGACGCACGGTTATTTTTTCACACCTGAGATGAGATTAGATAGAGAAACGGCACTCATAAAGCTGGCCAGACCCTGGCCAGAGCACTGTGAAGGACTAATTTTGTCTTAGTTACAATATTACTAGCAACCAGAGCCAAGATAATCCTGCACGACTCTGTTGACTTTACAGACATTCACAACACACCCTGCAATTAAACAATGCCTGTCTTAACCCTCTATGTCAGAGAAGTCAGTGTGGAGCTCGTGACGTAATCCCTCACTGTAGGGATTAAACTAGTCCTATCGTTTCTTTGTTTTATCCTGTGGGTTGCATTTTGTCGCCTGTTTCTTTCTCCACTTTCTTTCTTTCTTTCTTTCTTTTTCTTTCTTTTCTTTCTTTCTTTCTTTCTTTCTTTCTTTCTTTCTTTCTTTCTTTCTTTCTTTCTTTCTTTCTTTCTTTCATGCCTGTAATGATCCCCACCGGCAGCTTAGCGCCTCATTATTTTTATCACACTACTTCCTGTAGCAGCGGCAGGGGGGCTCCTGTTCACAATGGCTATCACAGAGCGTTTTGGAGTCCGGCCTTTGATGATGCCTAATCCAACACTCTCCCCACTACACCACACACCTCCTGGAGCAACCAGTATCCAGCCAAAATCACAATCACAAGCCAATACTTTTGTTGTGGCTCACAATTGATTGTTCTGGTCAGTTTGGTTTTTAACAGTCTCTTCTTAATGGTGTGTTGTTAGCCAGTAATGCTGTCAGGTTTTACAGACTTGACTGTCATCCAGTAAATGTGAGATCTGATAAAGACACTGACTGAGAGTGGCGACTGGGATATCTTCTTCTCTTCTACTGCAAAAAAAATGGTTGGTTAAAGTAATACCAGACAAGGATTTTATATAAAAAGCAGTGATTCATATTCATTTTTCATTATTAGTGTATTCAAAAGCTTTTGAGGAACTGGTTTATTTGAAACATCACAGTCCCATGACCCCAAAACTCCTGAATGCTCCTAAAAGCTCCCACTGGTGTTCTTTTGTAATTTGTGTCTTTTGTGTGTCAGCATGACATGAAAAACATGCAATTTTAGTACACAATTTTAAAATGCATTCACAAAGCTAACTGCAACAAAATTGAGTCCATTCTTATTTATGAGGGAACATTGGGGTCTTTATCTTGTAAAAAAAGCTCTGTGTAGTGACCTGTGTTTATCACACATGCAGGCAGACACAAACAAACACAGAGAGAAAGAGAGAGAGAGAGAGAGAGAGAGATAGGGGCAGAGACAGAGACACAGACAGAGAGAGAGACAGAGACAGAGACAGAGACAGAGATACTACGTAGTGCCAGAGAACTGAAATATCTCCAGGCAAATTATTTGGTATCTCTCCAATGTTTCACAATGTTCTAAACAATAAATTGAATCAGTCAACTGTTGTTGAAATTGAAAGACTTTTTTTTCTTTGACATAGGACAGTGGTATTTTGAGTTGTTGTTGTTGTTTTTTTTTTTGTACTGAATTAAATATGACAGTTCTTCTGTGGCTAGCATTTGTCATGGCACTAATTACACGTATACATATGTTATAATATATTATAAAATAAACATATTACATTGTTAAGATATGAGGTAATGTGTTACTAAATGTTTTATATTAAATGTTGAAGTTGATGTTTATTAAATATTATGTTACATTTACTGTATTACATAAATCACAGATTGCATTGTGAATGGCACCTCAGAGCACTTAACAAAGGTCTGATTTTCATATGTACAGATAGTATTGTACTAATAGCCAACTATGACCAATCGATTGTGTGTGTGTGTCTGTCTGTCTGTCTGTCTGTCTGCCTGCCTGCCTGCCTGCCTGCCTGCCTGCCTGTCTACCTACCTACCTACCTATCTACAGTACCTATCCGTCCTGTATTTTATTCACTAGCATCAGTTTGAGCAGTGTCTGTCTGTCTGTCTGTCTGTCTGTCTGTCTGTCTGTCTGTCTGCCTGCCTGTCTGTCTGACTATCTACCTATCTGTCCTGTATTTTATTCACTATCAGTTTGAGCAGTGTCTGTCTGTCTGTCTACCTATTCATCCTGTATTTTATTCACTAGCATCAGTTTGAGCAGTGTCTGTCTGTCTGCCTGTCTGTCTGACTACCTACCTATCCATCCTGTATTTTATTCACTAGCATCAGTTTAAGCAGTGTCTGTCTGTCTGTCTGCCTGCCTGTCTGTCTACCTACCTACCTATTCATCCTGTATTTCATTCACTAGCATCAGTTCGAGCAGTGTCTGTCTGTCTGTTCGAGCAGTGGCTGTGTCTGTGGCCAATGGCCAGGGGTGGGGAATGAGGAATGAGGAGTATGAAGTTTCTGATGTGTGCTACTCCCACTGCACTTGTCCTCTCTATGCTAGTACACCTGCTGCTGCCAAACCTGGCCAAGAGCAGTCCATGATGGCTCTCTGCCGCTAAGGGGGCTCGGGGATCGAATAGACAAGTAGGTGAAAGTATGTTCAGTTCTGTGCTACAGAAACTGGTTTGTTTTTAAGCATAAAGGTCCAAAACAAATTTAACTTCTGAAGCACTTATCATGGGAGACTTTGTTTACAGATAATATAATAATGGTGATTATATGAATATTCAAAGTTTACCTCGTTGCATGTTATGTGTTATGCCACATGTTAAATATTTAATTACATTTAAAACCCAAGTGGTCAGTGACTGCATTTCCATTGCATAAATGCTAAATTTGACCAATTGGTGGCGCTAGAGAGGTTGAAGTGCTGACATTGGGCTACAGTTGGTGAAAAGAATCATGGGACTGTTCTGAATCAGTGTGCCAAATTTAAAAACTTTTTACCAATTGGTTATATGGGCTGTCCTTGACTCCCATGGCAGAAGATAATGCATGGGTATTATCTCAAGTCCTCACTTGAGAATTCTGTTCCTTAACATTCCAAACTCCAAATTTAAAAAATGGCAGTTGGTCCAAGTCTAACTCCCACAGTAGACTCTGTAACTCTCTTTCTTTCTCACTCAATTACCTCCCCACCCACACACGCTATCCTTGTTTAAAGGAAGGCCATTTAGACCTAATATAGCCCTATTTTTATAGGCTTTGGTCAAGTCTTGCTTGGTTGGAACGTCTTTAACATGGTTCAGAGGAGGGATCAACTTAATTCAGTGGAAAATGGCTTTTCGCAAACAAATTCAAATTCAAATTTCAAATTCAAAGGGGTGCTGTATTAGCATGATTGTGCAAGTACAGTGTTGCCAAAGCCATTGTAAGACAGTAACACAATAACACAATACCATAACAAGTACAAATAACGGATATATGATGATGTTGATGGTGTGTGTGTGTGTGTGTGTGTGTGTGTGTGCAGTATTATGACATCATCAGCCTGAATGTTCTAGCATTCATTTCAGTGGGGCAAATATGTCAGAAAAACGGGAATAACGAATGGACAACAAGGGACAGTGTAACCCGTTTGCACACGGATTGGTGTCCAGATCGGGGAGAACATTTCAGAATTGGAATGGTGTCTCTATCTCAAGGGTCTTTTTAATATGCACCTATAAGCAATCTTTCAAAATCACAATGCCTTACCAACAGCATTCAAACCGTTCTTCTTGAAATACCTGACATTGGCAATAGATGGCAGCCTAGCATCCACAGATCCAGATATGGCTCTCCACAGATCTCATCAGCTGTGGAGTCTCCTCCCATTGAGAGCTGTGCTTGCTGATTCTCATTTTGATTTATGGGTGAAGTGTGCAGGAGCATCCAAAGTATGTTTTTTCAAGGCTTTTTTTATGAAGCAGTGTAACAAGTCAGAGTGCAGGACAGAGCTAGCTGCCTTACAGTGATAATAATGTTTGAAGGATTCCTGCAAATACCTTACGGTATGCTGTTGCTCCCTGGGATAAATGTTGTAGTTCTAGATGTGTGCCTCCACAGTCACTGACAAATGTACAATGTAGGCTATCTCTCACTATTGTAGTTAGGTGTCCTTTACCATCATTATTGTTAGAAGCGAATGGGTCATTTTATATTCAGATAGACTATTCAGTGGTCATTGTGTAAAATTACAGATATATCTCTAACCCATATTTTTGGTAGTATCTTTGGCCTACGTAGAAAGGAAATACTAAAACAAGCTTGAAACGAGCATTCTTTATTATTATTATTATTATTATTATTATTATTATTATTATTATTATTATTATTATTATTATTATTATTATTATTATTATTATTATTATTATTATTAATAATAATAATAATAATTTTATTGTGTTGGTCACTATCTGACCTAATGCCCAAGTTAGGGAGCTGGTTTTGGAGATTGATTTGTGAGCTGTTTTGTCACCTGCTCTCCAAAATTGGAAAAAATATTGCCACATATTGAGACTGGCACATTTATTTATATTCAGATGGTTACAAAATAGATTTCCCAATTTTATGTTTGATTTGTTTGCCAATGTGTACTGTATGTACAGCATGCAAAAGGCTTATTTACGTTTTGTTAAATCAGATACACATTACATAAATGCATACACCTATTTTAGTCTAGTAGGCAAGTGAGTAGTACTGTAGCCTTCACAGATGACACATGGCATCTAAACTGATGTAATGACTGCAACTGTGTCAAAAGACTTCTATTACAATAAAAAGCCATTGACACACTGGCTAGTCACTGTTTCCTAGATATTTTCTAGAAATTTGTTAAGATGATTCCTACAGTACCTATGAACAAAATACAGCTGAACTCACCCATGTTTCAGTACCCACCAAAGCCATCAGATTCAATGAAGTAGTGGCCGGCAGAGATGTTACAGCATCCTAATTATTTCACATTGTCTCAGAGCTAGTCCCAAGAGGCTTGTAGGTCACATGTGTACCACATATTACCAATATGAAACATAGGGGAAGTATGAGTGGCAGCCATTACAACATTAACTACACTAAAAGGAGAACACCTTCTGAAAGGATTCTCTTCTCTAGGAGGTTTGACAATCCCTGAATAAAAGTACACAGTGCAGAAAAACACCCTTATTTGAGTGGGATGTATATTTATGTACTTTTAGACAGTAATTTTAATTAATCTTATGCTGTTTAAGAGTGAGGTCTGTCATGCAAGACTACTTTGTAGCAAATTGGCAAGTAACTACTAAGACTTGCTGGCTGAGGCTAAACAGTGATTCAGCCACAATCCACAATGAGTCACTGGATGAGACAAGTGCTTCTGCAAGGGTATCTTTGACAGATGCTGTCAAGGGCATTTGAAGAAAAAGTACTTTTGAGCAGGGGCAGTGCTAGGAACTTTGGTGGCATATGACAGAATACAATATTTCCACCCTAAAAAAGTATGGTAACACTTTATTTGGGTAACCCACCCAGAGACTTTACAGATGGTTTGTTGAAATTCAGTTTCATTTTGTTGACTGATTACCACCTCAGTTAAACTTAATTTCTAACCCTAACCTTAACAAGAGACATAGTTTCAACAAATGATTGGTTAATAGTCTGTTGTAGATAGTCTATAGAACCGTATATTTTACTATCTAAATAAAGTGTAACCAAAAGAACTGTTTTTGAGCATATATACAGTGTATGATCCAGTCTACGTCATCTAGTTCACTGAGATTTTTCCTAACAGACAGGGAACTTGGAGCTGATTTGTGTGTGAGTTGAGAGAGCTGAGGATCTTTGGATGATAACATCTTTACCTACTCTAACCCCCAACTGCTTGTGGAGCTGAGGGAAAGGAAGTTCACAGAGCGTATCATACAATACCTGTACAGCATTATTTTCATTTACTGATTGTAATGGCATTTTTACCATAGCTTCAGCCTGTACTGGAAGTTCTCATCCTGAGGAGAGAAAATAGCAATAGTGTTATCAAAGTGGGCATGACTGTGCATATTTTATCAGCTGTTTGTGGTCTTTGGACACAAGAAAATAAAAACGTATATGTTTTCTGTTTTACATTAAACATCTGTATTTGTATTTGGTTTGTGTCATTGCCTGAAACATGGACAGTCTAAGTTTGAATCTTGAGGTATCCACGAATTTGCAAGTGACTTTGGATTAAAGCATCCCGTTGAATGTGTTTACCTATGTTTATCTATTTACCTATTACCTTATTTCATGACACTCCGTTTGCATATTATATTTTATATTATCAGACAGATGGTCATACATTTCTGATAAGTCTTCTTGGCCACTGTGAATTTTATTACTATATTGTTTTGCCAATCAGCACGCCAAACATTGTGCAAACACTCTACTCTTGGATGCTGGCAGCATCTACCCTAGTTCAGTGCCTGACTTCACTGCCTGTCTGAGCTGAGCTGTTCAGATAAGTGGTCTTTGTAGGGCTGCACCGTACAGCTCCCAGAGGCATCATGTCTTATCCACGACCATGCTCCAGTCTGAGAACCTTTACGTTTTTATATCTGACTTTGTCTCCAGGAAGCAAACTCAAGATATTCTTGTCTAGGAGTTGTAATTGGGGATCGGATTGTCGCAGGTTCGATTCCTGTACCAGAAAAGAAAAAAATGTGGGTGGGTGAGTGTATAACCAGCATACCCGGCATCCTCATCCATGGCTGAGGTGCCCTCGACCAAGGCATCTAACCCCACATTGCTCCAGGGGGGCATAACCAGCACTACCCTGCACCCTCATCCATGCCTGAGGTGTTCTTGACAAAGGCATCTAACCCAGCGTTTCTCCAGGGGGATTGTCTCTGTACCTAATTCACTGTAAGTTGCTCTGGATAACAGTGTCAGCTAAATGCAATAATGACACACACCTAAAAAGTAGAATCGCTATACAGTATACAGTACAATACTATACAGTTACTGCTATACAGTATACAGTACAATACTATACAGTTACTGCTATACAGTATACAGTACAATACTATACAGTTACTGCTATACAGTATACAGTACAATACTATACAGTTACTGCTATACAGTATACAGTACAATACTATACAGTTACTGCCAAGTCCTAACCCCATCAGTCATGCAAACCAGTGGTCCTATTCTGTGTCACCTCAATGCTGAAATTGAAAATGTCAATGAATCAAGTGTTTTGTTAAATTATTAAATACTTTTTTCTGTGAACTTTACTGAGTCTCCGTGTTGCATTAACTGATGTTTAATTGGGACTTTCCTCTGACCTTGTTCTTGGGCTTCTGTTATTTCTGGTGAAGCATGACTGTGTGCTTGTCATATTTAGATTCACTGATCCACTGCGCTAACCCTGTTTGAAGTCTCTGATTCTTGTTGAAGTAAACCCTGTAAATCTCTGCACTTGTGTCTCAACCTGTTGTCATTACACAGTGTATGAGGCACAGTAAATAGAGACAACAATGGCACTTTTTCAAATAGGGATATGCGGAAAAATATTCTGTTGCCATTGCCAAAGTATTTTTACACCTCCCACTAACACGTAAGATTTTCACACCTCTCAGCACACATACCAGTAATTATCCTTGATGACTAGATACCTTGTGAAGGCTTGGGTACTGGTGATGCTTTTGAGGAGTAGGCTTTATAAAAGGGGGGCTAAGGGCCACTCTCCTTTTTTGCAACGCCAGATGACCTCTGAACGCACTGCACCACCTGCCCTCCTCACAATCCCAGGACTTGCTGCATCCACCACATTCACTCACTAAGCACAAAACCTAGCATACATTCCACAGTGCAACCCCAATGCAATATTGGCTATGTGCAGTGTTAAACTGCTGTATATATTGTTGCATGTTTTATAATCTTTATTCTATTTAACAGCTTTTATATAGTGTTTTCTACCCTTTGCATTTGTTGGCTTGCTTCAAACGACATCTCGCTGTACCCTTATAGTGACAATAAAGACCTCTACTCTTCTAGTCTACTTTTTTATGGACTCCTCCACCTGCTTTGTATGCTGCATTTGGTTGGCAAACTTTGATAGCACTGCTGGGCCTGGAGTCTGTTGTCTGTCATGCTCAGCAAATGGGAGGGGAGTGATGAGACCTGGTGATTTACTGAGCTCACAACTGCAACTCCACTGCAGACACACAGCACGTCACAACCACGGGAGCACCTCCTCTCAAGTTGGATAGGAGCATGATTTATGTGCGTGTGTGTGTGTGTGTGTGTGTGTGTGTGTGTGTGTGTGTGTGTATGTGTGTGTGTTTGCTTTGTTTTGCCTTCAATTGAAAGCCATGCTAAAAATATACCAATATAAAAACAATATAAGCTCCCCTTTACTACTGAACATAACTCATTTGTTGGATGGTACCTTTTCATGTCCATTTATCATTGGCCCCAACCAGTGTCATTGTTTGCAGTAGAGTAATGTCATGCAAATGGAATGCTAGCGTCATGCTTTTTCCCAAAAGTCTGGAGATGGTGAGGAAAATTACTGAGGTCACACTCCACTGTGCCACCCCACCCCGTTAGTTGGCGTAAAGTTCCAAAGATGTTAAAAGAAGTCATATTTTGGCACTGAGTCTGTGTCGCTCTGGATGTGATTCAAGGCTCTCTGGTAACGTGTGTGTGTGTGTGTGTGTGTGTGTGTGTATGTGTTTTTCCGTGTTGTTTCTATGGTGCGACGCATGTTAGGAAACATTCCTTGGTGGGAGCGTAAAACTTGAATCTGTGCCACGTGCCTACTGTACATGCCAAATTCCCCTCGCATTAGACTTGCACGCTAACGAGCCATGTGCCCCATCTCCTCCTTCCGGTCACAGTGCTTCCTGCATTCGCCTTCTTCGGAAAATAAAAAAAAACTCATGCATGAGTGGCGAGCAGAAGTGGCGGCAGATGGGCCTTGGATTGCATTATTAAGCACACTCAGGTAGGCTTACATCCCTGCCTTAAGTGGGAAACAGTGTCTCAGTCTTTGGCTCTGTGGTCATTAGAAAAAGGCTGTATTATACAAGGGAGGATGGTAAAGGCATAGTGGTCATTTTGTTTTTTTTTCCTATTAATAAAAATCATTCTTTTTAGTCTTTTGAGCAATTGGCAGTCCGATGCAAAAAGGTATGGCAGTTTCCATGCCCCTAGAACTGGTATTATTGGTACGGAAATTCAAAGGAAGAGAATCTAGGGTTAAGGTTAGGGTTAGAGTTAGGTTAAGGTTAGGGTTAGGTTTAGGGTTAGTAACGAATTTTTATCTGATAAATCTGTGGGAACCCTGCCTGAGTATGGTACAGATTTCAAGTTCCGGACCTATGACTTTACATGTATTGGTCAGGGTTAGAATATTGGAATTAGAATATGGACCAATAAGGTTCTGTAGAATAGGTTCCGGATCAATATCCTTACATCTACTGGTACAAAATTGTGGAGCCACTGCCTAAAAAAAAAAACCCATGGAATGGGACAGTCATTTGAAACTCTGCATGTCGGCTCGCAAGCTGAGGTTGCAGCCTGTCTCAGCTCAGGTAAGCTGCCACTCCTTCACTTTGCTTTGACAGGGTGGCGCGCTGCTCCAGGTGGTCTGTGGCCCACTATGCCGGTTCATCCATGCTTATCCAGGCTGGGCTCTCGTCTTGAGCCCCCCGCCCTCGCTTCAGTGCGCTGCCCCCTGCTGTGGTGGGGTAAGGCACCGCACGGTGTGCATCCGCAGAGCAGACCACAGCGAGTGAGGAGATTCGAAAGAGTTTCAGACAATACAGTCACTCAAGTGTAGCCGAGACCCTTTGTCTCCTTCCCTCTCTCCTCCTCTCCCTCTCCCTCTCTCTGCTCTTCTCTCCTCTCCTCTCTTTTCTCCCTCTCTCTCTCCTCTTCTTTCACTTTCTCCCCAGTGCCCCTCTGGCGAGGGACCGTATAGACTGCCACCGAGCCAGAGAGACAGTCAGAGACGAGTGGGCCCGCCGACAGGCTATACATCAACATTCCTCTCTCTCGCAGACTGTGTGTCTCCCAGTGTGCTCAGCTGGACCTTAGGACAGAATGTCCTCAGCATCTGATATCTCGCTGTGCAATTAGACAGCGGAGCATCTGTGTTTTTGGGTTCGGTTCAGTTTTGTTGTGGGGACTTGCTGAGAACAAAAGGGGGGGACTGGATGGATTTGTCTTTCTCAATAACGCTTTTTTACACATGCCCCACTGGACTCTGAGGGCCACCGATATGAGAATACTCTCCTCCTTGTTACAGCAGCACTTTAAGGGGCTATATGTAAGACATTTATGGCAAGTAATCATGAAATTAGGGTTAGGGAAATGTTCATTTCAAATACAGATTTCACTGACAACATTAACACGGCCAGAACACAACACAATTTAAAACTGAATTAACAGCCTTCAAGTTCTGTTTATGTTTTCATTTTGTGTTTGGCTTCTTGCCTTGAGAGGGGGAAAACTCTTTACAGTACTTGAATTTGACTGCACTGCCAGATTTGCCCACTATTTCACATATCACCCCTGCAATGCCTCTTAATAAATTGAAGTCTTACCATTTGCAACAGCTCTGACTTTCTTTAATGGTGACGGACTCTTGATGACATTGCGTTCATTAAAACCTCTTATCAACAGGACATGACAACAGCATAAATTGCTCTTTCCCTGGTCTTCTCTCTCTCTGAGTCTCTTGCACACTCCTCACAATGACATAAATTGACACAACTCAGATGACATAAATTGCTTTGGTGGAAGAATACCATTTGGCAACGGTTTTAATTACCAGTTATGCTAATCCATTTTAGTCCAGTACGAGAGACTCAAAGTTCAGCACTGTATGTATACTGTATATATTGTTTATAAATAATTTAGATGATCTCTTTTCACGCAATAGTTCATTCTGCTTTCATGAATTCACTGCATTGGCATATTTAATAATAATAATAATAATAATAATAATAATAATAATAATAATAATAATAATAATAATAATAATAATAATAATAATAATAATAATAATAATTACTTGTATAGCACAATTCATACATAAAAGATGCAGCAGTGCTTTACAGTTTGGCAGGGTCACCACAAGACAACATTTCTTGCAGTCCAGTGGCGCCGGAGTGGACGATCACAGATCTACATAATCTCAGCTTCCTTTTTTCCTCTATCATTCTCCTTTATACCTACTATAAATGCAGATTGTGTTTCGGATGTCATGCTCCTCTGTTTAATTATTTGCATAGCACATGCCTTGTTTAAAAAACCTGCTGGATGGATGAGGGTAGGGGGTGGGGTGGGTGTAATGATCCCCATCATCTTGGTGCTACTCACGTCCTTACAAACTCAGGGCAGTCATGTCCTCACACGATCCCCCACTGTGTGACAACCACAATGTGCAATGTGGACTGCAAAGAAACGAGCGTTGTGTTCGGTTGTGTCAGAATGCCCATTCTTGTTGTGTTCGGTCCATCCATGCAATAGCGTGTATGTGTGAGTGCCGCGTTGGCTCAGCCCAGACCTGTCTCGTCTCAGGCTTGCTCCCTGCACATTTTCACAACAGCAAGAGCCACAGTCTCTGAGGACATCTCTGCGTCTGACCTAATTCCTCCCTTTGCCTGTCGCCATTTTCTCCTACATGTTGGGGTGTCTGTTCCACGCTGGTGTGTGAGCCACAGAGCCAAACCCCACCGCCCCTGCCCCCACCTTCCTCCTCCTCCTCCTCCTCCTCAAAACCATCCAGACCCCTTGCAGACAGATGCCTGTGAGTCCCGGGGCTAATTGCCCACCCGTGACCCCCGTCGCACCTTTCTAAAGGCTGCCGTTCAAAGAGACGGCGCGTCGTCAGATCCCGCTCTGCTGGGGTGCCGGCGCAGCATTAATGACCGTGGCGATGTCGCATCTGGATCATTTCCATGACAATCACGGAGCCAGCCGAGCGCTAAGGAGGCCGGCATCTGCTAATGGAGGTGGAAGGAGCGAACGGGACATCGGGGGGTTGGAACCTGTCACCGCTCGTTGCTGCTCCTGTCGTTCGGGGCCTCCACTCACTGTATTATTTACGAAAACGGACCCTGCAGCCAGCAGGTCAGAGGATTAGGGTGGCAGAGGCTCTAAAAGAAGCCTCATGCTGTGTGCCTCACACAGTCCCCAGATTACCTCTCTACCCCCCTCACCACACACACACACATACACACACACATATACACACATACACACACACACACACACACAAACACACACACACACACACACACACACACACACACACACACACACACACACACACACATATACACACATACACACACACACACACACACACACGCCCCCATCACCCACCCCCACACCCTTCTTCCCTGGTCTAAAAGCAGGGGGAAAGGGGGTGGGGAGGGGGTCTTGCCAAGCATTTTCATACAGCGATAATGATGCTTTTGCCCTCCCATCATCGCAGGCTACACTGATCACATGCAGTGTATATGAGCAAAGTAAACCATATGATCAAACGACCTCTGTAACCTCCTTTAATACCTCAGGGCTGAGGCATCATTAGCTGTTGTCTGGGAGTCCTGGTTAAGACGTGTGTGTGTGTGATGATTTCAAATGAATTCAGTGACCAGGCCATTAAAAACCCCTTTGTCACAGACGCATAATGTAAAACACATTTGTATTACAAAGGTAAATGTGTTTTTCATCAGTCAGTCGTTTTGGCTCTGTGTTTTAAGGTTTTTGGCTCTATTGAATCTTAGCTATAGGTAATTTTAATTCAATTGTTGAAGCTGAGTGTCTATAATTCTGTGAAAATGTAACTTGGAAAACCCCTGGTGTGGTACTTGGCACATAAACATCACTTCAGTTCAGTTTTTCATTCCCCGTTCCTCAGCCAGCCAAAGTGTAATTGTCTTATTTTTTCTCTCTGTAAGCGCTACCCGGTGACTCACAGACAGTCACGAATGGTGATGCCCTATGTCTATCCTGCAGAAACTAATCCAAAGGCTCTCAGTCATGTCGACATTATTGGAGCTGCAGTCTGGGCAGTGTGTGTATTTTGGAGGCACAGCATGCGTGGTCAGCAAGCAGAGAGTTGTCCAGGAGTGCCAAGGCCATGTTTGGTTAAAATCTTTGCCTTTTCTTTTAGTTTTCTTCCCGTGGCTTCACCTTTGTCTTGAGTGTATGCAGTCTTATGATTTTTCCAGTCACTGTTGCTGCCACTCACCCACCTGTGCCATGCAGAGGGTGCTCAGTGAGTAAAGCTTTTTACTTCCGTACAGATGAAAATCTCGCCCGCAGGGGATCCGCCAGTCGCATTCATGCATCGCTTCAATCTTGCCATTCTCTCTCTCTCTCTCTCTCTCTCTCTCTGTCTCTCTTCCCCATCTTGCTCTCTCCTCCTCTGAATTGTCTCTCTGGCTTTGGTGAGGATTAATTTCAGATGAAGTCAGGAGCAGCGGTGGAGATTTCCCCCGTGGCCATCCGCCGCCAACGTGGGCTTTGCCAGGCTGATTAGGAGAGTGGAAGGGCCATGTCCCGAGGAGTCTGCCGTTACTGTATGGAGGAGCAGAGCCGAGCAGAGCAGAGAGGCTAGTTGGTTGGTGCTTTAAATCGTATAGCTGGGCACAAAGCCACGGCAGTTGGGACAAAGTCAGCCTCCCTGATTGCCTCCAAAGTGCTGCAGGAGCGGGCGGTCACGATCAGGCAGGAGTGAGAAATGGGACTTCCCTTTGGGAGAGGTGAGGGTTCGGCCAGCAGGCGCCAATGCGAGGGCCGGCCTGAGATCTGTCGTCCCATGAGCACGGCCGGGGCAAGGCTAGGCCAGGCCAGGCAAGGCAAGGCTCCTGCCATGTGTGACTGGCCACTGGCCCCTGATTTAGCTGAGATTCAGTGGCACCTGAGTGCTGCTGAGATGGGAGTGAAGCTGCCCATGGACACCTGTCTGATGAGCTCCCTCAGGGCCTCAAAAGCCTTGCCACTGTCTGCTCCTCTGGAAGCCCTTCTACACAACAAGTCTTCATCCTTGGCAGAAGCGCTCATTTGAATACATAGCAAGAGGGACAAAATTAACTATATACACTTTATTATCTGCTATTGCATGTGCAAAGATTCATAGCTCAATAAATTTCAACTAGTTTAAGATATATTTTTTATTCAGAGTGAAGATTTTATTAAATGCACAATATTTCACTATATCGTAAAATTGGTACATGCTGACTCTCCTCGAGTATATTCACATTTTTTTTGCTACTACACGAGTAAGTCTACTAAAACAGGAAGTTAATGAGGTCATGCAGGGGCGCAGATAGGTTTTTGAAACTGGGGGGGACGAAGCTGGAAAGAAACAATAACCACTTAATTACTGACTTCTAGAGATTCGTATGTAAACAACAATAGCAAAATTGAAACTCATGTGATACTAACTTTCAGTAGATTCAAACTGGGACTGCAGAGATGGATTACTTGTTTGGTTTTTTGTATGTTAGTATGTTAGAAGTGGTATAAATAGACTGACAGACACAATTTCACTGCATTTTCTACACTCTGTCACTATAGACCTATGCATGTGACAATAAAATATCCTCACTGTGCTTAGTGAACAATAGGCCCATGATTTTGTAGCTAAGTATGCTGTTGCATATACTTTCCACTAGATGCCGATCAAAGCTCAGGAATGGAGAAAATTACTAGCCTTTAAAGTTATTCTTCTTATAACACCTTTAAAGTTATTCTTCACATTCCACTTTCATTAACTCATTAGCTCTTCCTTCATACTTCATTTCAGAATTCTGTACAAAATAAAAAGAAGTACGAGGGGCTGGTTTACCGGGCTAGAATTATTATAGCAGCCTAACCTAGCTAGCCGATGTAGACAGCCAAGCTGTAGTAGCCTACCAAACGTCAAGACTAACCCAACATAACTTTGAAATCACTGGCCTGAAACGTGTGATAACTTACTGGCTGCTGCTGATGAAAGGTACCCGTAGTTTTTAGTAAAGAAATGTATTATGTCCATGGTTGAAGGAAGACAGACGAGTTCTGACAGACGAGCATAGACTGTACAAAGGAGACGTTAATGTTTAGAATTAGAACACATGCACGAACACCTTGTTTGTGGGATTCTATTTTTCTAGTTGGGTCACGTTAGAATAACAGCATTTTAAGAATGAGGGAAATATAGGTTTTGTTGTAGACTATTTACCACTGACATGACAGGATGATCGAATATGTGTGTGTGTGCCACCACTGCATCCTAGCTTTCTAATTTGTGTGTCGCGCGATCAGCAGTCAGTGGACACCTCTTCGCATAAGTTCCTTATTAAACAACAATATGCTCACTGCTCGTGGCGAGGAACGTCAGATAACATTAAAACAGCCTTGAGTTATTAATGTCGTTGACAGAAATCCAACGAGGTATTTACATGTACAGGCGCGGAGGCAGAAGCCAAAAGTTTGCCTCTAGCCTGCTTCGTACAATTTTACTTTCACGACGACATTGCTTTGAACAGACTATCAGAAAATGCAAGGTGATGTGATAACGTAAAATACAGTTTACTTACAGCTGTTGCTTTTTGAAAAAACGATGTGATGGTTTTTTGCTTTTTAGCTCGCCTCATCACGCCGTGTTGGTATGGGGTCCTGAACTTGCCTGTCAGACTATTTGTTGGTAACCGTGGCAACCAAGCTCGACGACGACGCAGCCTGCACAGCTCAATAAACCCGAGTCACTTGCTTAATGCGAGTTGTTACAAAGCATGCACTGCAGCGCACCTCAATAAACCAAATATTATGTTAATTCATATTTTGGTTTCCCCGTGATGTTTGACTCAGTAAGAAGTTGCCAAAGTAAGAAAAAATTACTTTTTTTCTTACATAAAAGTGGGGGGGACGGATCGAAGGCATTCAAATCTGGGTGTGTCAAGACACCCCTGACACACCCGCTATCTGCGCCCATGAGGTCATGCTGGCTAAGTAGCATCACACTGTGGATATATGTGGATACTAGGTATTGGTTGCTATCCTCAAATTAGCGCTGGCTGTCGAGTAAAAAAAAAGACAGAGTAAAGACAGAGAAAACTTAGCCTGGTAAACCAGCACCTCGTACTTCATTTCATTTTGTACAGAGGGTCTGGACCAGACACCGTCAGAAATGATTTCTTCCTGGAGGTGTGGACTCTGCCGAAGTTTAAAACAAGCCTCTGCCTTTACCCAATCACTAACACGTGGTCGTCACGTATGCAATTAGCCTACCTACGCACTACAATTCAAATGTAGCACACAAGGTCAATGTCACGGCTAACGAACACACCCTCTGTTCGCTGATTGGATCGGTCTTGCTGGGGCCGACTAAATGACTCAAGCCTCAAGAGATTCCGGTCCAGACCCTCTGTACAAAATGAAATGAAGTACGAGGGGCGGGTTTACGAGGCTAGAGAAAACTCACCATGTGTAAAATTCAGGAAGGATCTGATTTAAAGGGGGACAAAGAGGTAATCGCTGGCTGCAGCTCTGTCCTGAGAATCATGTCAAGCTGTCAGAGCGGAGTCTGCCACACCGCTGATTCCCTCTATCTTTTTTTACTCCGCCGCGCTCTCCCCGGCCACTGACTCACCTGCCTGTCACTCTTTTCAGAGCTAATCCAATCAGGTCGTTCATGGGAAGGAAATATGGGGGAAAAGAGAGTGTCACAAAGCTAGCGAGTTGTTTTGTCATTGCCTCCCAATCATGTTAGGGAATTTGTGGAATCACATTTGAGCAGTGCTTCGCTTGTATGCGCACACACACACGCACACACACACAGACCACACACACACCACACACATACACACACCCAAACACACACACACACACACACACCCAAACACACACGCGCACATACACCACACACACACCCAAACACACACACACACACACCACACACACCCAAACACACACACATACACTCACACACACACACAGACGCATGGTGGTCCACTGGGAGAGTGCTATGAGGGGGCCTGGAAAGCAGCAGGAGGAAGAGGGATCAAACCATCTGGAGCCAGGCACTCCAGGTGGCGTCTGAGAAACAGCCGGAGGCGGGGAGGCCTTACCTGGACAGCTGGGTGATGAGGAGCTGCAAGTGGGAAGTTCCCATCAGTCAATCACTCTCTCTCTCTTTCTCTCTCTTTCTTGCTCTCTCTCTCTCTGTGTCTTTGTTTCTGTCTATCTGTCTGTCTCCCTTTTTTCTGTCTCTCTCTCCCTCTCCCTCCCTCTCTCTCTGTCTCTCTTTCTTTCGCTCTTTGCTCTCTCCTTCTCTGTGTCTGTTTCTCTCTATCTGTCTATCTCCCTTTTTCTGTCTCTCTCTCCCTCTCTCTCTCTCTGTCTCTCTCTGTCTTCCTCTCTCTCTCTCTCTCTTTCTCTCTCTGTCTCTCTTTGTGTCAAAAGAGCTGGAAGAATGTCTAACAACTCATGCATCAGAACATGCAATGCATCTTTTCACCTTTCAGTGTTTTCAACATTAGTCTTCTTTTGTTGTTGTTTTTTCCCCATGCCAAATATTTTGCCAAAATCCACCTGTGCACATTTTGTGTGCATGCACTGTAGCTTTGCCAGAGGGGGTGGGGGGCTGCTACCAGTTAGCCTGCAGGACCATTAGAGTGGTCTGGGAGCAGAGCCAGCAATTAGCCAGAGAGAGGAATTCTGGGAGCCAGGGAGGACTGCTATAGCAGCAGACCACCAGCCTGTTGGCAGGACTGATGGGTGCTGCGGAAGATCATTCCTGATGCCATCCTATTGCTGCAGAAAAAAAAAAGAAAAAAAAAAATAGCCTGTCGCTGGCTGCTTCCCCAAGAGCATGCAGGAAGATGCTGGGGATTTATGTGCACATGAAGGAGAGCCTTCTGGGAGGAGGTGTGTCATCACCGCCCATCATCAGAGCTGCTGCTCTCCCAGTCAGAGACATGCTGACAGTGGCCCTGCACTTACTGTATGCGGTTTCCAGGCAGCAGAGAAGTGACCTGCACTTGTGGCAGAAAAGTGCCAGAACATTCTTTCAGCATGAATGCATACGATCTCATCAGTGTGAAGTCCCTAGGGTAGGTCTCTGTGTACATCCCTTTCTCTCTCTCTCTCTCTCTCTCTCTCTCTCTCTCTCTCTCTCTCTCTCTCTCTCTCTGTCTCTTTGTTTCTCTCTTTTCCTTTCGCTCTCTCTTGCTGTCCACTGCAGACATTTAATGACAGCCTAAGAATCTGAAAATTATGAAAACCTCAACATATAGAGCTTTAACCTGGGAAGGAATAGTGCTGATCAAAATCATCTCTGGTTGCTTTAATTGTAGACATAACCATAGATGGGTCCTTCCCATCTTTCTGAACTCAAACTGTATCGCAGATAAAACACAGCAAACACGTCTGAGGAAACGACGAAATAAAAAAAAGAAAGATTTGTTTGCAGGATGCTGTGGACTTTTCTTTTGCCTCTTCTTCCTCCTCCTCGGCTGTCTTTGGTCTAGGACATTGTGTGAGCATCGGAGCGGATGCTGCACACGCGTGGTGTTTTACAGTTGGCTTATCCACAGCAACGACTGAGTGGATTCGCTCGCTGAGTCTAATAAGCTTATGGGTTAAGCGTGTCGCGCCCCGTCCAACTCGTGTGCTAGGAGCACACACAAGGCGGCAGCCCACTCCACAACCGTAATCCCCTAAACCGCTGCCCGCATTTACAGCCTCTCTAAACAGGTCAAAGGCGGCCAGCTTAATGACAGAACAAACAGATGAGTTTACTCGTTTGCCTGTGGAGATATACAGCTCATTAACTGCTTCATCTGTATTGTTGCAGTGACAACACAGTAGACATTTGTGAGAGAACTTGACACGACTGCAGACATTGGCACAGACGAGCAAGGAAGGCAGTTCTGAGCCTTAAGCTGGGAACAGACCTCCACATTTTTTCAGTCTTTCATAACTACAACATGGCAGAGCACACCAAACCTACTGACAGCGAATACAATGCAATTCCATGTCGCTGTCACAACCATGACAACATGGAAAAGATTGGTTCTGATTAAATCGCATCAACAATGGAAATGATTGATTCGGATTCAAATCGGTCTCTTGCGACTGGCCCCGATGTTCCATTATATCCAAAAAGCTTCATTAGCTTGTCCTGGTAAACCAGCCCCTTGTACTTCATTTCATTTTGTACAGAGGGTCTGGGTCTGCTGTATTGAGAAATTGAGAAACGATTGAGAAACGATTTCTTCCTGGAGGTGTGGAGTCTGCTACAGTTAAAAAAAATGTGGCTCTGCCTTTGCCCAGTCCCTAACGTCTGGTCGTCACGTATGCAATTAGCCGCCTACGCACTACAATTCAAATGTAGCACACAAAGTGAATGTCATGTCATCACTCATGAACACTCCCTCTGTTCGCTAATTGGCTAGGCAAAATTCTGCCTAAAACAGCATTGTCAATGAAAGCACTGCCAGACCCTCTGTACAAAATGGGATGAAGGACGAGGGGATGGTTTACCAGTCTACAGCTTGATGGTAAATGCGGGAAGAAGTTGTTATTCTCAGATGCTTTGTATTATGCTCATTGTCCCATCTGGTGTTTGAAAATGAAATCAAACAATGGCCGACAACACATGTCATCTCAGAGATTCTGATCATTTCCCTTGGGCCTCTCTTGGACATGCCTACAAAAAAGAGAAGCGGAGTCATCTCTGCCAGCAAACATTTGCCTGGGAACATTCAAACAACCAGGAAATACAAAATACATGTTTCTAGCATCTAAAAATCAAGAGTACATGGTACAGCTGAGCTAAGCTGAGTATTGTATTTTGTTCTAATGCTACGGTAGTTATCCATTGGACAGCCTTAAAAATGCATGTTTTTAGTTTGGCTCTGATTGCCTGCATTGTGACTCATACTGCATTCCATCAGATGTGAGCTATTGTGTGCTTGTGTCCAGATGATAGCTGTGGAGGCAGGCGTGACCTTGCGCCGACCCCTTGGCTATGTCAACTGCATACTGGCTGGACCTTTTCTAAGCAGAGATGTGGATGCGGAGGGGTAGAGGGGAGGGAGGGAGGGTTGGGGGGTGGTGCGGGTGGGGGTGGATAGTGCCCGCGACGTGATGGCCCAAACATCCCTCCGGCCATCCACACCAGCTCCTGCCAACTCAAACACGCCAGCTGCGTGGCCAAACAAGTGACAGCATTATGAGCCTCTTCAAAGCGCCGCACTCTGGAGCTCATGTGTTGTGGGTACATGGACACTGGCATTGGGGGGGGGGGGGGCAGGTTCATGCAGCACAACACGCATCTGTGGCCTGCCGTTTTCCCAGTCACGCAACACAAAACAAATTTAAAGCGACGCTGTGCAAGTTTTTCGAGTCAATTAATAATCTTCATAAGTCAGTAGATCCTTCTCGACCGTCCCCGCTGTCTGTGGACAGAATACCATGCTTGCAATATCTGGGTGTCCATCGTGGCACCCTCAGGCACCCTCACAAAGTCTCGAATCAGGATCATGTTAAATTCTGAAGAAATTCTCTGACTTTACTTACCTCGGTGGACATGGCTATTTTCATATTCGTCGGTTACTCTGATCAGTTGAGTTAAAAACACATGCATAGGGTGAGGGGAAGGGAAAACTGTCTATTTTTATGACAGTGTGCATTTACTTGGAGACACTAGGGGGAGCTCCATTGAAAAAAAGCACTCAAAGTTGTATAGTATCTCTTTAAAGCAGTGAAGCAGAGGATGGTAAATAGTTTGTATATACCTACAGTGTCAATTCTGAAGGATTTGTTGTGGATGTAAACATACAGTAAGTACACCAAGATGACGAACTTACTTCACTCTACATGACTTCATATTCCACTATATAATGACTGACCCAATTTGTCCATAGTAACAGTTATGTAATTAACGGTTAATTTATAACTAGGGTTAGTTGACACTGAATTTGTGTCATTTTGATTTTATTATGAGGGTCATATTTGGGTAAAATGTTATGTAATGTAAAGTTATGTAGGTAATGTTTTGTAAACGATCCACGTTTAGAAGAGGTTATTTTCTTATTTTATTTTATTATTTTCTGTAATTGAATCAAGTCAGGGCCTGCCTGCAGGGCCTGCCTGCCAGTTTTACCGCCTCCACTCAAGGTTAATCTTGCCAGGTCGCAGGCCCTGGCGACAATCAAAAGAAAAGGGATTCCTTCCCCTTTGCTCGGGCAAATGATCTCTTTCCCCTGTACAGTACCTGCGTCCGTGCCAGACATTCCCATTTGTCGGTCGTCCGCGGCCTATCTCTCCTATCGATCACCGCTCCTCCTGCGCCCGCTGTGCTTCGTCAGCACTTCTGCTCTTTTAAAAACAATCCCGAGACACCAGAGCCCGCCTAAGCGCTCAGCGCGCTCGGATGCCCAGACGGTGTCCTTACGGCTGAGGTCGTCCGGCTAGCTTTACCGCCACTCCGAACTAATCAGGCTCATCCGCAACATGGCAGTCACCCTGGTGGCTCATACCTCCTGTCCCATGATTAAGAAAGCCAGCGGGGGGTGTCTCTCTCTCAGTCTGCCTGTCGCTCACCGCTGCCATCCCCACCCCCCATCTCTCCTATGCATCTCTCCATCTCTTCTCTGTATCCCCCCATCTCTCCTATGCATCTCTCCATCTCTGTCCTTGTTTTGTCCCCCATCTCACTCCTGTGCATTCCTCCATCTCTCATCCTTATCCCCCCATCTCTCCTATGCATTCCTCCATCTCTCGTCCTTATCCCCCCATCTCTCCTATGCATTCCTCCATCTCTCGTCCTTATCCCCCCATCTCTCCTATGCATCTCTCCATCTCTTCTCTGTATCCCCCCATCTCTCCTGTGCATTCCTCCATCTCTCGTCCTTATCCCCCCATCTCTCCTATGCATCTCTCCATCTCTCGTCCTTATCCCCCCATCTCTCCTATGCATCTCTCCATCTCTTCTCTGTATCCCCCCATCTCTCCTATGCATTCCTCCATCTCTTGTCCTTATCCCCCCATCTCTCCTATGCATTCCTCCATCTCTCGTCCTTATCCCCCCATCTCTCCTATGCATCTCTCCATCTCTTTTCTGTATCCCCCCATCTCTCCTATGCATCTCTCCATCTCTGTCCTTGTTTTGTGCCCCATCTCACTCCTGTGCATTCCTCCGTCTCTCGTCCTTCCAACTCTTCTCTGTATCCCTCCATCTCTCCTATGCCTCCCTGCATCTCTCTCCTCTTCAGCCCCCCCCCCCCCCCCCCCCATATCACTCCTATGCATCCCTCCATGTCTTCATCCTTCCATTTCTTCTCTGTATCCCTCCATCTCTCCTGCTCTGCCCAGGACTGATGAGCTGAGGCCTTGACCCAAAGCACGCAGCCTAGGGAGCATGAATAATGAATTCACCAGAGAGGCCTTTTCCTGATTCCTGTCATCGTTTGTTTGGTACGCCACCCACCGAACCCTCTCTGTCTCTATTCGATGTGCATAAGGGGCATACTTGTCAAAAGGTTTTAAGGCTATTTTTCACTATTTTCCTGCTTTGTCTGAACAAAAAAAATACAAAAAGACGGGCAGCTTCATTTTACAGCATTTTTAGTGAAAAGTGGTTAGTGAGCTTGAGTATGACTGCATTTGAATAAGAGTAAAAAAAACATAGGGTGCAATCAGAAGGTGAGAGGAGAGCCCCAACAATTTTAGGCCTATAGAATCTCCCAGGCAGTGTAACTTGTGGAACCCAACCCAACAAAGCTAATATACTGTCAAAGAACTTGTTAATATGACACATTTGTGAGGATTACATAACATTATTTGTTCATTTTCTATTTACTTATTTTTTTTATTGACACTATGGGGTTAAACTCTGACACCTCTCCATATAAAATTGAGTTCTTGGCACCGAGCAATGTCGGACTGATTTCTGTGTGATAGCACCCGGCTTTAATAATAACAGCATATCGGGATGAGAATTGAATTTCACACTTGGACGGCCTGACACTACATGTGTTTCTTTTTAATAAAGAGCAGAGTCACTCACCCTGAAGAGTTCTGCCTCTGTGGCTGTAAGCCGGGCCAGGCTGGGCTGGGCTCGGCTTGGCTCTACTGCCCCCGCTCTCCTCTTGGACTGGAGATAGCGCTGGTTTTATCCACTGTGGTGAGCTAAAGAAAAATATGCTGCTGCCTGCCTCTAAAAATTCAGGGGACTTTGAGGCCAATCACCTCTGTCACCTGGCTGGCAGCACGAGCGAATGAGGTTCATTTTATGGGCTGCATTTAACCATCAACTTTAGGTTTCAAAACAGATGGAAGTGTTGCTTGGCACTTGACTGAGGATACATAAGGAGCTCCCCAGCTGTCCATCACGCCTCTATGATTTACACTCCAGTGGATAAATCAGGCCTTTATTAGCTTATTTCATAATGTTTTTAGACAAAGCCGGCATCAAATACAAAATATCTCCTAACATTCCAAGGCTGTTAGTATGTATCTGTACAGCTACATTGCCTAAAATAACTTCACATCCTTCCGTGAGCAACAAAATTGTCCTATTTGTCATTGAATTTATGCTACAGTCAGAATGTGTTATGTATGTGGAGTTGTTGGGGGTTGTTGGGGACTTTCCTAGTTTCTGATGAGGCGTGCTGTAATCGGCGCTTGGCTGCGGCTCCCACAACCTGGCATGGCCTGACAGGCACACACACAGCCCACTGGAGAAGGCCCTTGACCCGCTCCACAGACACACAGTCCGTGCTCCTTATGTGGGGTGGCGATTAGATGCTTAATGAACGCTTGCCTCATTGTTTGCGTGCCTCTTCTCAATCTCTCGGGGCAGCGAGCAGCTCGACCGAGCCAGCAGCCTCTAGGCCCAGCTATTGTGAAATCCCCTCTTGCACAAAGATTAATGCTTACTTAGCCTGCAACTTATGGAGGCTGAATTATGGCTCAAATGAATAGCTTTCGATTTATTTTTTTTTCCTTTGAATGGTACTTACAATTTCTTACAGATTTCTTTTCTGTAGAAATCATAGATCATTACAGAATGTATCAATTGTGTGCCAGGGAAAGATGGCTTGGGCTTAATTGCTTCGATGCGGATTAGATAGAGGCAGCAATTGCATTTCAATTAATAACACTCAGCGAGGCTTTGCCCCGAAATAAAGATGATTGGTCTGTCACTCAGACTGCCAAAACCAAGCATTCGCAATTTGTCACTCGTTACTTTTCTCCTCAGCTACTTTCTGGAGTTGAAATTATTTTCAGTTTTTTTTTTTTTCAATTTCATAACAGTTTTATTCATTTATTCATTTTTGCTTCAGGCCTACTGTTCGGTCAGCGGAGACAGAGAGAGAGTGAGAGAGAGAGAGAGAGAGAGAGGGGGGAAGAGCGCTGAGCCGGCAAGAGGGCTCCTACTCACCAAGATGGCATGCAACTTTAAAGCCTGTCCGAGCGAGCCCCCATTTCAAATGACACGAGAGACAACACAGCCATTTTCTATTAGGCTGTGTTGAACGATAACCTGCACCAGAGCCTCCCTGCCTGTGTGCCTCCCTCCTCCTCCTCAGCTTCATCTCTTTCTATTTCCCCATAGTTACCCTCCTCTGAAAGAGCTATTTATTTCAGAAGACAAAATAGGAAATCGCGATGGATCGATTGTTCTCTCTCTGCTGCTTGGTGCTTTTTTTTCTCTTTCGCAGGTGACTTTTTTTTCCTACAAGGCTGCACTCCCCCACGCTCTCAGTCTCCCTGGTAAGGTCAGTCTGAGGTGGGGAAGAAAAACTTGATCTGTGAAGCACAGGAGGACACAGAAAGCTCAGCACGTGTGAACGCGGGTAGGCAGACAGTTCCCCGGTGACCAGGCAATTCTGCAGGGGTAAAAAAAAGCACCATATGGAAAACATAGGCCACACATGCTGTACCAGGCTGTAGAGTGGTGGACACAGCACACATTAATATGCCTTCACTGTGCTTTTGCAGGGGCCCACTTTAAGTGCAGCTAAGACAGTCTGGAATACATAGACACGAAGACAAAAAAGGGGAGCAGATGGTTAATCTTAGTCACGCAAAAGAGTTTGGAAAATAAACAAAACAAAATAAAACAAAAAAAACGAGAGTGTGTGTGTGTGTGTAAATAGTTGTATGTCATTTTAAAATGGAGAGAGCAAGAAACAAGGATATGGGGGGTGGGGGAGGACTGGGGTTGGAAAAAGAGAGAGAGAGAAAAAAAAGGGGGCCAGAGAGAGAGAGGGTCAGAGAGGGCCAAAGGGAGAAAGAGAGAGATAGATAGACAGAGAGAGAGAGAGAGAGAGAGAGAGAGAGAGAATATGAGCAGAGTGTGTGGAGAGTGGGAGAGATGAATCACAGAGGAAAGCAGCAGTGCGCTGGCTCATTTGGGATCTGATGTGTCGGGAAGCAGCCGATGGGTGTTAATGAGGAGGCTCTGTGAATCCGCGAGAGGAGGCGAGACGCGTCGCAGGCCGTGGGGAGAGCACAGTGGGGAGGGAGAAGGCAGGCAGCTGAGGCGGGAGGAGGGGGGTTATGTTTCGCCGAGATGTCGAGAACAGTTTAAAAAACAAACACTGGAGGCGCTGCCAGGTCTTTGCTTAGTCACACAGAGGACAAATAGGCTTATCAGCAAAAAGCTATATTACTCCTATTGTCGAGACAGTGTTAAATACCCTCAGAGAATATAAAGAGCATGCTTTTATGCAGCCAATGAGCTCTGCATTGTTCACTATAGCTGACTCAGTGTATTAAGATGCTGCCGTTGAGTTAACCAATGTGCCCTTTTGAACTTCTTACACTCTTACCCAAATTCCCATGTGATTTTTTGACTTACACAGTTCTAAAATAATGTTTTAGTGAACAAATCTGTCAATCAGTTTACTTGCATATGGCTATGGTTAATCTTAGTCTGGCTGAGATTCAGGGGGTTTATCCATGTTGACATTAGCCGTTTTCACACTGGCAGAATTACCGGTAATTTCAGCCGAAATTAGTGGGTCGTCTGTTGCGTTTCCACTGCCGACATGGGGTGGCGTGTCCAAACAACACACCAATTCGACCCACCTCGGACCCTACACTTTTTTGCGACATGGGGCGAGCGTGAACACGAGCCGAGGCGAGACGGGGCACAGGGTGTGGTATGGTGACGTTTCAGAACTGCCACTACCCACCGTCGGGACTTTTAAAACAGCTGAGCAGAGCTACAGAAACACCAACAAGAAGTTCAGAGGCAAACTGCAAACTGTCTTCAGAAATATGCTGTTTATTTGGCCTAAATCATATAACTCACCCAACCTGATACCAACGTACCAACCAACGTACGTTTTTAATTTAGATGCTGTACATGTCTGTTGGCCAACAGCTTTATCATGTAGCCTAAATGCACAAGGAATAATATCCCCGATTTCGGTGTTGTTTGAAAGTACATGATTTTGAGTAAAAAAAACATTGCGAGTTCACTTCCTGTTACCCCGGTAGTCGTAGCGTCATTTTAAACTCCGTGGTCGCGGGAAACTTTTTTTTTAGAAACACAAAACAATGACATGACAATGGAAACGGTAGGGTAAATGCTATGCCGAACATTTTATGTTAAATAAACAGCATATTTTGAGAGATAAATCATTGTGTTGTGTGCCTTTTAACCAGGAGAGTAAAATGTTTGAAAACTGTAGAGTGATGTTTGATGATAGCGCTACTGTTTTGTAATATGTCCAGAGCGCATCCATCAATATATCTCCATATATTGTGAATATCCTGAAATATGTGACTGCAAATATCCCCAGTGCATCTTCACCCTAAGTGTTGTGGGCTTTTTCGAAGTGGGCGAAAATGTGTGGATAGAGTAAATTATTTAATGATAGCGCTATAGTTCACCTGATGGTGCCGTACAAATAGCTACAGTAAATCGGCATCAAATGTATTCTTTGCAAATATTTGCAATCCCATATAAGCATCTAGGTGCAGTAAAGTACCATGTCATTTGCCCTTGAATGGTTGTGCAAAGAGCCAGCAACAACTCTGTGTGTCTCGCCATGGTTGTTTTAAAAAACTGAATGAAAACTTTGCAGACAGGTGTATTTACTACGATGCACTGGTCATTCAGGTCATTGTACACGCCCAGCATTATGCGTGGTGTAATGTTACAGTGCCGCTGGGCTACGCCTTCTCAACCCACCTTTTCAGAAGAGGGTTCAAAAACACGCCGTGCATTCCCACTGCCCCCCCGGGGTGAATTAGCGTGTCGTAACGTGTCGCCACCCCGTGTCCTGCAGTGTGAAAACGGCTATTGTTCACTGGGCAAAAGCTGCCCTTTCCCACATGCAGAGTCAACAGTACAGGGTGTGGTGGCCATCTCACAAATGCATTGTGTGGACACAGCCTTACAGACGTCATGAGGATGAGAGGAGAAGAGGTAGGGTGGTCAAGGGGGGTTTCATTTTTTTTTAAAGCATTTTCTATTTTCCCTCCAGTAAGATGGTATTAATTATTGAGCTTCAGCGACTGCTTGGCCCTCTCATCGCTGCTATATATATATTTTTTTTTTTTGATGGCCAAAATGTGCATTGTATGCAGCCATAACAACATTACTGTCATATTGTTACATTACTGGGCTCTACAGCCAAGCCAGAATGATATCTGGCAGCATCACGGGGCAAAGAAATTGTATGTGCAATCACTTTAGGTCACTAGAAAAATCAACAGGTGCAATGTGTTTAGTTCAAAGCAATACCTAAAGATGAAATTCTAAAAGTGTTGATATGGCTTCTTTCAGATGTTTTTTTAATCAGTTTGCATTATTTCTGTAGTGATTTGTTAAATAATTGACAAAGACAAGCTGACTAAATTGCATCAGAGTATACACAAACTCCTGTTTGTACTACTTTAACTTTGGTTTGAATGGGGCCAAAGTTTTATTTTTCCCAAAGCTGTGGTTTCAAATCCAACTTTCCAGGACAACAACCTTTGCTGGTCATTATTTTCTGCCTTTGAAGCACACATTTATACCCAGAGGCTAATTGGGCTGAGATATTAGTTTTCGTTACATAGGGGGGAAAAAATCAGGGATGAAAAAAAAATAGTATGCTTTTAAGAGTGGAACATGGGTCTTCCCCTCTGAGGCTGTGGAACGGAGGAATAGTAAACATCTCAAATGAGACGCGAAGAGTTCATCCAATTAAAGAAATAATTAGTGTTCTTCACTCCTGAGGCTGTACGCTACGCTGGCTGCATGTGGATGGTGGGAGAAAGGTGAGGTGGAGCCGTGCGCGCGGCAGCAGGACACATTGTGGATGCAGGGCCTGCCCTCGTCACGGATTAAAACAGTACAACTCCACACCGGGGGGAGAAATCTATGTCTAAATACAATTTCTTACGTTGAGCTGTAGCCAGATGTGCCAGCCAATTAAGGGTGCTCGCAGGCTGACAATTTCACTCAACTGGAGTTAAGCAAACAAGGGATCCACTGTCCCAGTTGTCGCTTCTTTGGATGGCTAATTTAAGGCCTGCAGGTTTTAATTTTTTTTGTTCCACTTTAATGCTACCAAAACATTTACACAAATGATGTTTTTCACTGACTATTTTCATCCTTTTTTATTAATATTCAGATTCCCTGTCTGTGTCTGGAGTACATGCTGTTGGCCTCATGTTACATACAGTTTCATAAGCAAGGACGTGATTTACCACAGAGATGCTGCCACTCAGGCTGAGGCCTCATTTCCACCAACCTGAGCGTGTACAGCACGCAACCGTATACAATATGTGTGTATGTGTGACAGAATGGAGGAAGGTGGAAATGGTCTAATCTGTTAACGTGCATTTTAAACGAATACGGACAGAAAACGGGCACTTGCTGTGTACGCTATGCTGTATATACGGAGAGTGTTTGGTGGAAATGAGCCCTGAGACGGACCGATTAATGCACGTCTACTCTTCCCTCTCTTCACATACCTCCGCACCTCTTCTCTCTGATTTCCCCTCCACAACCCAAACCATTCGTAACTTAACATTTATATGTATTCCTCTCTCCCTCTCGTCCCCGACAGACACTAATCTGAGTTTGGCGTGGTGCGTCACTTCTGCTCTATTTCACCTCAGCGAGCCTAGCCATCGCTCGTCTGAGTCACCTCTCTTCTCTCCTCGCTCCTCACTCTCCTCTCCTCTCTTCTCCTCTCCTCTCCTCTCCTCTCCTCTCCTCTCCTCTCCTCTCCTCTCCTCTCCTCTCCTCTCCTCTCCTCTCTTCTCCTCTCCTCTCCTCTCCTCTCCTCTCCTCTCTTCTCTCCTCGCTCCTCACTCTCCTCTCCTCTCTTCTCCTCTCCTCTCCTCTCCTCTCCTCTCCTCTCCTCTCCTCTCCTCTCCTCTCCTCTCCTCTCCTCTCCTCTCCTCTCCTCTCCTCTCCTCTCCTCTCCAATTCTATTCTATCCCATCCTACCCTAGCCTATTCTATCCTCTCCCCTCCCACAGATGAGACGGGATGGGCATTTACTCACAGCCCTGAGTGCCATCACGCCATCACTTTGCATTTAGATAACTGCTGGCGCTCCTGGCAAATTGGCCTGCCCTAGTGAGCACTGACAGTCAGCGGGCTTTGGGCAGGTGATTGGGGACTGGCCTTACCTGGCTGAATACTTCTCCCACTCTTTTATTCACTCTCCCTCTCTCTGTCTTACACACACACACACACACACACACACACACACACACACACACACACACACACACACACACACACACACACACACACATTTTACCATTTCTCTCTGTGACTCTGTGTCACAACCACACATACTCTCTCACTCTGAAACATGCACACACACACGCACACACACACACACACACACGACAGGAGAAGTCAATCACAAGATAGCACAGGTCCAGGCCTCTTTTCATCAGAGAAAGAAGCCTAGATTCATTTTGTCCCTCTTTGTAAAAAGCTGATTTTCATATTGCCACTCCTCTGAGTCCCATTACCCAGTTCCTCATCACCACTCTGTAAGCTCCATCACCGTCGCCTGTTCTCTGATCAGTTTTTGTCACTATCACACCATCAGGTCACCTCTCCTCTTGATTGTTAGTAGTGCTTTTCAGCTATTCTCATCCCATTAGCTAGCTTACTTGACAACTTGACAAGACAGTTATCAGACACTACAAGATAAGAAGAAGAAATAAAATACGAATACATGCAAAGAAAACCCCACCAGAGCCAAGGCTTATACAGTACCAGCAAATCTTTGTGATATGCTACAGCACAATCGAGAACACTGCTTTTAATTAGTGCACAAGCAGGGGTTTGACAGAACCAAAAGAAAGACTCTGTAAGACACTGAAGATGGCTTAGGTCGAAATGTTTGTTATGTCTGTCATGCTTCCCGTTAAATCATCACCTTAAGAATTATATTTCGAGAGTGCGGTTTTCACTACTTCATGGAATAACCCGTTTTCACGCACCCGAAGTCCTCATGCTCATTCAATTGGAGTTGAGCGCACTTTCTCTCAAAAACTTGACAAAACCAAAGCCACAGGGGAGAAGTGCCAGCTAGACGAGCAGACTCAAGGGTAAAATAGCAGCGGGCTGTCTGAGGTAGCACCGGCTGTCTGAGGTAGCACAGACACTGTCACATCCCTCATCTGCTTCCTCCAAAACACGCCATAATTCTCGTCAGATATGAGGCCGAGAATAACAAGATACCACTGCAAGGACAACGAAAGTCACAGTGCGTTACAACATCTGATCTTAGGCTGTTTCCGTCTTTCTCTTCTCTCACTTTCCTCATCTCTTTCACTGTCTCGCTGTCTCTCTCTCTCTCGCTATCTCTCTCTCTCTCTCTCTCTCTCTTTCTCTCTCTCTCTCTCTCTCTCTCTCTCTCTCTCTCTGTATCTATCTATCTCTCTGTCATGTAAGAACTTGCTTAGTTGGGGAATTAATAGAGTTAGGAAAAGACTATGTTAATGTTAATTACCCTTTTTAATCATGCGTATATATACCACGGCTTGGTTAAATTTCCCATTCTGATGCATCCTTTAGAATGGCAATTAATTTTTTATATAAGCTACACGCACTCTGCTTCGCACCGTGTCCGCATTATCACCTTGAAAGTCTATTAACTTTTTGATATAACACAGCTTGGTTCAATTTCCCATTGTGATACGTTCTTTAGATTGTCAATTAATTTTCTATATACGCACACCTATGTAGTAGTCCCTGTTTTCCCACCATATTACACTTGTGTGTCAATGCCCCAAGTTTGTGGTGAATTGGGAATAAACGATAAAGATGTGACGGCTTTAGCAAATGATGGAAGTACACACAGTAACAACATGTTATATGCCTCTGAGATCGAGGCATGGAAGACTGGGTCTTGGCCATAGCAACCTCCTGTTTGGAGTTTGCAATGGCAGTTTGTGGAAGAGAGAAGTAGTTCTACTAACTAGTTTGTTTTAGTGATTAAAACGTGAACATTATAACCTCCAATTAACATTAGGCAAGTGTGGTAACCGTGGTATACGATGGATAATGGACTTCATGGCATTCGTATATCACAACGTTAATGCACTTCGAGGTGTAATGCCACAATGTGAACCGGAGTGGCCACATTACCACCTCGAATGTGCATTAACTTTCTGACATATGAATGCTGTGAAGTCCATTATCCCTTACATATATGTATACACATGTATATATATGCTACAATTTTGTACTTCACTTTACCTGAACCCCACCACCACCCAGGAAATGCACAATTCATGCTTAGTCATATTTGCAAACGTCATACTTCGAAGACACAGTAGTGCACTGAACATCTCCCATCTAATGCTTTCCCTACAGATTCCTTCACAGGTTTCTTTATTAATGACTTTCATTTCCACTTCAAGTGCATGCATGTGAAGATAAGTTGCCTGCCTCTTGTGCTACGATGAACCTAATCATGGGGAATGTCGCTAAAACAACATAAACCAAACATATGTTGTCACCAGTTCTAATAGCTAAACTGTGCTGTAAGACAAATGCAAGGCACTGCCAGCGTTGTAATCAAATATAGACTATAGAGTTTTACATTCACTCACAAATCTCCACAGTTCATCATTCCAATCTCATTCACGAGACACCGATAAGCATTTATGTATATGTATGTGAGCGGGTCCCCTCTGCGTCTCTCTCTCTCTCTCTCTCTCTCTCTCTCTCTCTCTCTCTCTCTCTCTCTCTCTCTCTCTCTTATGTTGCGTCTGAAGCACTGGTGTCACGATTTGAATAATTCATTTTTTATTGGTTGGTGGGGGCCATGGCGAGGGGGCTGAGTGTTAGTAAGTGCTGCCATGCCTGTGGGAAGAGGCGATGCATTACAGTCACTTATGAATGCAGAGCTCGGCAGCAACGGCAGCAGCAGCAGCAGCAGCAGCAGTAGCGGTAGCGGTGGCCAACACGTCTCACTCACTGCAACCTGCTCTATTGCTCCTTGTAGCCACAATCATCGGCCCGCGTTTGGTGATGAATTGCAAATGCTGGCCGCGAGCTGGGAGATAAAAGCAGGGACAGCAGGCGCGGGCACACAGGCTTTGGGGGGTTGCCGCTGTCACTCTGGGCTGCCTTCATACCTGCTGCTCATTAGGGCTGTTTTTATACGCCACCGAGTAAGAGGTACACAGCAAAGCCTAGCGCTGTCTTTGTGTGTGAAAGGTGTGATTGCATGCAAGCTCTGTGCAGGCAGTGTGAGTGTGAGGCACTGTGATTGCAGCCCCCAAACGAACAAAATGACCCCTCCTCTTGCACATTCACCTTCGGACATGTTTTTTTGTTTTTTTTAACATTGAACTCAGAATAATGATAGTCTTCATATCTGAACTAATGTCTCGTTGTTAATCACCAAACATTATTCACATTTTAATGCCATTTTTTTAAATTACGAATAGAAAATTCAGGAAATTGAGACAACACTTCGTTTGAGTGGCCTTACTCTGTAATGGGTCTACAATTGCTAATCTCTCTGTTTGCTATAGGGTCATCCCATGCCAAACCACTCAATTTTTTTCCGCCCCCCCCTCCGATTTTGATTAAATTTGGCATACTCGTGGGTATCCAAATGGTAACATACCAATTTTCAGCTCATTCGGACCATTTTTCACGAATCTAGAGAGTTTTGAAAATGTCACAGTTTTTGCATCGATTAGTGACTATAAAACAGAAAATTGGCTAAATTTTGCAAACCCATCACTCGATTTTCATATATTTGGTATCATTACAAAGTGGAGAAATTCCCCTTTTAAATGATATATAACACGATGACCTTTCAAGGTCGTTGCATTTTCAAGGTCATTTAATGTGAGCTTGACCTTTGACCTAATTTTTCAGACAATGAGTATCGATCAATTTTGACGAAATTGTATTATCTGTTAGGCAAAGAAGTATTAATTGTGCATGCAAAGTTTCAGTTTGGAGAATCAAATGGTTTGGGAGATATTCAAGGAAGACTTTTTGATATACAGGGTGTTCCAGAAATAAATGCTGGCAAATAAGCGTTGTCAAGTAGTAACATTTATATTTACATTTAGGCTACACAAATTTGCTGTAAACAGTGCTATGGAAGATATTCAAGGAAGTCTGTTTGATATACAGGGTGTTCCAGAAATAAATACAGGCAAAAATGCAATATCAAGTACCATTTTACACTCGCATACAAATTTATGGTAAACGGTGCCATAATGATCTTACATACCTTGAACCTGCAGCTAAATGGCAAGGTTACTTGATTAGAGATGCTCAAGCCATACTAGATTCTGCACCAAGTTGTCTAGCAGCCAAGTACTATATGTAAAATACCACAGGTATTAATCTCAGTTATAGTCACTTTCCCCAAACTGGTCAACATTGCCACAAATGGCTGGATGCAAAACATGTCTGAAAGGCTGTTTAATGGAAATGAATGAATCTTTCTTCATGGAAGTTCACCAACAGAAATCCTGACAGTACTTACTACTCAGTACAGTACTAATTCACAGTCTGAAAAGAAGAAAATTGCAAATTCTGATGTATCTGATATGACGTTACAGAAACTGCTGAGAAAGTAGCAATTTGTAGTTTGTTGATTTTATGGGTGTTTTATCATGATAATATTTCAATTGTCTTTTTTTTATCAAGAGCATGATCCAGCAGCACAACCAAGTACTGACATGATTTCTATTGGTAAAATTCCATGAAGAAAGATTCATTCATTTCCATAAAACAGCCTTTCAGACATTTTTTTGCATCCAGCCATTTGTGGCAATGTTGACCAGTTTGGGGAAAGTGACTATAACAGAGATTAAGATCTGTGGTATTCTATAGTACTTGGCTGCTAGACAACTTTGTGCAGAATCTAGTATGGCTTGAGCATCTCTAATCAAGTAACCTTGCCATTTAGCTGCAGGTTCAAGGTATTTAAGGTCATTATGACACCATTTACCATAAATTTGCAGACATCCCAACCTCCACAAACTCAGTTCTGGGAGATGTCTCTCCACTCGCCACTTTTCTGTTGCATGGTCACTAATCGATGCAAAAACGGTGAAATTTTCAAAACTCTCTAGATTCTTGAAAAATGGTCCAAATGAGCTGAAATTTGGTATGTTGTCATTTCTCAGGGATGCCCATGAGCATGCCAAATGTCATCAAAATCGGAGGGGGGGTGGAAAAAAATTGAGTGGTTTGGCATGGAATGACTCTATAGTAATGTATGTAACACAGACATCCCAACCAGCAGAAACTCATTTCAGGGAGGTCAACAATGCACTCCCACCCACCCATTCCTTTCACATGTCAACATGGAGAAAAGAAATCTATTCTTGATTTTACATTGTCAAATAATTTAACCACTTTCATTATTCCAGCACATTGTCATTACCCTCGGACCTTACATAGGTCATTGGATGTGTTGTTGTTGTTGTTGTTGTTTTTGAGTGTGGGCATGTGTGTGTGTGTGTGTGTGTGTGTGTGTGTGTGTGTGTGTGTGTGTGTGTGTGTGTGTGTGTGTGTGTGTGTGTGTGTGTGTGTGTGTTTGTGTGTGTGTGTGTGTGTGTGTGTGTGTGACTATTTGACTATTTTAAAGGGAATACTGTGCATGTGACGTAAGACCAGATATCTGTGTAAGAGGAAGAAATGATACTGATGCTACATCTAGCACATAATTACTCCAGAACTCTACAACAGAGCTCATTTCACCACAACCTGCCTTTTCAACTGAAATACCCCACAACACCAATGCTTGCTCCCTTGCTAGTTAGCGCAGTTCATTTGCCCAGTGTGAGATCCTCAACAGCAAACTCAGGCAGACTTTGGGGGTGGGTGGGGTCCATAGGCAGACACATCTTTGATCTTCGCAGTGATTAAAATGTTTTATCATCTATACCAGCATACATCACAGACGCTAAAAAAGAAAGATCCCAGTCTCTTTGTGTGATCTGAGTAGAAGAAAAAAAAGTATGTTTGTCACTAATTAGTTTTTTTTCTACAAAGCTCAAAAAAAAAAAAGATTTTAATTATGATTGGGGGTTGGATTAAATAAATGTCTGACATGAAGGCAAACTGGTCTAAGCGAGATACGTGAGTAGTTGCAAACCAGTTTCACATAACACTGCACTGACACACACTGCAGTATGTATGGTGGTAGTGTAGTCTGCCAAGCATTCAGGAGCTTGGGGAACTGTGACTGTTCTTAATTCATGAAAGATTACCTGACACACAAGGTTAACTGTTGGAATGACTCCAGTGCCCACTTTCTTTTGTGACCACAATAATTTGCAGTTTGTTTCCCTCGTGGTTATTGATAGCTAAAGCGGCTCGGCGTTGGCATTCCACCCTGAAAACAGAGGGGGTTTTACTGCTGGGTAACAAGAATGCTGTAATGCTGTTTCATACAGTAAAAAATCTCTTTTTTGAAGCATAATGGGCTGCGTACTAAACAATAAATAAAATTTGATTTATTTACTGTCTGAAAATCCTCATTCTAAGAAGCTACAGCTGAAAGCACTCTAAGATGAATCATTTAACTCAATGGCAGATAGCCAATCCAAGTAAAGACTGAGGATGCATACCATTATAAAGGACAAGTAGGCAAGCAAATTAACAAAAATATATATTTTAGAAAACTCTTTGCAGATACACTTGCAAGACATTTGTCTGTAATCACTTCTCTGTCACTGATCTCCATGAGGTTGCTGTGGCATTAAATTCTCACCGTCTCCATCTGGACTTCTCTTGGCCTGGGGACAGGCTTTGATCAGGAGCCAGCCCAGTCCACACTCGAGCACTATACGCACTTGGTCAGATCAAACGCTTGCCGAGAACTCGGCAGAATGGGGGCTTCTTCAGATGGACTCTGCTGGCTGTCTGCACTTTTGCTAACTGCAGTGACAGGCAAGCGGGCAGGCATGCAAGATCTCGTCCACAGTCTGACCAGAAGTCACTGATGGCCTCAGGAATTGGACCCGAAGCCATGGTGGCTCTCAGGAGAAAATTGCCCACCTCTTGCACTGCATTTCATCTCATCAAAGAAGTACACAAACTATGCCGGTCAGAGCTCTGCTATAATCAAAGCAATAACTGCAAAGTAGCCAACTTGTCATAACAGTTTGCACCTATAAATTAGTAACTCTAGCATCCACGTGATGTATGTATTTAGTATGTTTTTACATTGTTTTTTTTTTGTTTTTTTTTCAAAAATCACAATTGGTTAGCACTTAATAATAACTGATCTGCTTTGTCTCCATCTATGACTATGCTTGGCACGCCATGTCTTCAAGCTTACCTTTTTTACCTCAAGCTTATCTTTTGTGCTACACAGCAAAAATGGCAGTGTTCAAATTTCAGGGGTGAAAATTTGAGAGTTTATTTTAACTCATTATCTTGCTTGATGAACCCCTGACGGGGGGCATGCCAAATGGTATTGTGTGGTGCTGCAGAATGCTGTGGTAGCCATTTTGGTACTGGATGTTTCTGACCCAGAATGCACCAAAACAGCCCCAAACCATCACATGTCCTATTCCATGTTTGACAGTTTATGCCACACACCATCATTTCGCCTACTAGATGGCATACAAAAAAACCCTTCATGATGATCAAAAGTTTAATTTTTTTCATTTATCAGTCCCTAACATCTTTTTGCAGTCTTCAGTAGCCCATTTGGTCGCGTTTCATGGTCAAGACAAGCATATTTTTGTCTTATTTTGACATGTTAACATTGCTTTCTTGCTGCAACTTGGCTTTACTGAGCCATGCCTGAGGCTGTTGTCCTATGAGCCATCTATAAAGCAAATTGCTCACTCGAAGAAACTTGTCTTCTGATCCTGTTGTTGCTTTGGGTCTGCCAGATCTCTTCTGGTCAGAGTGCCTTTTGATGACACAGTGGTCGCTCACACTTTGATTTTCTCTGCCATTTTCTCCCCTTGGAAGGTAAAGCAAGCTATGAAATTACATTTTTAGTTATTCTAATTCTAAGAACTTTGTAATGTAATGTGCTTAGAGATATTTGTAATGTTTTTCTTGGTTTATGACTTTTTTGTCACGGGTGAGCAACTTATGAACATACTGTGAATACTGCCATGTTGCACAGTGTACGTGTATATTCCATTCCATTGTGTTTCTTCCGTTCTGCTGTGGGCAGTCATGGGCTATTGGTTAAGGTGTTGGACTTGTTCAATTTCCCCACACCAACAGTTGGGTAGGGGGGAGTGATTGACCAGTGCTCTCCTCCATCTTCCCTTGTGACTGAGGTACCCTGAGCATGGTACCGTCCCCACACACTGCTCCCCGGGGAGCCTGTCGGGCTGCCCCCCCTGTTTACATGTGTGATGGGTTAAATGCAGAGTTGAATTTCGTTGTGTGTGCACTGTGTGTTGTGGTGTGCTGTGTGCTCACAGTGATGAAATGCGAATCACTCACTTTGCAAATGTGTCTGTTTGTCATTTATCACTTAGGCATCTAGTTCATATTTGTACAAAATATGCACATTGTTTATTTGTGTTATCAGTTTAGTTTCGTGGTGCTGTGAGTGGCACGAAAATTGCCACTTTCATGGGAGTGGCACGACAATTGTTAGGTTATAGGTTGTGTAATCATCGGCGTTTGTTTGTTTCTTTGTTTGTTAGTTTATTTGTTAGTTAGCAACTTAACTCCAAAGGTTATGGATGGATTTTGATTACATTTTCAAGGTACGTAAAAAAAAGGCTAACTTAAAAGTGATTAGATTTTGGTGGTGATCGGAGCTGCCCTGGCGGAGGTCTGCACTTTCTGAGTGCTTTTCTACTTGCACCTGTTTTTGAGACTCCTCTTCTCTTTCGACTCCAAGGGCTGCTACACAACTCAGACATAGAATGCTTGCCTAGTATGATTGGTAATTTGCACAGAGGGCCATTAGCAAACATCTTTATGGTTTGCCCTCCCTCATTTGTGTGCGACTCATATTGTTTCTTTTCGTTTTTCTTTTACTCACTATAATTATATCTTTATTAAAGTTTCATTTTATGACTACTAGTATTATTTATTGCCATTACTATGTTATCCCTATTAGTAACATTCCACATTTTTTATGCTGTGGTTATATTGTATACTTATCATGCCAATAAAGCACATTTGAATTTGTGTGGATCATTGCAAGTGTCTGGACAGACTCACTAAACCTTTTTAAATGGGGTAGAAGCTTGTCTGATGTTGTCTGATAGACGTCACTGCAAAACTCCTCACTTATACCCTCTATCAGTTTTAGCAACTGCTGTATAATTTATGACTTCTATAATAAGGTTGCGATTCTGATTAAACACTTGGACACTACACTAGAATACAAATGGGGCAGTGCTGCTGAAGAATGGTTTTTATCAAAAACTGGATCATTACATTAGACTTTGTTGCCATTTTGTGTGATACTAGTGTATTAATTTAAGCAGTCTTGTTCTCAGGGTATTAAATGGGTAGAGTCTGATCCCCGGCATTGGCTCATATAGGCACATTAGTATTGCAAACCATATTTACTTTATTACCTGAGGCATTGCACAAGACTGAGGCTGTGTACCAGTAGAACAAGCTAAACCTAGAACTATGAACTTGAGCAATTATGCTGGCAATATTGTAAGGTCTCTTAATGTTGTGCTTTCAGTAGATTTTTATTGTTGTTGCCGTACGTATTGTTGACGCTTTTAATATTAAATGTTAGTTTATGGTATGTGTGCTTCACTCGGTTGATTACCTATATTACAAGATAAAAACAGAGAGAGAGAGAGAGAGAGAGAGAGAGAGAGAGAGAGAGAGAGAGAGTGTGTGTGTGTGTGTGTGTGTTTGTGTGTGTGTGTGTGTGTGTGTGTGTGTGTGTGTGTGTGTGTGTGTGTGTGTGTGTGTGTGTGTGTGTGTGTGTGTGAGAGCACGGTTGCAGATATTGTCTATATAGCCTTACAGGATTTTGAAAGCTATTTTAATCAGGGCAACCGTGCTGACTATTTTTTTGTTTCTGCATGATTTGAAAGTGAGTGAGATTTCCTATCATTTATATTAGCCTACAATAGTATTGTAATCGGCTGCATAATTAGTCATTTTTACAGTTTAATTCCTTTCACAAGGGTCGTACTTCGGGTTGTTTCTCTCTGCTTCCGACAATAAACGAGGCTCTCCGAACACATCTGGAAACATTGTTTTTCCAACTATGTTGGTTCAAACCAACTTGGTTCAGAGAGCGGAGGTACGACTGTGTTTGGGGAACAGTCGTATTCTGGTTAGACGTTGTATTCTGGTTAGTTCAACGACGCACCACACCATACCATGTTAGTTGAAAGCTAAGTTGGTCAGTTGCTTGATAAACGCACCCCAGCAGAGTGAAGCCTTGTCGCGCATAGAAACCAAAGGCTCCTCAATCCTGCGCCACGTCGCCGCCTACATGCCAAAGGAAAAAGTGTATTCTCTCAGCACATCTTCTGTCCTCAGAACGAGGCTGCGTTGCCACTGGGAGCTCAATCCGCATTCCACTCCATTCATGCGCACGGGAGACCTCAGACTCGAAAGTGAGCGCGGAGCAGACAACGACTTCGCTGAAACGCCACAGCTGCAGTGAAAATGTGTGCGAGTTTTAGACTGAAAGCATGGCAAGGATAACAAAACTGGTGATTAGAACAGAACGTAAGTACGGCGCACTTTATTTGAAACAAGTTTACTTTTTCAAACCTGCATGATTAGTTTTGAATGTCTGTTTCATGTATTCCCCCATCTCTACCGTAGTCAATTTCTATTCCATCGGTGTCTCTCACCGTGTTTTCTTCCCCTGATCGCTCATGTGGTTATCCCGATGGCATGGCGTTACGTTTGGCTTTGGAAGGAACCATGGGGTGTTAGGTTAGAACGATATTTGTCTGGGAAAAAACAGCAAACAATCAAAATGTATTTTTCGAGTTTTCATTTTGTGGTTTTATAGTTTGGTGTTATCACCGACGAGCGAAACTTGGTGACGTTCAAGCAGTATTAATTGCCAAAGTAAGTAACAGACTAACTGCATGCATGATAGAGGCGTTTTACATCGAACTGACCGTGGTGCGCAGATTGAACGATTGTACAACCTCCTCAATGGAATTCGCAGAGTATTTTACCCGTAGGTTAAACCTGCTTTTACTCCAGCTGAATTTATTGTTATTACTGGATGTAGTCGAATAGCGTAGGCTATGTCTTACTGACAATCGAACAGTGTCATGCGTTTTGGTATGTCATGCCATGGGTTAGAAAATAATTTTGACATCGCATAGGGTTGTCAACTCATCTCCAAATGATGCACGTCAAATATTACATGTAATATCTGTCTAGGTTGGTATGGTAGCCTATGACCGCAACGTGAACAACGAGAACCTTTACTCAAAGGGGCAGGGGAAAAGGCTATCTGCGTTAAGTAGTCTTTTATCTGTTTTAAATCTATGTACAGTCACTGTTGTGTCTTAATAAAGACCTTGTGCTGTATTATTTTGCCAGTGTACCTGACAATGCCTTCATTGACACCAGCCCTCAGCTTTGGTGCCTGGGTTTCAGCGCGATGGACACTTTATTTTAAACCTATCACTCCTATTTAGACGCTTTTGATCACATTTACTGTCATAGCTACGTCTTTTCATAGTAGCCTATGTCTAGCCAGCCTGTCACATATCCGTTAACAGTGTCCATCAGACTGACTAATAGCAATCATTACATTCTTACATGTTCATCCAGAGTGAAACAATATGAACAATATTGCTATTTGTGTAGTAATGTTTTATCATTGCAAAGTCACCATTCTGAAAGCATTTCAACTTATGCGCAGTATTGTTAGACTGTCTTTAATTCAAACTGTTTAGAAACATTTGAGGTTGGATTGTTTTTTTTTTTCACTTCCTAAAAGTACAGAGGTCTTGTTATAAAAAAAATATCAAGATGGCTTTCCTAACTTTTTAAGGTTCATAGGGGAGATAGGAAACATTACAGATAAAGACGTAGAGCCTACATGTCTTCATGTGTTGTAGCTACTATTTAGACCTAAAATAACAGAAGTGGAGAGATGTGTTGTATTAACAGCCTAATTAACATTGCATAAATATCTACATACATGCGTACATTTCAGTGCAGTAACAGAGCTTTACGGTAGGCTGGGTTTGCAGATGCTTGGTGTATCTTGCACACAACAATATCTTCTTGTCAAGAGTTCGTACTGAATGACCTAACCAAAGTGTATCTTCTCCTGAACTGGCTGTCGGACTACATAATTGTAACGTTCTGTTGTCCACATTGATAGGTGGTGATAACAGCAGGTTATAACTATGCAGGGTTCCCGCGCTCAGAGCTGTCAGTTTTGTTCAAGCTGCGTACTACTCCTGTAGTTTCACAAAACGCTTACTCGCGCAGCTATTTAAAAAAAACAAAACCTGTTTTTATTCAGAAGCCGTCAGTAATAACGTCTGAGTGTTTTTTATCGCATTTTTTGGCAACGCGTAATACTTTCCTATCATTTGCCATTTAGTCTTCGCTGGTCGGCCCTGGAATGTGTACAGAGTCCTGGGACGCACACGACAAAAAAAAAAGAATTCTATGTTCAGTTCTATGGTGATAGAAGTTATAGGTTGTCACGAACAAAGGTCCGTGCGGAATGTCTGCCCTGGATAATACATTAGACCTTTTTGGCAAACCAGTTGTAGTTGTATTATCGGTGAGCTCCGTAAGTACAACGGTATTGGTTGGCAGTTTTTAAGATGGAACGATTGCTGTTTAAGCCAATTACTAAAATGTCTCAATAGCTAGCCTAAACTGACAAGCGTGACTGTATGCCATCATGATAGCAGTAGCAAACGCTGTCTCAAGCGGGTTATAAAAGATACTGCAGCATTTGGCCTGTACCTGTTGCTGTTTTTAATAACCAATTGTATTGATTAGGCATTTTATTCATATCTTTCTTGACTTTCATTATAGGACCTTTGTGGATACGACTATTTACCAAATAGTCTTAGCAGTATTATAAGTGTATCTGCCTTGGCTGGGGCGCAGGATGTTGGTTTGCCATCAGTTATAGAACAAAGAGAGCAGACTACAGTGTGTCTGTCTGATAACTGACAATCTAAAATAATTAATGCTGACGATAGCGCTTTAGCTTGTTTAAAGAACAGAATATCTGTACTGTTCTCAGTGCCAGTGCTAGAAGGGGGCATGTTTTTTTTTTTCTTTGACTGTGGCAGTAGTCTGCATCTAGTCTGCATTTAATGATTTGGCGTTGCTCTCACTCTCTCACACCCATAACATTTTCGTGGACAAACTCACTTGCTGAGTAATGTTTCAGTGTCCCCTAGCTACCTTAGCCGATTAAAAAAAAATCACCTGGTTTGAGTGACATGAAATGTCAAAAATGTGAAATATCACACTGATTATGACCAAAGATTGTTTTTTGGGTTCAAGTCAAAATAGCAAAGGGTTTTTTAAATGTATTTTACAAGAGTATGAGTGTTCATATAACAGAAGGAAGCCAGAACGTTTTGTCAGGCTCTCTGATTAAGAGGCTGCTCTATAACCTTGAGGTGTTGTGATAACTCCATAAACGCAGCCTGCCGGCCTTGTAAGCACTTTGTTTTCCATTTTGTGACTTGTCTTGATAACTGTCGTCAGTATGAAATGTCTTTTTGACCTACAGCTCATTTTTACTGTTAGAACTCTAAATGTGGCATGTGCACTTATTAAAGAAGGGAAAGACACAGGAATGTTACTATCATTATTGCCCACAATAATGGTGGAATGATGATACAGTGATTCCAGACATTCCAAGAAACTCTTCTCAAGATATCACGATATCTGTGTAACTGGAGACGAAACGTACCACTGGAAAGGCAAAAGCATGGAATCTATATATATTTTTATCTACAACAAAGTACATACAGTCTTATTTTACAGCCTCAGCCTTTTTCCCTGTGAGTTTCTATTCCCTTCTACACATTTTTTCTTCATTTACTTCATCATATGATGTCATAACATAGTGATGGTTAGTCGGATATTGATGTTTTAATAAAAAATACCAACATTTGGCACCATTGAATCGATAATGTATCACAAGTCAGTGGCAATATCAGATATTGCTGTATTGATATTTTGTCTCACCCCTATCGCTGGCACCTCTTGTTTGTAAGGTCTGCCCTGTCTCTTGTCTCTCGGTCTCTTCGTAAACCGCAGATGCAGTATCCCCTCTGCATCGCTGGCATTGGCCAAGCTCATTATGGGCAAAATAGGCAGTTTTCTGTGTGAGTTTTCGCAGGTTTGGAGCACGAGCTGTAAGCCTCGCATCTGGCCAGCTCTCCAGTTTTACAGTGGCGTATCACGCTGCCCTTATCAGTGCAGGGATCCAGATCATTGCTATCAGCCATCTGCCGTATGAGCTCTTCTTTTAAAACCAGCCACTGGCAGCTTTTTGTGTAGGGGTGTGTATACACACACACACACACACACACACACACACACAATACCACACACACAGACAGACGTATGTGTATGTGTGTTCGTCTTTTGCCAATCTTTTATGAGAGAGACTGAGGCTGAAAGAATGGCGCAAGACAATTCACTCAACAAATTCCTAGGCTAACACTATTTCCCTTCCCACAAAACTCTTTTTGAAGACTTGTTTATTTAGAGCCCTCAGCTGAAACTAGACAAGAATGACTCCCTTCTGGCACTGGGTGTCCTAACGAGACCAGCGCCACATAGAGCTGTCCATGTGTGTCTGTGTTCTCCGTGCTCTTGTGGCCTCTGTGTTTTCTCGTGAATTTAGTGAAACCCCACAGTTACCAGCAGGCAGAAAGCAGTCCTGTTTTTTATGTTTGTTTACTTGCATTATGGTGAGTGTGTGTCCTGCTCTTGCATGTTGTTTATCTCTGTGCTGCCATTTTATAAAGTATGAAGTTCATTATATACTGCTGCTGTGTGGTGGCGTTCATTACTAGCCTTTTTTTACTTTCTGCAGAGGGTCCGGGTAAGGCAGTTCTGCAGTGTGCTCTGGTCTGGCTCCTTTAATAATGCATAAGCATAGACTGTGATTGTAAGTAAGACTAATAGAGAGTGCAGCACAGGAGACGTGCTGGGCCCCTGGGGGGCAGAAATGTGGAGCAAAGGTTTCAGACGCTCTCTCTCTCTCTCTCTCTCTCTCTCTCTCTCTCTCTCTCTCTCTCTCTCTCTCTCTGTGCACTGCCTCTGTCAGGGGTTGGGTTGGGAGGGTATGTTCATTATGCGTCCATGACCAAGCTGTCGGCAGGACGTGAGGTGTCTGTGTTTCCTGTGGACCTTTGAGTCAGGAGGTAGACTCTACGTAGCTAAATGTACATAGCTAAATCTACGTAGCTTGTGGGGTTTGTTAGCCAACGTTGCTTGAAATTTGCACTGCTGTCAGAAAAAGCCTGTGATTCTTCTGCTGCTCAGCAGGCCAGCCTTGACCAACCCAGTGGGTTTCTTCAAACAAAAGATTCTAGACGCCGTTTGTCTTATCAGCTCATATTAATTAAGCTCTGAAGGTCTTGCTTTGGACATTACATTCCTGATACCTTTACTAGGCGGATGATAATTACGAATGCTACTCAGATCCAAGCACGCTAAGCAGTGGATCTTGACACACAGCGTTGACATGCGTTGGGTGTGCTGGTCCCTTGCGCCCCCCCTGCACACTGTGTGGGTATACATAGAGCGGAGTGGTGGAGGCTCATGGCTGTTGTGCTGTAATCTCCTAATTAATACCCCATTAAAAGATCTGAATGGGAGTATTGATCTCGCAGTGGGAGTCAAGTGGTAATACCACAGCTTGCTGCACAAAGAGAACAGAGATGCTTTGCATCCCTTCCATAGTCTTTTTGGACCTGGCTGGTAGTAAAAAAATGTCCTGCACTGTGTTTTTGTTTGTGGGTCCAAAAAATAGGTTTCCTGGAAAACAGGCCTGACATTTTAACCGGTTGTTCTGACTGACATAATTTATTTGACATACTTTAAAGCAGAAGCAGTTAAAGCAAAAATAAATACTTTTAATTGTAGTCTGGTGCAGTAATTTTAGAACCAGTAGACTGAATGAAATGTGGTCCTCAATCCACTCAATTGGAAGAATTCTCCTGAGATTGCATTCTGGCACAGAGTGGCATCTTCCTGTGAGTCCAAGCTGTTGTGTTGAGCCCGCTGGTGTTGCTAGAGGAACAACATTTGACGCAGAGTTCCTGTCAGTGTGCAGGAGGGTGAAGTGATTGTCTGAGGTGACATGACACATTCTGCCACCCCGCGCTGGCCCTTGTGACCCTGAGCTCACCAGGCAGCCGCTGATGAAAGGCAAAGCCTTTGGTGCGGTCCTGCCATGCTACTCCGTGCTCATTTGAAGTGAAGACTGCCGATAACCTGAAACATTAGGAAAGGCTTTGAATTCCACATCCCTGTCCAGATGGATTTTTTGTTGTTGCCCAGACAACACTGCAATCAAGAGTTAATGAAAAACAGTTCCTATAGCCTCACCTGAATTGTTCCCAGTCTTATAGCCTATAAGCGGGAGGCGCTAGTGTAAATACCAGTGTTTACGGTTCAGTTTAATATCACTTGAGATATATTTGCTGAGGTAAGTCTTTTAAAAACTGTTTAACTTATACTGTTGGTATATTATGCTCAGGCAGTTTATTCAGCCTGTCAGTTTACTGCCTTCCCAAACAACTCCTCCATGACAAAGTAGGCTAAAGCCCTGCGCATTTGCTTCTTGTGCTGAACTGTGTGAAAACTGCTGCCCCCCCCCCCCCCCCCCTCACACACACACACACACTCTCCTTTATAGGCCTCTAAAAACCCTTCCCCCATTCTCTCCCCCATTCTCTCCCCCATTCTTTTCCCCTGGTTCCTGTTTCACCCAGGTACGGAACATGGGCTTGTTCAGTGGAACATCATTGCTGTGGTGATTCCTTTAGCAGAGCTGGCTTGTGCAGACACTGCCCAGCAGACTCTGTGGACCCTGCCCCCCTTCAGCCCCCCCCGCCCCCCTTCTCTCCCCTCCCCCTCCTCTGTTCCCCTGGGCTTCCTCCCTCACGCCTGCAGTGGTGCGCTCTGGAAATGATTATTCTGCCAGACCAATGAGGGGGCGGGCGGGTGTGCGTGTGGGAGGGGTGGGGTTGGGGGGCCTTCTCTCATCATGGGGTCATAAGCGAGAGGTCACAGGTTGCATTCCTCTCCTGATGGCATTCACTTTAGCGAATGAGCTGACCCAGACCCATGCGGTGCCGTTGTGTGTTGATGTGTGCATGTGCCGGGGGGGGGGGGTGGTATTTGTCACTGAACTGCAAACGCATTGGTGAGCCCCTTAAGTGAGGGTCTAGTGGCTGCCGCACAGCACTGTTAATATGCTGCATTTGTTGGTTTCAGAACTGAAGTGTCTCATTACTTTGATGTATAGCAGCGAGCTGTACCTTCGTCCACACAACACAACACTCACACAGCTGTCAGACTGGTCTGAGGGCTTCTGTGGAGCACAACAGATGTTTTGGCTTTGGGGAGCCTCGTCGTCAAATACTGCCTGGCAGTTTTGGAGCAGTAGAGATGGTCATGCTTGTTGGGATTCTCGCCCAATGTGATACACAGATCCCTCTTTGTGAACGTGGCCTTCTAGCCCAAGTTCACAGCCAGTGTGTGTGTGTATGTGTGTGTGTGCGTACATGCACACACGCGCGTTGCGTATTCCCATTTGTGAAAGAGGAAGGGAGAAGAGGGCGGTGACGAGTAGGTTGAAGGAGGGCTTTATTTCCTCGGCCTGCTGACAGATGTTTTGACTGCGTGCATGTCTGTATGTCTGTCTGTGAGCGAGCGAGCGAAGGAGTGAATGAGTGGAACAGCGGCTTGCGGTCACAGGCCGCATCTGTCCCAGTGACTGAGGTCACCGCATAATTGCCAGTGTGATCCTCTCCAGTTCGGCATTTGCTGCTGCGCCGCCGCTGATAGGCATGGCACTGTGTGCTGTCTCCCCCAACACATGCCACACGATAAGAGCGATGGCCATTTGAACCGCGCTGGTTGAAGAGGTCTCTCCAGCAGCCCAGCCCAGCCCAGCCCAGCCCGGCCAAGTCCTCCATCCCAGCCCCAGTTCTCATGCTCCTCTGACCCCTCTTGTGTGGCGGCTGGGGGAATGCCCGTACTGACAGTCCACAGGCCCCGAGCAGCCCAGGGGACAATGCTGCTGCTGCCGCTGCTGCTGTTCCCTATTGGACTGTGTGCGTGTGTTTGTCAAGTGCTTGAGCCTGGCTGAGTGATTGCACAGCAGATAGAGCAAGCGAGTGAGTGTGCAAACGCTTGAGGCGGACTGAATGTTATTTGGATTAACGGTGAGCGATTTAGGGTGATTGCAAGTGTTTATGGTTCTATGCACATTTCAGCTGTAATTATTTCATGGTGTGTATGTGTGTGTGTGTGTGTGTGTGTGTGTGTGTGTGACTGTGTCTGTCTGTCTGTTTGCTTGTGTATAAAGTGGATTTTTCCAAAACAACCTTGGATTTTAATGGAATCTCCAGCTATTCTTATCTTTTCCTGTTACATCCTTGTCTGACTGCAGACGAGTCAATTCGTATGTAGACTCTGGAGAAAGAGAAAACAGGGAATAAGGAACAATGGCTACAATCTACAGTTTATTTCACCCAACATGCCGTTTCCCCTGTGCTTTCCCATGGGTGGTGAAACAAAAGGTTATGTCAAATGAAAAGAGAGCAAGAATTAGCTATTCTAATACTGGCTATAAAAACCAGGGGGGCTTTCTGCCATAACTCAGCAAAGGCAATTAGCACACCACTATTCCCTCTCACCATCTCTCATAAAGTCATGGTGGAAATAAAAATGCACCATCATTCATTATTCCAGTGACAGTGTCAGTTTATACGTTTTATAGTCTTCCTGCCACTCAGTCATTGCTGGAATCCTGTTTAGTTTGATAGCATATGAAGCTGTTCCTTGAATACGTAAACGCGCCTCATCACTGGCTGACATTTATTTGCTTGTTTCATAATGGTCACGCACAGTGGGAGCTGACCTTCCTGGGATGTATTTTAATGTCTTGCAATTAGACCTTGGGGTTGTCACTCTTTCATTATCACCTGCAGGATAACACTCACCAAGGTGCCGGAAGCAGCGCTACAATGTGTGATGGGTACAAAATGGCATCCTCCCAGTTGTCACTCCCCAACCTTGAACCTGTGTGAATGATGCCATGCCACCCATGTGCCATACCCCTCATCCTCATAAAGTGGATTCAGTCGTATTGCAATGTCAGGTCCACTGGGGAGGGCTGTGTTTGTAGCCTGTTAAACCCGCCCCTCGTACTTCATTTCATTTTGTACAGAGAGTCTGGACCGGAATCTCTTGAGGGTCATTTAGTCGGCCCCAGCAAGACCAATCCAATCAGCGAACAGAGGGTGTGTTCATTAGCCGTGACGCTGACCTTGTGTGCTACATTTGAATTGTAGTGGGTAGGTAGGCTAATTGCATACGTGACGACCAGGCATTAGCGATTGGGTAAAGGCAGAGGCACTTTTTTCAAACTTCAGCAGAGTCCACACCTCCAACAAATAATTTCTGACGGTGTCTGTTCCAGACCCTCTGTACAAAATGAAATGAAGTACGAGGGGCTGGTTTACCAGGCTACTGTGTGTGTACGTTGAATGTGAACTTTCTGCACTAAAATATGTGGTAGAGTGTTTCATAGGGATAAAATGAGTTCAAATGTCTGGAAGTTTAGCCCAAAGGATAAGCATAGACTAAAGCTAGTACTTTCCTTGGAACGTCTGCTTTTGGTTCTGAAAGTAAGCTCAGATGTAGACATTCCCTGTGCACTCTTCACTATCGTGCTTCCCTTTAGTCAGTGTGACCTAACCCAGCAGCTAAAGGAATAAGACACTAACATATTGAGGTAATATGCCTTTTGATAGGATTACCACTCAAAGGAAGAACCCCAAGTGAAAGCTGCTGCACGCTGTCAACAGCTCCCCTTTTTATTTGGTCGTATAAAGAGTGGCATGCCAGGAGGTCATGCTAAGCCCGATTCCCCACGGCCACACTGGGGAATAGCTGGAATACTTCGGCCCCCTTTGGCCCGTTGCTAATCAGGACCACATCCGCAGCCGGTTCCAGTTTTCCAGCGGATCACGCGCTGAGCTGCCTTGAGCAGGGCCCCGACACGTTCCGCCCCCTACACTTAATGGGGCCATCAGAGTGATGCCATAGAAGAACAGTCGAGGCAACAGTTCTTTTTAAGAACCATTTGATGTCGATATGACATAGCATAGCCCATTATTTCTAATGTGCAGAACCTTTCACATAATGTAATGTTCAACACAGAGTTTTCAGTCTTCATGGAACCATCCAGAGATTTAAAGAACCATTTAAACATCTTTATTTTTTAGAGTGTATGCCCTGCCATGCCTCCGGCAACAGCCCCAAACCCCTCCTGTGGGACGGCCGAAAGGCTCTCGACTGCAGCCGGTCCAGAGCTCCCGGTCATGATTGCAGATTCTAAGATGGAGGAGACAGGAAGTGCAAACTGGTCAGAATCCGGATTTCTTATTGACCACCTGAGACCCATTTGGTACTAAACTGGCCGTGAGAAGCCCTCTAGGCAGAACCACCACACCATATGCTAGTCTTAGAGTAGTAATTGTTTTGCCTAAATTCAGCCGCCTGTCTCTAAGCGCTGCGATGCTGAAAGGGACTGTCTTGCTCGGTGTAAGGACACAGTGTCATGCCACCAAGGAAAAGGGCAAATACTTAACATTTAAGTCTGTTTTCTTCTCCCCCATTTTCTTTATTAACTGCCCGTAATTCACTCCTTGCCTGAACATTTAATGAGGAATTTCATTTCTATTAAAGATACAAATGTAGCCTTTAAAGGAGATTGAGATGCGGGGCAGAAGCAGCCATTCAGGGCCACTTTATCTCAGTGCTCTGTTCATTAGCCTGGTGTAATTGTGTTAGCACAAACGCATTGGGCAGGAACTGAAATATTCAGCTGGAAAGGTCAGACGGTGACATGACACAGTGTGCTTAAACTCTCACATGATTGATCTCCCCCCCCCGCAGAAGCACAGAGACCTTTGGTCTGTCTTTTACAAAAAGAAAATAAGTTTAAACCAAATCCAGTGGGTGATGACTAATGGTTTCTGAGAGTGTACAAAATGTATATGTCAGTGTTTTCTGCAATGGTCACCTTTTCCTTAGCTCGTTCTGTCTCCAGAGTTGGGTTTTCTTCAGACCCCCATTTCTGAGACTGGAAGACAGCATGTTTTTCTAAAGATACTCTCAGGTTTAGAATAGCATCACCTCCATTTAGCACTCTGACAAACGCACGGACTAACTGTTGCCCGTCTGGCCTACCAGCATGCTGTTGGCACCAGAGCCCGTGTCACTTCTGCTCATCTCCGCTCAAGCTTGTCCTTCATGTGTGCCATCCCGCCTGCCACTGAACTCCCACAGATTGCCACTTCAGAAGGTAGTCTTCATCTACCCAGCAAAAAACCTTCATGGGGCTGTTTGTGCGTGTGTAGATAAGGACACGGTACCAAATGAATGTCCAGATTCAGTGTGTAATAAGTTGTGATTGTTACGGAGAGACCCTTTGCATATTGGGTATTTTTACACAAATGTACACGCATAATAAGAGATTTTGTTTTTAAGGGGGGAAAAAGCGGTAAACAGGAAGCAGGAAGAGCAAAGATACACACACCTGTAATGGGAATTAAAGGTCCACTCAATTTTTTTCTCTGGTATTCACAAAACACTCTGGCTGCAGCCACAGCTTTTGTGCTATTCAGAGGAGACGGGAAAGGCTTTTCAGTAGATAATAGGAGATGGCTCGATAATAGCCTTGCTGCAGTTGTAACAGCAACAACAACAACAAAAATTTGTTAGTTGTCTTTGCCAGTTCTACTCAATCTATTCTGGTCTTCCATGCTTCTTCTGCTCTCCCTCTCTCTTTTTTGATCTATCTATCTATCTATCTATCTATCTATCTATCTATCTATCTATCTATCTATCTATCTATCTATCTATCTATCTATCTATCTATCTGTCTGTCTGTCTGTCTGTCTGTCTGTCTGTCTGTCTGTCTGTCTGTCTGTCTGTCGGTCTGTCAGCCTGCCTGTCTGTCTGTCTGTCTGTCTGTCGGTCTGTCAGCCTGCCTGTCTGTCTGTCTGTCTGTCTGTCTGTCTGTCTGTGCCCCTCTCTGTCATATACGCACATGCACTCTCTCTTCCTTACTCACCAAAATACAGACATACTCTGAGTATTTGCAAATGGAAATATGTCAGGGCTGTCCCACAAGGCGAAAGGAAAACCTTTTTGTCATTACTTGTCTTCTATTGCTTGGACCTGGTGCAGCTAAAATGCCTGAATTAGCTCTGTGGGACCTATTAAGCCCAGAGAAGAGTGAGGTAATGGAGGCAGATCTATTAGCGTGCCCGGAGAAGCGGCTTGATTGCATTGTTTTTGTCTCTGTGAGCGAGTTGTTACTTTATGGGTGAGTCTCCCTCTCAGGTATTTAGGCCAGTTGCACTTGAGTTCCTCAGTGTGCTCCATGATCATACGCTCTGCCCATATTGATTCATCCGAAAGTTTGAAAGTGGCTGTGATAGTTCTTGCATCATACAAGACCTTGCAATTACCATTACCAAAACCTTACCATTTGTTTGGCACTCTCGTCAGGGATTCAAAATCTGATTTGATTTTGATCTGAATTGATTTGACGCAAGAGCCCGCATAAACAGGACATTGCGTTGCTGTGACAGTGCATTTTTACGCCACACAAGAGCCCGCATAAATGCGGCATTGCGTCGCTGTGACACTACATTATTGCGTCACGCAAGAGCCCGCATTAATGGGGCAATGCGTCATTACGTCATTTCGTTACTGTGTTCATCCGCTCCGGTGCCACTGGACTGCAAGAAATGTTGTCTTGTTGTGACCTTGCCAAACTGTAAAGCACTTTGAGCTGCATCTTGTATGCATGAATTGTGCTATACAAGTATAGATTATTATTATTATTATTATTATTATTATTATTATTATTATCATTATTATTTTTATTATTATTATTGATCTAATTTAAAAACAGTGATGAACAAACCAGTTCATTTTTTGTGTCAAACACATGCTATAACTAAACTACTACAGAACGACAACTGAGACGTCTGCAGTATGTCTTTTTTTTAAAGGGGTTGGGGGGTGTTAACAGGCAGCTGTCTGAGGGGTTACAGTGTCACATGCACTAAATGCCTTGATCAATGTTGAGCAGTGTTCCCAAGTCTTGGCTCGGATGCACCATAACAGCAAGCTGATGTACTGCTGCATGACCTCTTCATCCTCCTCATCCTCGCCCGCAGCAGGGCCTAGTCATAGCACTTCCGCAACACCCAGCTCCGCACAGGAACCCTTCAGTGTCATCCTGTTTACTTACACACAGACCGCTGGCCACCTCCTTGAACTCTCGTGGCCTCATTGGTAGCAATAACAGAGGTGAAGCTATCTGAAGCAATCTTTTATTTATTTTTTTAAATACAGATGTAGCCTTGAACAGGAAGGAAGCCTGATGGAATGTGACCACATTGTCAGTTGTCCGTGCTCAGCTAAGCCACTGCCGTTCCTTAAGCAGTGACGCTGTCCTTTTCTATGGAGGCACAACTCAAATAATCATTTCTTTGCTTTTTGTTACTCTTCACTGTGTACAATGTTGTGTAAGCCCCAGAACTGCAGAAACGGCATTCTTGCCATTTTCAAGCTCTCTCTCTTTGTCTCCGTCAGCTTTTTTTATTTTCCTCCCCTTCTTCTGGGAGGACTTGTTTTGTACTGTGTGTATGTACCTCATGGCCAAAGTGAGGCTGTGGTGCCAGCAAGGTCCCACTCAACACTCTGCTCATCACTCTGGCGTCACCTTTTATCTGCTATGCAGCCCCCCCAAATCTCTCAGGCAGCCATTTGACTGGAGCAAACCTGCGCTGTAAGGGTATTATCTTTTCAGCGCTATGGAATTGAATCCCATTTGCTACAAATCATTTGGGTGACAAAGCCGGCTTCGGTCCTCCTCTCTGCAGACAAACTGCAGCTGATCTGATAAGGCTGTCGTCATTCTGTGTTAATTTATGGATGGATGGATGCGCACAGCCAGTAATACTCTGCATTGTTCTAAACCAAAACTTTCAAAAGTCAATTATGTACTCTATTTACCAATCGGTTTATGCATTCATATTGTCCAGTATAACTTGTGCCATCTAGACTTTTGCATTTTGCATGATTTGCATGATTGCATTTTCTGGCGAACTTTATACAGTTCTTGAAAATTAAACTTATTGTTATTGTTATTGTTATATATAGGCAAGATTCATTCTGAAAGGACTAGTACTTTGGATTAAACTCATGAATTTCAGGTTGGCATTATCCAAACACACAAAACCTTAATTTTCTCTTTTCTAATTTTGCTTCATTAAGTCTACAAGAGTTAGAGTACAGTAGCAGAGGAGAGGAGAGGAGAGTAGAGTTACTTTATTGATCCCGAAGGAAATTAAGGAACTTAATTAGTTAACGCCAGCTAATCAAATTAGTGATAGCTACATATTCAAAAACAGTGCTTTTAAGCCTGTTCTGCTTCTTCTCACGAGTCCACTGTCAGATGTCTGACTGGCACGCGGTAGGTTTTACTGCTGACTTTGGGCTTCTGACTGGGTGAGGGCTGAGGCTTTCTGTAAAACCATAGAGAGGAATGTCTTTGGAATGTTGCCTTGACTGTGCAGCAAGCCTGGCTCACAGAGGCCTTTAAAACTGCAGTACAAACTGCAGTATCTACAGTAAGATATGCTTAAACGTGAACACAGGGCACACAATGTACTGAAACAAAATGCACACAATGTAACTGAAAGTCACATGTTCTATTCTTCTGTGCGCCATAGTAACATGTGCTTTGTGGTCAAACTGAAACAGCTGTGGTGAGAAAGAGTGAACGGCAGTTCCCTCTAAAACAAAACGTTTTAGGTAAAATTCTGAACAGCAGTAATGATCACGAGGACCTTCATGTGTCACATTGTGTGTTACTTGTGAAGCATTGGTGTGTGTGTGTGTGAGTGTGTGTGTGAATGTGTGTGCGTGCATGTGTGCGTGTGCATGTGTGTGTGTGTGCGCGTGTGCGTGAGTGCATGCGTGTGAATGTGCGAGCGTGCATGTGTGTGCGTGCATGCATGTGTGTGTGTATGTGCACAACCTTGTGTATGTATGAGCTCCTTGCATTAAGTATGTGTGTGGGCATGCGTGCACCAAGACAACGGAGGCGTGCTGCTTCCCACTAGGTTGTGGGTTTCCCTGCGGCTCTGGCAGGGGACCTGGCCTCCAGCAGGCAGCCCACTGACGTGGCGGCCTGTGTTCATTTGCCTAAGTCAGGTGCACGGTTTCCTCCCTCCTTGCCCGTGTTATTACTGGTATTCTCAAAGCAATAAATCAAGTCAGGGACTGTGGCCCTTGGGCTATTATCTGAGCAGACAGCTTCAGCTGGCTAAAAAAGCTGCCATGCCAAGGACGGTTTCTTTTTTTTTAATTGATATATTTGTTTCACAACACTGCTAGTATCTACTCCTCTGGCAAAGGGTTTGGTTTCTGCTCCAACGTTTAGTGCCGAATTAAGTTAGTCAGACTCATTTATGTGTTCTGTGTCATTTGCTTTTTGTATCGCTGGGTGTAATCGCTTCCCTCATTGTCAAATAGATGAGAAGACCTTCTCCTCTGCCATCTCTTTGTCTCACCGAAGAGGACTGCTTTATGTGGAGCTATTTTTGTTAAGGTCTATTTTAGTCTGGAAATGGTTGAACAAACCGCTCTCAAATACACCTTTAGTGAAACTCTGAGCTCTTCATCAGCATGTTTTTGTCCTAGAAAAGTCAAAGCATTGACAGATTTCTCTGTGTATGTCTGTGTGTGTGTGTGTGTGTGTGTGTGTGTGTGTGTGTGTGTGTGTGTGTGTGTGTGTGTGTGTGTGTGTGTGTGTGTGTGTGTAAAATTAAATTATAGGTCAAATAGTATTAAATGCAAATTCACAGCAAATGCACCATTGTGTTCTGTGTTTACTCAAAGTTTGTATAGTTGTAATCTGCTGCTACTCTTGGGAATTGCACAACAGTCTCTCCCTCTGTAAGCATTCCCAGCAACCTATTACTGTAAATGATGATTGTGACAAAGTGCCCAGATTACTTGATACTTGAACCAGATTTTGTTTTCCTTACGTGGTGCCCTGGTTTCCTATTTACCAGGCAGTCTGTAGACGTTTGTGCTGTTGTTTGCACACACACACACACACACACACACACACACACACACACACACACACACACACACACACACACAGTGTCCTACTCAAAGGCGTACTACTACCCTGAGTGTGTGGTAGACGGAGGAAGAGGCTGGGATGTGTCCCCTCATCTCTGGCCTGTGTGTGAGGCGATAAATACTGCCTCCCACACAGTGCTGCCATTGTTGTGATGGGCCGGAGAACACTAAGTTCATCTAACAGATAATCATGGCCGCCGGGCAGATGACAGAGCCACTGTTACTCAAAGTGTGTCTGTGTGTGTGTGTGTGTGTGTGTGTGTGTGTGAGAGGGACAGTGTGTGTGTGTGTCTGTGTCTGTGTCTGTGTCTGTGTGTCTGAGTCTGTGTGTCTTGAGCTCAGAGAGGGCAAAACCAGGACAGCTTCGGGGACTCAACCAAAATCTCCTCACATGATTATCATCTGACCCAAGCTATGTATTAGTGGGAACGTATTAAGAGCGGCTTGAAGCTGGTGTTAGCACTTGAAAGCCAAAGGTTGATGCCAAATTCGGGCGAAATAAACAGGCTCTATAGTTTTTTTGGTAACACTTTATTTTACGGCTCCTTTACAGTGTATCTAGATGTAACAACATGTCGTATTATGTACTTACACTGTACATTCCTAACACTAATCCTAATCTTAACCCTTGCCCTACCCTGTGGTACAGTGTAAGTACATCATGCTACATATTGTTACAAATGTTGTTGCACTGTATTTCATGGTGTAAGTATACTGTAACAGGGGCCGTAAAATAAAGCCCTACTGTTTTTGCTTTATTAGCACTGGTTCTCGGTGATATACATGCCTTTGCCTTGCATCGGCAGCATCATTTTTTAATTATGGCACTTCTCAAGGTGAACCGGTGAGGTAGTCCGCTGCGATTGTGTTGTGCTTCAGCCATAGCCTCCAGCTATCTCTGTCCTCCTCCCTCTCCCCAGTCAGTGCTGCCTCTGATGCTACTGCAGAGAGTGTGAAATATTTAAGGGCACGTCGAGGTCTGCTAGCCAAGTGTTTTAGGGAGAGTCAGAGCCTGAGCAGAGTATGTGCTGTCAGCCCGCCTGACATGCTCATTAAATGTTGTATAGGATTCCCCTCTAGGCCCTATGGTCAGATATTAATGTTTATGTATTATGACTTGTTTTTCTCCCCGAGTTTGGGAGGGCTTTCAAGACTTGGCAAAAATCAATAAGGGAATGTTCCACTTTCTCTGCCAGTCTTATGATGTATTTTTCCTTCCCTTCTCTCTCTTGTGTTTCTGCAGGGCTGGTGGTCACGTCATTGTGGATGATGTTATAGAGGACACATAGGCATTCTGGGAAAGAGCTAAGAGGACACTGGCTCAGTGAGGTGCGTTCAACACTCTGAGTGTCCCTGCGGTCGTCCCAATTTCGAGAGTGCTGGCTGGTGCACGGTGCGGCTTGGGACCAGATCATCGCCCCGTGGTGCTCAACATGTGGCCGTGCGGCAGGCGAGAGGGCCGAGCTGCCCTGACCCTCCGCGACTACTTCCTCTTCCCGATCTTGCTGTTCTTGGCCGCGGCTGCCACCGCTGCCTCTGCCTCTGCCTCTGCCTCTCCGCACGCCTTCCAGACCTTCAGCCCTCCCGAGGGAGGCCTCACTCACCTGGTGGTCCACAACAAGACGGGGGAGGTGTACGTGGGTGCCGTCAACTGGATCTACAAGCTCTCCAGCAACCTGACCAAGCTGCGCAACCACATGACAGGGCCCGTGGTGGACAACGAGAGGTGCTACCCGCCGCCGGGGGTCCAGTCCTGCCCCCACGAGCTGGTGCAGACCAACAACATCAACAAGCTGCTGCTGCTGGACTATGGCCAGAACCGCCTGATCGCCTGCGGCAGCACCTCTCAGGGCATCTGCCAGTTCCTGCGGCTGGACGACCTCTTCAAGCTGGGGGAGCCGCACCACCGCAAGGAGCACTACCTCTCCAGCGTGTCCGAGGCCGGCACCATGTCTGGGGTGGTGATCAATGGCTACGAGAGTGGAGGCAGCACGGGAAAGCTGTTCGTCGGCACGCCCATCGAGGGCAAGTCCGAGTACTTCCCCACGCTCTCCAGCCGCAAGCTGATGGCCAACGAGGAAAACGCGGACATGTTCAGCTTCGTGTACCAGGATGAGTTTGTCTCGTCGCAGCTCAAGATCCCCTCCGACACCCTCTCCAAGTTCCCCACGTTTGACATCTACTACATCTACAGTTTCAGCAGCGAACAGTTTATCTACTATCTCACCTTGCAGCTGGACACCCAGCTCACCTCGCCAGACGCTAGCGGCGAGCAGTTCTTCACCTCCAAAATCGTGCGGCTGTGCGTGGACGACCCTAAGTTCTACTCCTACGTGGAGTTCCCGATCGGCTGCACCAAGGACGGGGTGGAGTACCGTCTGGTGCAGGACGCCTATCTCAGCCGGCCAGGGACACGGCTGGCACGCTCACTGGGGATTTCCGAGCGAGAGGAGGTCCTCTTCACAGTCTTCGCCCAGGGCCAGAAGAACCGGGCCAAGCCACCCAAGGAGTCGGCTCTCTGCCTGTTTACTCTGCGGAAGATCAAGGAGAAGATCAAGGAGCGAATCCAGTCTTGCTACAAAGGAGAGGGGAAACTGTCCCTGCCCTGGCTTCTCAACAAGGAGCTGATCTGCATCAATTCGGTAAGCTGGAGAGCTGGTGTTTATGATAGACATATCACAGTAATGTTATGACGTGTACATTTTACAAGCCATAATAGCATTGTTGTTTATTTCTTCAGTAAGCAAATGTTTGTTCCTTAGAACACAATGCATGTCAGAATGTAAATTTGCATTTCACCATTTTCTGTTGAGTTTCTTGTAATTAGATAATTGAATGCAGCTGTTTTCACTGGTTGGGCTTTATTCTTGTTAGTCTGTTAACACAGGCAAAGGCTTTACTGTTGTGGTGGGCTGTGTAGTTTTTACTGTGCTGCAGAGTACTGGATTGCCTCATACATTGGGTTCCCATTTGCCTGGGCACCGCCTCGCATACTTCGCCTCCCCCATTGGCCCTCGTCCTCCCACTCGCTGACATCATCTCCTAGGTTAATATTAGCCTGCTTTGGCCTGAGGTCCGCTCTGTCCGGCTGCACGGGGGGATGATTGATGTAGTCGTCCTCTCTATCCACTCGCGTCCCTCCTGGGAGCCCCCTTGGTCCCGAGCCTGCCTGAATGGACTGAGTGACCAAAGCGTAGGCGTGTGAGCCTGCATTCATTTGCGGCTCATCAGCTTTTTGTCCTCCATTGTCCCGTTTTGTTAGCCTGTAGTACCGTCCTCCTGTTCTATGCAGCAGTGGCCCTCTGACATAATTAGCTTTTATCTTGAATTTCCTGAGAGAAGATGTTGGAGAGATAGAAAAATGTCTTGAAAGGTTGGGAAGAAACAGAAAAAAAATACATGTCCAGTGGAGGGATTTAGAGAGACAAGAAAGTCTGTGATATTAAAAAACCAAGCAGATGAGCAGAGAAGAACTTGTGTCTGTGCCATGACTTTGCCACTGATATTGAGATGAAACTGTGTCTCGGTGCCATGGGCGACCTGATAATGCATTGAGTGATATTGGTTTCACAAACTAGCTCAGATTTATGAACGAGGGTAGCTCATTTTCCCAGGAAGGACGAGGACTCAGTCTGACCTTTGATGATGCCAGCGCTGTGCCAGCTGAGACCAGGCCCTCTGTCTTGACACAGATGTTCACGTGTGGTAGCTCCTGCCATGCGATTCTGCCCTCTGGCGCCGCGCATTGACAGTCAGGCTGGCAGTCCTGGAGTTTTGTATTGACAAACGGCCAGCCAACATTATCTATAATAACCGCAACCGCCATAATGACTGGCCTGGAGCAATCTACCCAGGTAATGACGGCAGCACGCTCGGCTGAATCGGATGAAAAGATAACGCTGGCAGCGCTCACCGGTCCACCATGCTGCCTCCGGCTTATGAATAATTCCCCCCACTCGCTTAATGTTCCTCATTTGTTCTCCTTCGCAATCAGTGCCATGCCTCTTCAAGCCCCTTTTGTCTTTCCGTCAACAAGCTTACACACTCTTGTCGTGTCCGCCTCCCTTTGACTTGAAGCAGAATGTTATCTCCTCAAGGTAGAAAACAAACAAGGAGAACAGATTTCTTGCGAGAATTCAGGGGGAGGATAGTGACGAGATGAGACGGGCAGGGCAGATGGATGTCCAAGCTCCGTTGATGTCTCTCTCTCTCTCTCTTGCCACCAACACCTGTGCGCTTCCTTGCCTTAACCCGATGCATGTATGGAAATGAGATTCAGAACATGATGGGGCTTGTTTACCATCTGCTCCAACGCATGCAATCGATCAAGGACGTGTCAGTGGGGCGTGAAATAATGATTTCATAAAGGCTCTGTGTCTCGCAGTGTGGCAGTAACCTCACCGTCTATTGGCTGTGACCTTCATCAGTCTCACGGTGACGGCTCCTTTCATGTAATTCATAATGATACACGGTTACATTTTTTATATATTTTAATTACATTATGCAAAGGCAGTAATTCGGGGATAAAGGACAGATTCTAGGGAGAAGGTGCATAGGCATAGGTGTCCCCTTGTGCTTCTAGTGTTGATGGAGATAACACAAATATGTCTGCTTATTTGTTCATACCACCTCAACGGATAGCCACATACTTTTACTGTGCTTGTCAGCTTGTTAAAAGAGATGTTCAGTGTGAATCAATCCATAGCCCTGTTGTTCGAAGTCAAAGAGTGCTGTTGGTAAGAAAAAAGAAACAGAAAATTTGATGCAACATAGACCAACAATTAACTGATAGCTAAAACTAACTGAATGGGGCACAGGGAAATAAAACTGAATGTTAGTTTCTATGCCTTATTCAGTAACTGTTAGCTTCCAGTAAATTTTTCTGTCTATATTTCTTCAATTTTTTTTTTTTTTCGTTCTTTTTTTCCTACCAACAGCACTCTGTGACCTTGAATAACAGGGCTATGGATTGATTCACAGCGAACTTCTCCTTTAAGGACAATAAACATCTCCTGTATGGCTCTGTGATTTTGTGTCCAGCTAGTGGGCTGCTTCTGCACGATTTATGGGCGGCATTGACATCAAGGTGAAAGTTTTAAAAAGTTCCAGGTCACCTTCCTTGCCAGCTGCGGGCTTATTTCCAAAGTTGTGTATCCTGCCTGTAAAAACGAGGAGAAAATGGATTAGCATTGCTAATGAGGCTTTTAGCATGTCCTCAGGAGACATAAAAGAGGAAAATAAACACCAACAACGGAATCAAAGGGCTCGTTTTATTACTTTCTCTGTGGCTGTTTGGCATCACGCATATAGCTATGGAGTGAAATTGGATGTGAATTTGGTGTCTGTGTTTGTCAGGCCTGCCTTCATCACTAGGCAATAAAACCTTGTTTTCTTACCAAATTATTTTTTTGTGATACTTGAAGTAGAGGCAGTAGCGTCAATGAAAAAAAATAAACAGAGTAGCAATGGCTTTGATGCAAATCCCTGCCCAGAATAACTGCCTCTATCAGCATGTATCTCCTGATCTCTTGGCTGGTGACTTGGATCGCTAGTGGTTATCACGTCTTTTCCACTTTCTATGTTCCTTTAGCTCCCATACTGATGCTTCAAAGATTTTCTTTCTTGTCTTTTAATCTCCCTCTTATTGAAGGCTTGCAGATAAAGGTCTTTGCGATTAAATCGTGGCAGTGGACACTATTCAGCTGCTGTAGATATGCTCTCCTAGGCTTGCTCTAACCCCCCCCCCCCCCCCCCCCCCCTGCACAGGAGTCGACATTTAACATAGCCCATAAACGTGAACATGAAGAATATCCTTACATACACACCCAGATATGATGTCACCTGAGCGCACTGGAGATATATGATCGTTTGTGTGGGGAAA
>CM050206.1:16924077-16929077 GCA_027475355.1 Coilia nasus | reverse complement strand
TCCACACTCTTTTGCATCACCGTATGCACGCAGATTTCCTCCTGAAAACGCTCGCCTTAACGCGAAATAAAAAGTGTGAAGATGCGACCCCACTTTTGCGTCATCTGTTCAGACTGTCATCATTAGGGTTGCCACCTATGTCTGAAAAAAATACCTCTGATGAAGGCTTAACGCCGAAACGTCAGCAAGCCAAAAAATAAAAGTGGTGATCACGTAAAGTAGCAGTGTTGCGCTCTTCCTCTGTACTGAAAACGTACTGAAAAAATACCTGGACATTTCGGCAACCCAATCAACCTTTTTGCTTATAAGCTTATAAGTAGCGACCCAGGTGTCAGTGTCCCGGGAGAATATTTTTTTCCCCGCGACAGACCATTAAAAACTGGGACAATCAGGTAGCTACACTGGTCACCATATAAACATAGCCTCAGTTTTAAGACCATGGACCACGTGATTCTAACAAGCACACAAATCATCAGACAGGTAGATCAGTTTATTAGTGAAATCACCTGTATTAGGTGCACACAGGCTGAAGCTATACATGGTAGAGCTGTTATTTTCTGAGGCCAGAACCTTCACCTGTGTGTAAAAATATGAGTCCTCCCAGAGCTCAGTTCTTGGTTGGAAATATACTATGACAGTCTTCCTGAGAATATTGAGGCATCACGGAACTCAAGTTGTTTGCAAGAGCTTGTAAACGGTGACAATACTGTCAGAGACCTGTCTGCTGGGTAGGCTAAAAAGACAAAAAGTTTGTTAGGAAATGCTGCATTTTTTTTGTTGCTATGCTGCAGCACGCGTTTTCTTGTACAACACAAGGATCACTGAGCACTTGGGTTCGGCTGAAGTGAAATAATTTGCAGGTCTTGGAGTTTGGAGCCTGGAAGGCTGTCGCAACAAAATTTGTGGGTGGTGCGGAGTTTCCAGTGAAGTTAGCCGTGATGTGAAAGCCCCCTTTAGAGACATCGCTCTAGTGCTCTTACAGTTTTAGTTTTACTGGCCAACTCCTGAGCCACAAGGGGAAAAAAAGCTTACACTCTTACGTTACTGTCTAATGTATAAATGGCAGGCTAACTATGTGCCGCTATTTGTTTTGAAGGAAGTTTGGCCCCTTGAATAAACACGGAGCACAGCTCCGTTAGCTCTGGTTCACGTTTGCGTTAGGCCGGATTACTTGCTTTTTTGCTCTTTGCTCGTTTGTTTTCTTCCTGGCAAAATGTCAAAGGTTAAAAATAATCATAGTTGCTCGTACTCCAACTTGTTTTCCCTACAGCATTTCTGTAATAGCAGCTTTGACATGTAGCCTGTTAGGAGTAAGCCTCGGCGTCTATTAGTCTCAGGCGTCAGGGGTGTGTGTGTATGTGTGTCTGTGTATGTGTATGTGTCTGTTTGTGTGCGTGTATATGTGTGTGTGTGTGTCTGTGTGTGTGTGAGTGTGTGTGTGTATGTGTTTGTGTGTGTGTGTGTCTGTGTGTGTGTCTGTGTGTGTGTGTGTGTGTGTGGGTGGAATGGCGCTCTGCTGCTCTTGCCCGCTGTGTCTGTGAGTGTCTCCCGCCGCCCTGATCCTTAACCGCGTGTCACGAGCGAGTTGTCCCCCCAGTGGGCTGAGCCTGCCTCACCTCCCCTCTCCACAACACTCTGTTGTCATGACGGCGGCGTGGAGGGGAAATGGCGGCCACTGGGATTTTAGAAGCCTCCGGGGCCACTGATGAATGGCCGCTAATGAAGCCGCTCTCCTTGGGAGTCCGGAGCGATCAGGAAACGCTTCCTAAGGTTCTTGTTAGGGCTCTGAGGGGCTGTGTGGACACTGCTGGGTACCATGTGGTGGGACAGTGGGGACATCAGTCTCACACACACACATATGTACACATATGTACACACACACATTAATGTGCACACACACACACACACACACACACACACACACACACACATATACATACACACATAAACACACACACACACACACATACACACAGACACACACACACTCACACACACACTCACACACACATTCCCACACATACCCAATCACTGCTGCCCACCCACCCACACACTCACAACCACTTACTCTCTCTCACACACACACAAACACACACACACACACACACACACACACACACACACACACACACACACACACACACACACACACACACACACACACATACAGCATACCAACTGCACACCTCTCTCTCCCTAATGTATGAAATCCGTGCATGCTGGGTAATTTCCAGACAACATCTGGATATTGTTAACGTTATAGTATGGTTTAAATGGAATGTCAAAATTGGGTACGGTCTGCTCTTCAAAGCGTAAAGCATGTAAAAGTGTGTTCACTCATTCATTTGTAAGCTATGGAAAGAAAGGTTTACGTGTACCCCTCAGCTTGGTAGGGTAGGCTAGCTCTTCATCACTGGGACCATTTCAGTGCCTCACAGAAACTGTTTGTTGGAACAGAACTTTTTTTTTCTTTTTTTGGTAAATGGGATCTGCAGCCAGCATTGCAGTGCTTCAGCAGTAGGAGTGTAGCCATATCAGGACACTCTCCGTAATTGGATTAGCGCTGGTGGAGTGCTTTATTTGAGATTACACAGATTAAAAAACCCCAAAGCCTGTGCTGGGCCAACAAGGTTAAAAGCATCATCTGCGTTTTACGGCCGTCGAGATTGATGCCTTATAACGTGTTCGCTATGACCTTGGGTGCGATGGCCTATTTATTGCCTTGGTAGTCAGCACAGTCCAGAAAACGCACCAGGGCTGGGTGCTCTGAAGCAGAGCTGTGAAAGCGCTTCTGGAAAGGACACCGCAGGTTTCTGGGCTTTCTCCCATTACCCGTATATCAAAGACCGTTCCAGACGAACATGCTCTTATGCGCCCAAGTGCTTTATAAAAGTCACATTTTCCACGTTGTGCAGCACAGTTTGGAGGAGGCTAAATGTTTATCAAGAAGAAAGTTCCTGCGCCGGGTCCCAGGCTCTTTTGCCTGACCCCCCCATCTGATGTCGCTAAACCGGCGGTGCCATCTGTGAGTGTTTAAGGCGAGCCGGGTCTGCAGTTAAGCGTGCGCCGCACTTAAGGGCTGCCTGTTACCAGGCAATCGTGTCTGAGGAACGTGAACGGCATTCCCAGTGGAGCAGTGGCGCACATGTTTGGTTAAAACTACGCCAGGGGACCACGCAGAGCGCTGGGGGTGGGGAGCAGTGTTCAGGCAGGAGGACACAAACATGCACTTGGATAGACATATACACACACATAAAGACACACACACACACATATGCACACACACATAAAGACACACACACACACACACACACACACACACACACACACACACACACACACACACACACACACACACACATAAAGACACACACACACAAACACAGCCACACACATAAGCACACGCACACACACACACACAGCCACACACATGGACACACACACAGCCACACACATATGCACACAGACACACACACACACACACACAGACACACACACAAACACAGCCACGCACATAAGCACATGCACGCACACTCAGCCACACACATGTATGCACACAAACACTCTCACACACACACACACAAACACACACACACACAAACACTCACACACATAGCACTGCTTGCATTCTTGTACTTATTAAGTTGGTGTGTTCCTTTGCACCATGATGTTGTCAAAGGCAGAGCAGCAGGAACTAGGTCAGTAATGTTTGAAAATTGGCCGAAATTGAGTTTCCTACCTGGAACATTGAGGAGAGCACAGCTGCTTTCAATCCCGTCGTAGCAGGAAGCAAATGGATCCGGTTCAGTGACATAGCCTGCTGCCTTCACATGTGAAATGTTTGTGTGGTTTGCAGTGGACAGCCGTCCATCTGCCTTCACATGTGAAATGTTTGTGTGATTTGCAGCAGACAGGCATCCATCTGCACCGGCTGAGACATTCACATCATTCTCATCTGACAATCTCTCCTTTTTCTCTCTTTTCTCTCTCTTTCGCTCTCTTTCTCTTTGTCTCTCTCATTCTGTCTCTCCCTCTCGATTTTTCCAGTCTTGTTAAACTGGTAAACTTGTAAAACTGATCTTGCTCTCATGATGTTGTGTGAAACAATAGCTTTGCCAACAAAATAGTTGTTATTGTTAAAAGAAGCAGTGATATCTGCTGTTTGTGTGTGTGTGTGTGTGTGTGTGTGTGTGTGTGTGTGTGTGTGTGTGTGTGTGTGTGTGTGTGTTTATGTGTTTGTGAATATTTGTGTGTGGGTGTGTGTGTGTCTGTCTGTCTGTGTGTGTATGTCTGTGTGTTTTTGTGTTTGTGTGTGTGTGTGCATGTGTGTGTTAATGTGAGACACGTTACATGCAGCAGGTCTGTGTGGGTGAGAGTGTGTGTGCTGCTTGTGAGGAGCTGTGCGCATGGCTCCAGGTCTCCACCAGATGCTGGGGGGCAGGCACGGGTCAGGGCCAGCCACATAATCATGCCTCTGTGCCGGGCCGGCCTAGCCCTGGGGGCTGGGCGTCTGGGGTGGAGGGTCAGAGCAGTGTGGACCGTAAACATCTGTCTCACAGCCCGGGCCCGTTACTAGCCAGACACGGTGTGTGTGTGTGTGTGTCTGTGTGTGTGTGTGTGTGTGTGTGTGTGTGTGTGTGTGTGTGTGTGTGTGTGTGTGTGTGTGTGTGTGTGTGTGTGTGTGTGCAAGTGCACGAGTACTATTCTACTATTACACTCTCATTTTTTTCAGGCAAGTGTAAATTAGTTTGAAAGATAATGAGTGTCAAATATGCATAAAACATGCACACACACACACACACACACACACACACACACACACACACACACACACACACACCAATGCTTATTTAAAAAGTGTGATTGCCTCTCCGGTTGAAGGCGAAGGCTGTCGGGGACACAGCAGGATAAATCAAGCCTCACTCTAGACTAGACATGCAAAAAAAAAAACAGCAATATGTAAACATGGCCTAATGGCACGCCTCTCAAATAACTCATTG
>CM050206.1:16914077-16916577 GCA_027475355.1 Coilia nasus | reverse complement strand
ACGCTTCCGTGGGGGGTCGATCCACTCTCTTGGCATCCGGTCTCCGGCTCGATATTTTCAAAGCCGCCTGGCTTTGGAAGAGATGCACAATGCAACAGTGTTTGTCTGTGAGGAGAAATATTTTCCTTTGTAGAAAAGCTCGGCTGGGCTGATGGAATTTGATTTGTAATGAGCATGCTGTTGGTGTTGGAAAGAAAGAAAAATCTGGGAAGAAACTCAACTATTAAGGCTTTCAAGAAGCTTCACACACAAACACACACACATACACACACACACACACACACTCTTGCTAAGTTTGCTGAAACCCAGTCCTGTAGTCCTTGTGGGTGACCCCTGCTCGAGGTTTTTGCGAGTGTGTGTCTGGGAGAGGAGCCCTGACTAGGAGGTCTTGAGTCAGCGGATCTGAAACGATATCCCATGATTGGAATCGCATTTCCCCTTCGCCTCCAGCTCTTCCTGTGCCCAGGTTCAGAGCTGACTGCCGGTGTCATCATACACAAATCAATGGCCCATGCACATACCAGTGTGTGTGTGTGTGTGTGTGTGTGTGTGTGTGTGTGTGTGTGTGTGTGTCTATCTGTATGTCTATGTTCTCGGTTGAGTAATTGGAAACGAATCCTCCCCCATCTCTTTATAACTCCCGTTATCCTCAGAAGCGCAGCGTGTCTTGAGGACAAGAAGGCAAGATGGACCTGGCTAGCTTTTGTGTGTGTGTGTGTGTGTGTGGGTAGGTGTGTGTGCGTGCGTGTGTGTGTGTGTGTGTGTGTGTGTGTGTGTGTGTGTGTGTGTGTGTGTGTGTGTGTGTATCTGTATGAGGACAAGCCTAGCTCAACCTTGGCCACTTTCAAATATGTCTGCGCAGACAGCTTCAACTAGCCTGGTAAACCAGCCCCTCTTACTTCATTTCATTTTGTACAGATGGTCTGGTGCTCTATTGAGAAACGTTTTCTTCCTGGAAATGTGGACTCTGCTGAAGTTTAAAACAAGTGGCTCTGCCTTTACCCAGTCGCTAACGCCTGGTCGTCACGTATGCAATTAGCCTACCTACGCACTACAATTCAAATGTAGAACACAAGGTCAACGTCATGGCTCACGAACACACCCTCTGTTCGGTGATTGGATCGGAGTTGCTCGGTCCGCTTACATGAGATTCCGGTCCAGACCCTCTGTACAAAATGAAATGAAGTAAGAGGGGCGGGTTAACCAGGCTAAGCTTCAGTGGGACTCTCCTAAATGCAGCTTGATTAACCACAAGCTACAATATGAACCAGCACCTCATGAACCAGTTACCTCAGGCAGCAAGATGGACCTGGCTAGCTTTTGTGTGTGTGTGTGTGTGTGTGAGTGTGTGGTGCTGGCTCTCTGAGTGTGTAAAGCTGTGTTGAGTGCAGATCGTTGCGGGCAGTCTTGTTTTATTGCTATTCATTTGGAGTTTAAGTTTGCGCCGTGGCCTAATGAAATGTAAAGCTGCAGTCTATTGATGGAGGCTCATTGTAATTCTCCCGCCTGGCCAGAGCTGCTGGAAGGCCTTATTGATTCATTTGTATGAATATATAATCAGGGGTGTAAATCTTAGCAGTGGCAGACAGCTGGATGAGTGTTTGTGTGTGTGTTTACATGTGTGTGTGTACATGTGTGTGTATGTAGGGCCATGTGGGGTTTATTTGGTTAAGAGACCATGTGTGTGTGTGTGTGTGTGTGTGTGTGTGTGTGTGTGCGTGCGTGCGTGCGTGTGTGTGTGTTTGTGTGTGTGTGTATGATGCTCTTATCTCCGTCAGTAATTGTGCTGTGTGTGTGTTCCTTTGTGGATAATTTCCTCTCAGGTGGTGGTGGTGGTGTGTGGTGAGGGGTTGTTAGTGTTCGGCACCTGCTGCTAATGCCTCATGCATTACACTTCAGTGGCCATTTCAGCCACATAAGCACGAGTGGGAACATTAAGTGTTCGCTCCCAGCATCTGCCTACAGAAGGAAATTCCCATCTCTCTCCAGTATTCCCATTCCTCTCCAGTATTCCACCCCTCTCCAGTATTCCCATTCCTCTCCAGTATTCCCATCCCTCTCCAGTACTCCTATTCGGCCCGCTTCCCAATGCATTCCTCTCCAGTATTCCATTCCTCTCCAGTATTCCAGTCAGCATGCTCCTCTCATTCTCTTCTCCTCAATCTTGCAGAGTCGAGTTGACTGCATGTGGAGGCGTTTTTATTTCATTTATTTATTTTTTTCCGGCGATGCACTGTCATGGTGTTTAATAAATATGCCACATCCAGGAACCCCCCACCCCCCCACTCCTCCCCCACAGGGGGCTGCAATGCGATGGGCCTCGATGGTGTGATGCTGAGGTCTACTGTAGGTGTAGGTGGCCGCCACGCAGGTGAGGCGAAGTAAGGTGAGGCGAGGTGAGGCGAGGTGAGGCTCATCCGGTACGGCCGCCCGCTTCCCACTGCATCAGTCCCAGCGGGAGCCTGGAGCACAAGGTTACTGTCTGTGCTCTAATGGAATT
>CM050206.1:16884077-16909077 GCA_027475355.1 Coilia nasus | reverse complement strand
AACATGCCCACAGGACCGTGTCTTGAGCCCGACACTTTATGACAACGGTGGGAGAGGAGGGGGTGGGGGGGGGAGGGGGAAAGAGGGCAAGGGTGCCGCCCAGGACAGTGTCAGCTGATGGCTCGGAGAAAAAGTCGTCGACATAAGGGGTGACGCTGCGGTTATTTTCTGCACCCAGTCAAAATGTCACAGAAGTCACAAAAGACGCGGAGGACAGAGGGAGGGAGAGCGACGGTGTTCGAACAGCAGAGAGTCAGGATGTACAGTGTCTCAGGCCCTGCCTGGCGTCTCTCTGGCCTTGTTTTTCTTTCCAGAGGAGTCAGGTGGACAGGCAGACAGACAGGCTTCCTGCAAGCGTTAGGGTGAAGCAGGACATGACTTTATCGCATCTCGCGCATATCTGAGAGGAAGCCGGTCTAAGGGGGAGAGGCAGGGGACATTGGATAGTGGCTCTCCCATGACTCTGAGGCCGGATATGGAAAGATTCCTCTGTGGCTTTAGCCCCGATGAATAGGAGTCTGTCCTCACATTTACTTTGCTTTGAAGCTGCCACCACCACCAATGCAGCTCGTGTCACAAGGGTTGGTGCAGCCTAATCTGCTTTGGTCCTAGATTAACCACCCCAAGCCTCTGATGTCCAAAGATTTTTTTTGAGGGTGGGGGGGAGAAAAAAAGCTCCCTTTTGTGACTGCACCAGTCAGAAAGTCATCGAGGCAGGGGTGAAAGTTCGAGGGACCACCAGTTTAACGCATTGTGATGCTGCTGTGGAGCTCTTTTTGACCACCACCCTAAACCCTCGGACGTTTCTAAGCGATTCTAGGCTACTTTACTACGGTTGTTATGGTTACCATTCGTAGGCGCAATGATATGGATCGGTGATTCAAAATTTTGGGATCTACTTCAAAGGTAGCCAGTCATACAAAGTTCATTTCCACCTCATCAGCCAATCAGAAAAGGGAATTCCATTGTTGAGGGAGATAAACCGGGTTAATGCAGACGGTGATCCAGCTTGTGTAGCTTCTGTGTGTCAGCCTGTACCTCTCCACTGGACATGAGGGGCTTTAGCATCAACCCAGTGTAGCCCCAGCAAGACCTCTCACTCCCCTGGAACAGTTCAGTCATGCATGCCGTGTGGGCTTGCTTTGGTCCCCGCTATGCTAATCCCACCGTAGTGGCAGGGGTGGGGGTGGGGGTGGGGTAGTGACATGGGGCCTGGGCTGTGGAGCCTCTGATGGTCATCACCCCTCTTCAGGCCTTTGTGATTATCAAGTAGGTATCAAGCCCTTAGAGGGCCCCATGCAATCAGACTGAAGCGATCCTTGGGTAAGAGCAACCATGTGTCTGTGTGTTCACGCAAGCACACATGCACACACACACACACACACATGCACATGCACACACACACACACACAGACAGAAGGTGATCATAGTCTATAATTTTCATACTTTTTTAGATTAAATTAGATTCAACTTTATTGTCATTACACATGTATAAATACAGGTAACGAAATGTCGTTTAGCATCTAATCAGAAGTGCAAGAGCAGCAAGTGCGATATGTACAGTATATACAATATAGACAGTATGGTTGTAGTGAATTATGTACAATAAGTAGGGCAATATGAACATGTGGGAGTACTTTGTTGTTAATCTTTGTGGGGGATATAAAGAGATGTGCTATAAACAAGTATACAGTAGAGCTATTAATATATATGATGGGCTATGGACAAGTATACAGTTGTGCTATAAATATATAAGTTAGTAAATATGATATGTATGAACAATATGTACAAGATATATACCGGATGAACTATAACACAGAGATATACCAGATGAACTATAACACAGAGATATACAGGAGATATACAGTATTGACATATATTTCCTATGTGAGTGTGCATATGTGCTTTGTTGAAGGCTTCCTGACTCTGCCTGTCTGACTCTTCAGAGCATGTTCAGGTAGAAAAAGAGGGCTACACACACACACACACACACACAGACACACACACACACACACACACACACACACACAGACACACACACACACACACAAACAGACACACACAGACATTGTCACACCCTAGGGACTTGAAACAGTCGGCCCCCTTTGATCTCTCTGTGCCGGGTACTAAGAGTGATTGCCTCTTCCCTCCACCTTGTCACAGCCAGTGTGCACAACTCGGTGTGTCAAAAGACAGAGCCTGGAGATATATAGCAACCATATCTGTAATGGTAGGCATTCTCAATGTTTTTTTCCTTTCCCATTTTCTCCTTTCTTTCCTTTTGAAGCCAAGTGAAAATTGTCCCTTGGTGGTGGTGGTGGTGGTAGTAAAGAAACACACAGACACACACAACTCACACTTGCTGATACTGCGTTCAGTTGCAAAGGAGTGCAGTGGCGAAAGAGAAAGAAAACAAAAAGGACAGAAAGAGAGATAGAGAGAGAGAGAGAGAGAGAGAGAGAGAGAGAGAGAGAGAGAGAGAAGGCGCACGTAATGAGAGGTAGCGTAATTCTCCCATCTGTTGGGCCTCATTGTGCCAGATTCCATTGTGCCCAGATTGGCGCGAGATTACTGAGCATGATATCAAAGTGCCACTCTCAGCCCCTCAGCCAGAAGAGCAGACAGGAGAAAGGAGAGTGGGAGAATTGACACATTCCCTCTCAGACAAAAATCCTTTCTCTCCCTGGGCTTTTTGAGCCCATTGTGACTGGGGGGGGAACAATGCGCGCGGCAGAAAGGCAAGCGACTGGTGAGAATGTAATCTCTCCCGCGTGGAGCATGGGTGGAAACGCCCCCCCCCACCACCACACACACACACACGCTTTCATGGGTGGGCCCCACCCTTAATTAAACGCCACAGTCTTGGCTCCCTTGGCTAAAAGCCTCCAACCTCCCCCCCCACTCCCCCACCCCTCCATGTCCCTATCGGTGGTCTGGTAGAGGCCCCACCACTCTGCCTCTGCCCCTCCCCCTCTTTCCCCCCACTCTCCGCCACCCCCACCATCCCCTCCCCTCCCCTCGTTCTCCTGGGCCACCCCCAGACTGCAGGAGGGTTTGAAAGCCCCTGTCTGGCCCCTGCTCGGTTCTAACAGGTCCTTGCAAATGAGAAAGAGATGAGGGGTGGAAAGCTGGTGTGGAAGGGGTTGGGGTGGGGTGGGAGGACGGGGGTGCCGGAGTAGGCATTGAAAGTCTCTCTCTTTCTTTTCCACTCCACTCCCTGTCATTTCCTCTTTTTTCTCTCTTCTCCTCTTGCACCCCCTTTCAAAATCTCTCTGTGTCTCATACCCCCTCTTCACATACATTCACTCATGCATGCACACACACACACACACACACACACACACACACACACACACACACACACACACACACACACACACACACACACACACACACACACACACACACACACACACACATTCATGCTGAAGAGCTCTTGTTCTTCAAAAACTGCAGCTGTGTAGTGTCTTGTGCAGACCCCCCTCTCTCCACAGTACCAGGAATGGCTGTGCATTCAAGGACTACATGCACACAATGTACTCAAAAGCTCTCATTTACTGGCACAAGTGCGCTGATGTTTCACATGTTTCCAATAAGACGATCCTTTGCCGGTTGCAAATAAAATAGTACAGTTTTAACCAAAGTATAGTTCTGGCACCCTTGCTATTTATTTAGTGAATTCGAATTCGAATTTATGAATTCGAGCATGTGGATATCCATGGTTGCATGGTTCTTCTCTCTCTCTCTCTCTCTCTCTCTCTCTCTCTCTCTCTCTCTCTCTCTCTCTCTCTCTCTCTCTCTCTCTCTCTCTCTCTCTCTCTCTCTATCTCTCCATCTCTGTGGGTGTGTGTGTGTGTGTGTGTGTGTTTGTGCCTGCCACTCTGTCTGCGTGGCACTCCTTGACCTGCCACTGCTCCTCCATGCTGTTTAATGGAAAAGGATGCTGCCACTTCCTGGTGACCGTCTGAGTCTTCAACTGACTTCAGCTGTTATATTCCGATATGTGGCTGACTGGGAGTCCACTTTGGCTGCAGGGTCAGTAGGTGCCACGTAAACCAGGTCACTGGTGTGTGTGTGTGCATGCGTGTGTGTGTGTGGGCTGGACACTCAAATCCCTTGTCATGAAATGGCCTTAAAAACTGTGCCTTGAGATGCCTTGAAAACTGGGCTTTTGTGTAGAGCTGGGCCTCATTGCCCCTTATTAGTGAAGAGACCAAAGCTGTTTCGTTACACCCTGCTACCACGGTGACCGCTCTGGCTCCCGCCCCCGCCCCCACCCCCACTCCCGCTTCCCCTCAGTCTGTGTTTGCTTGCTCCTTCACCACCTAACTGCCCCGGGCACTCCACCGTGTGCCACATCACAGAGCCGTCACCAGAGTTGAGTGATTCGCCTGTCGCTGGGGCCACCTCCTGACCCGGGGGTCATCACCCCGGCTACCGGCGTCTCCCTTGACAATAATTGAGCCCTGCTTTCTTAGTGGTAGTAGTAGTAGTAGTAGTAGCAAGAATTACTCACCAGGGCCTCATTTGCACTGCCGCCTGTTGGGTGGCCGGTTAATGGCTTCTCTGTGGAAGTGATACGTGGCACCTGTTTTGCTCCTTTTGTAAGTTTGTAAGTCTGCTAAGTGTAATGTAATGTAATGTAAAAGTGCTGAGCTTTGTCCCAAACCAAAACAAACCCACCCAGAAGAATCCAAATCTGCCCTACTGATATCAGTTCCATGACTGACTTATTACTTTCACATTCTCCCTAGTTCACTGCTATGTGTTTTTTATCTGTAGGGGTATTACTAAAACTGTTTTTTATTACTAAAACTCTTCCAACACTGTTCCCTGCAGTGAAAGGTTTATCAGCCTCAGTTGAGTATTTTTTGCGTTGCCAGATGTACATCTCTGCCTCTTGCCCCTCTCTCTTTTGCGCTTTGCATAACGTGGGCGTGCTTCTAAAGAGAGAATCAAGGCAGTCAAGCTCTAATACTTGTTTAATGGAAACAGAACATAGGGGTTAATCCAATAGATTTAAAGACTATTTTTTTTCCTTAGAAAGAGCGGGTAGTAGTTTTGTACTCTGATACTTTTCGATAGGTTGGATTAACGATGTCTAAAGGAGAAGCTTAAAGACTCAGCGTAAGGCGGAAAGGTTAATTGTTTTCCCACAAACGCGCTCCTTCTGTCTTTGTCGGTGCCTGGAACAGTTGTGTGGTTCTAAGCTCTTCTTCCTCTGGCAGTGCATCGCTGGCCATGAAGCTCCGAGCTCCGTACACCACACCTGGAATATTTATCTGGAATATTTGTATGATGTCACCTTCAATGTGTTGGATGACTTTTCCTCCTTCTGCTATGAAATATAGTGATGGGTTTATTGGCAAGCCATCCAGGCAGAGTGGGGAAAATGAATGTTAAAAGTTAATACAACGTTAGGCGGTCGTTTTAACAAGTGCAATTGGCATCGTATCCCCACTCCATTAGTTTGCCTGTGACATTTGACAAAGGCAGCCATCTCATTTGGCCTCTGCTCTTTTTTCATCCAGGTTTTCATTCTCTGGCTCTGTCTCTGTCTCTATCTCTGTCTGTCTCTCTCTGTCTCTGTCTGTCTCTCTCTCTCTCTCTCTCGCTCTCTCTTTTCTGTTCATTATGAGGTGCTAATTTATTTGGCTTCTGTGCTCCCTCTGCTGTGCTCTTTTTTTTGTAAAGAAAATGGGAAAATGGGAAAACAAAATGGCTGCTGTCATGGAAACGTGTTCTTTTCGCCCATTCTGCCTGCTATTGAGTTAAATCATTGTTAAAGCAAGCTAGAAAAAAAGTGTAAAATACCATGAAATGAGCAGCTTCTGCCAGTGTTACCACAGCGCAGATTGTGTTGTGATTCTGCCACGATGGAACAAACAGACAGACAGACAGACTTACAGACAGGAGAAAAGGAGGAGAAGGAGAAGGAGAGGGAGAGGGAGAGGGAGAGGGAGAGGGAGACCCCAAGCTTCCCTCCCCCTGGACCATCTGTCCATCCTGGGATCCGCACCCCAAGAGACGTTGCTGGACTCGGAGAGTGAGCTGGCTACTAGACCGGCATCTCCACGCCTCTGCCAGGCAGGACAGCGTACTGTGCTGCACCACCATGCCACGCCACGCCACCACGGCACGCCTGCTGTCCGGCTGCCAGAGAGCTCAGCAGCAGCAGGGTGGATGGAGCGAGGGATGACAGGGATAAGTGCCGGGGGATGGGGTTGGGTGGAGGTGGGGGGGCAGGATGGTGGTGCTAGAGAAGAAGAACATTCTTGGCCGAGGGCTGTGGGCACCCTGAGGTACGGCGAGCGTCCCGAGGGTGTGCTGCGGGCCTGACCACGGGCGCCACTCACCTTTTGGCCCCGGCGCACCTGCTCCCTCCGACTCGTCCTGTCCGCCCCGCCCCGCCCCGCCCCCACCACACGCCACCCCCCGTCACGCCACTCTAATTGTGCCCCCGCTGACTCCCTGGCCCAGGCCCCTTCCCAGCATGCTCTCTGGCTGGCTGCAGAGCCGCACGCTGGATGCCCATCCCAAATGGCTCCTGCTCGGGCTCCAGCCAAAAACTGATTTGTCTCTTCCCCCGCCCCTACCGCCGCCCCCTCAGACAACCGGGCACCTTCACAAGGTTGTGTTTTATTTCGGTTTGGCATCCTTTGGTCAGTTGCCACATGCTAACCATCTTAACTGCGCTTTGGAACAGCAGAGTATAAATTGACAATTGTTAGCCCTATGGAGATACATATATCAAAATAATAAGGCAGTAAAAAAATGGCTATTTTGCCACCAGAGAGAACGAGAGGGGGAGAGAGGGAAAGAGAGAGACAGAGAGCGAGAGAGACAAAGGAGAGACAAAGACAAGAGAAGGGAAACCAGAGCACCTGAGAGCTCTCCAGTCTGCAGTCATGGAGGCCACTTGTTTGAGCCTTCCTAGTGAACAGGGTGCTTTTGTGCTGCCTCTTTGTATAACCTCCTAATTGGATGGAGTCCTGCTTGACAGTTGGAGGCGGCTGACTCAGTGCAGATTGTCATGTCTGACACTAGCACCCTCAGTGTCTGTCGCATTGGCATGGCGTCCGCCGAAGACGGGGGCAATTCTCCCGCGCTCTCTTTCTCTTCCTCTTCCTCTTTCTCTTTCTCTTTTTCTTTCTCTCTCTCCTCACTTCTTTTCCCCCAAAGCACTATTCATATGGGGTCCAGAGAAATGTTCAACTTGTTTATAAGAGAGCTGTTACATGTGACCAAGTGTCCAGGACAGAGGTTTCTGTTCAGTGGAACGCAACCCTTAAAGGAAGTGGTGACCATACAACCAATCGGTGTTGGTAGGAGTTTTCTAATACAGTAAGCACAGGTGTGCTTTTCCAGAATATTCTTCTTGCACCCAGTGATGGGGAACTTGGCTTCGGATATTTGCATTATATTACATTACATCATACATTTACTGTATGCGTTATTGGATTATTACTGCATTTTAATCAATATTTACATGTTACAGTATAGTTATCATAAATTATAACACTGTTCTGACAAACTTTCCTTTAGCATGCATAGTGACATATAGTGGGACTGCGAAAGATGAACCATGATATAGCAGGGGATTGCTGTATGTCAGGGGTGCTCACTAATTTTTGGCTCGCGAGCTACTTTTAAAACGGCCATGTCGCCGCGATCTACTGAGGATGATGATGATGAAGATGACGATGGTGATGATGAAGACGATGATGATAAATCACTCAGTATGCGTTTCATATGTACCTTTATGCAGTTTGTTTATTGATATACATGTTGCATTACACATGCAACATAGTTAAAATATATGCATCCATGCATAAACCTTCAAAGCACAACTTTAATGCAATTGTATTATGATATAATGGACGTTTACAGCACAATTATAATAATACATTTGTATTACTTTTGAATGAACCTTTAGAGCACAACTCTAATACATTTGTAATTATCTATTGCCAGGACTTAATTAATCTGATGATGACCTGCACTGGAGGGAGTCAGACAGGGTTGCATAGGAGCTGCTGTGTGTAGCGCGCACACTGACAATTTGCGAACACGCCCTCCCTGCTTTCTCCAGCTCCGATGCGAGGTTTCGGAAGTTTCCCAAATCATAGCGCTGCAACTTTGAGGACAGCAATTTTATTTTTCGTTTGAATGCATTAGCTGAGCTGATCATGTCTCATGTCGACCACGCTTTAGTCTTTTCCTTGCAGCTGAAAATTAAGTTCGTTCAACACGTTAGTAAGATCAGTTACAAACGCCAAGTCTAGCAGCCACCGATTGTCATTAAGTTGCTTGTGTTCTGCATGTTTAGTGACAGGAAGAAACTCCTTAATCAACGGACAGAGCTGTCGAAATCTCTGCAAGAATTTCCCCTTACTAAGCCATCTCACGTCGGTTTGTAGCAAGAGGTCAGAATAGTTAGTAAGCCTCTTCCAACTGTGCACGGAACAGACATCTTTGAAGAGACCTCGCTCGAATAGGCTACAACAGGCTTTTTGGTTGCGACGTCAACTATCTCTTTCATGCATTTTCCGCATAATGAAGTGACTGCTGCCCTGTAAATGGCATTTTTATTTTCCTTCACATTTCTCAGTTCGCTTTTCACGGGGAAGTTACTGTCATAGTTTTTATGAACAGTATGGGCTAGATAGCGAACTAGCTACGGCTCCTTCTTTGCTGCAGTTTTCCAGTAGCCGTTCTAAACCTAACAAAAAAAATTAGACAACAGGCGATCTACCAGCACTGCCTTCGCGATCGACTGGTAGATCGCGATCGACGTAGTGAGCACCCCTGCTGTATGTGATACTAGATTATAGGATTGTTGTGCTGGGTTGTAGGACTGTGGTACTCTGTTGTAGGATTGTGGTGCTGGGTTGTAGGATTGTGATACTGGCTTGAAGGATTGTGGTACTGGGTCGGTGGTGGGTGTGTGAAGGCGTCTGCTCTGCTCAGGGCTCCGTGGAGCTGCAAGGCTACAGTGCAGTCAGTGTTGCCTGAGCGATCTGCTCCGCCACTGGAACTGTCAAGAGGAAATTGAAAAGACAAAAAAGATCAAATTATCACCCCTCAATTAATTACCCACGAGCAGAGAGACATAATAATAGTGATAAATGTCTCTTAATCTTCGTCTTCCGCGGCGGAGGGGAGAGGAATGGGAAGGCGGCATCGGGCGCGTCGTCGCCTCCTTTGTGCTCGACGGAAAATGTGTTTAGCACCATTTGAAAGTAAATGATGTCGGCTTATCGGATTAGGGATCGCTCCATAATAAATGCCGTTGTTTTGTTTCCCTCCTCTCGCCTTAAACGTGATTACTGTTTACAATGTTTCCCAATTACTGTAATGCCCTATGACACAGCTTGTTTGCATAATGGCTCACTACTCAGGTGGCTCACGCCTCAGGAAGAGAAGAGAAGAGAAAAGAAGAGAAAAGAAACGAGGAGAAGAGAAGGTTGCTTTGTTTTTGCATGCTGTTGTGTGTTCCCGTCTCATTTTTTGTCCCTGTAGGCTTCATGTCTGTCTTCCCCTTATCCACGTGTCATTCCTAACCCACTCAGAGCCGCTGGCCCGTGGCTGTGGCGGTGTCTGTGAGGTCCGCTGGTTCTCCCAAAGGTGAGGCCAGCCGCCCTGCACTGAGGATTTGTAGCACACCAGGCAGCCTGCCGATCTCATTAAACAGAGCATGTGTGCTCATTTACAGACCTCTTTTCTCTCTCCCTCTCTCCCTCTCTCTCTCTCTTTCTCTCTCTCTCTCTCTCTCTCTCTCTCTCGCTATCTCTCTCATTCTTTCTCTCTCTCTCTCTCGCTGTCTCTCTCTTATTCTTTCTCTCTCTCTCGCTCTCTCGCTATCTCTCTCTTTCTCTCTCTCTCTCTCTCTCTCTCTCTCTCTCGCTATCTCTCATTCTCTCTCTCTCTCTCTCTCTCACACACACACATGCTCTCTCATTTTCTCATACACACACACTTTCTCTCTGCCCCTCTTTTTATTTCCCGCTCACGTTTTTCCCTTTCTCTCTCTCTCTCTCCCTCTCTTTTTCAGTCTTTGTCCCAGGTGCCCTCTCCCTAACCCTCTCTCACTCTCACCCTCTTTTTTGATATTCTCCTGCTCCCTTTCTGATGCAGATTAGATCGCTATCTGTCAGAAACAAAGGGGCTCTTCCATCAGAACGCTGGGGGATCAGCGAGCCCCCTCTTCAGCGACTCGAGGTGTCGGGATCTGCTGACTTCTTGGCCCCCCTGCACTCTGCCCCTGGCCTATGACACATGTACTGTATCCATTTTGTTTGCCTTTGGTCAGGCCACTTCGGCATGCCGAGCGAGTGTGTCCACAACATGTAATGGGAGAGGAGAAGTTAAGACAGACTTCCCCCCACTGATATCTGCATTCAATTACTCTTAAAATATTTGTGCACAGCAAGGGATTGAAAGTAGAGAGAAAGAGAGAGAGAGAGGGAGGGACAGAGAGAGACAGACAGAGAGAAAGAGAGAAAAAGATGAAGAGTGGAAGAGAGCGGGAAAAGGCAAAGAGAAAGAGCGTAAGAAAGAGAGAGAGAGAGACAGAGAGAGAGAAAGACAGAGTGAAAAAAAGAGCGGGAAAAGACGAAGAGGAACAGCGTAAGAGAGAGAGAGATCCACACTACTCTCTTCTGTCAGACTAATGGAGTCGACTAGAAGATTTGAGGCGGGCAGGAGCGTGGAGAAGAAGGGCAGGGGGGAGACTGTGACCCTCCTGACCCGCCACGCACACATAACAAAGGCCACGGCAAGAGCACCAGCAATCAGGCCCCTCCATCTTGTCCACGTATTGTAATTGAAACTCCCTTACTGCCTCATTAAAGTGATAAATTATAACACTTTCTTATTCACTCTTTCAGACACAGACACGCGTACACACGTACACACGTGCACGCACACACACACACACGCACACATACGCACACACACACACACACACACACACACACACACACACACACACACACACACACACACACACGCACGTGCACACACACACACACACACACACGCACACACACACACACGCACACACACACACACACACACACATACACACACACACACACACACACACACACACACACACACACCTTTTTAATTCCTCTCATGCTTGATGAGCTGTATTCTAGCCGAGAAGGCTGTACGATGGCAATGAGCAGTGTGTGAGAGGCCAGTCATGTCCATTGTCACTTCAAGATGGTGGGCAATATATTTAGAACAAGAGACTTGGAGTTGGTCTGTTTTCTGGTGCGGCTCTATTGTTTGCACATCTCTCTCTGTGGCTGTAAAGACATAGTTTTGGCTGGACAGCTTGTGCTTCGTCCCTGGCCCCTCTGAGCTACTTTCTTTCAGCAAACCGCTCCTGCGATGTATTGAGCTGGCACTTAACGATTGTCTTTGTCCTCAAAGAGCATCTTTGTCTTCCGCCGGGCTCGCTTGCTGGACCCTGGAACACCTTTAATCGCAGTTGGGGACAGCTTGCAAAATAGCATTGAAAAAAAAAACATTATTTCCTTTGTTGTTTGGTCCCAAGCCATGCGGCATCTGACAGCTTTTTCGACAGCTCAATCAGTCCTCCAGATTTTACTGTGTGTGTGTGTGTGTGTGTTTGTGTGTGTGTGTTGGAGGGGAGATAGGCGTGTCATGTCATTCCTTGCATTTTTTTCTGGTGCTACTGGATTGATTATGTGTGTGTGTTTTGGAATACACTGCTTGGAGACCTTATTTCTCTCACTCCTGCTTCCAAACCCTCTCTCTCTCTCTCTCTCTCTCTCTCTCTGTCTTTTTCTGTGTGTGTGTGTGTGTGTGTGTATATGTGTGTGTGTGTTTGTGTGTGTGTGTGTGTGTTTGTGTGTGTGTGGTGTGTGTGTCTGTGTGTGTGTGTGTGTGTGTGTTGTTGTGGCCTGAAGCAGTAATTGCTATGAGTTGCTAAGGCTCTCTGGCAGCAGGTCTGCTCCACACAGCTCCGTGCTGCTGAGACACACATCATAATCAAAGGAGAACATCCTGCCTGTGCTTTCCTTCACTCACCCAGCCAGAGCTCATCTGAGAACACCGTGTCTCCTCTTAGGTGCATGGTTGCCTACAGCCGTGTTGGCCTTTTTATGCATACAGAAGACAATTTTACACTGCGTGCTCACATTTTAACTCCCGCCATATATCACATGCACGTCAAATTGGTGTTAGATGTTGAGTGCACACACACACACACACACATACGTACACACACACACATACACACGACACGTCGCATCAGCGATGGTGTCAGCGGCTCGCATCCTGTCCTCCGTGCTCGGCGGGGACTTGACACATTGCTCTTTTCACGCTTCCCGGAAGCCTAAGTGGCTTAGGGAGGCTTTGCGTTGTCTCACCTCCCCTGGCTTTTGCCGCACAAGGTGGCGCCCCCTGAGCCGAGCACCAGCCCTTAGCCCTTTACCCCGACTCGCTCCCCCAGTCCTTCAGCCTCTCCACGACCACTGGTCTCCAAAGCAGCAGGCGAGGCGCCTCAGCGTGAGACGCAGGGGTAAACACACCTCAAACGCTCCGGACGCAACAGAAGGCCTGGCGGGATTACTGCCCTAAAGCCCCATGGGGAGAGGGTCTGCACAGATTAGGCTAATCACAATCACAACCACAGCAGCCCCCTCACCCTCCTCCTCGCTCCTACAGCCTACATCTCCTCAAGTGTTTGCTGCAGGGAGTTTGTTAGTTAAGGAGGTGCTGGCTGTCCAGGGAGGTTTAGGGTTATGGTTGAGAGATATATCACTCCAAAATGATTCATATTAGTCTGTGCCATCATGCATTCCAGCTGATATGAATGGAGGGCAATTGATGACGTGTCTATTGTCAAACATATTCCTATAATTTCATTACCGAATTTTGAACGCTAGTCTTATGTTACTGTTGTATTGGGACATCTTAGTTAAGGTGGAAAGGATGTGTTGTTAAGGTGGCCACCTTAACTGTGAAGCACTCAGGGAAACAGAGCACCCCTGCCTTCCATGCCTGCATTGCTATTTTCACATCAGAATTATTTATACGTGTGTTGGATCATGTTTCACAGCAGAAATAAACATATTTGAAGTGTGGTACAAAAAAAAAAAAAAAAAAAAGTTTTTGGTGTGTTTCGGTAGTTTATAGATACCAAAACCTTCAACTTAGGCTTCATCCAGTCTGTGAGAAAATGTACGTCACAGAGGGTTTGTCCAGTTCTCTTATATACAGTCTATGGCGGCAGCCTTAACTATAAAGCACTGTCCTTAAGGATGACAAAGCACATGTCTCTGCCACTTTCTTCTTGTGTTTGTGTGTTTTATTTCTTTACAGTGCACCCCTACCTCCCATGCTAGTGTTGTTATTTTCTTTCGGCACTCCCCTCTCTCAGCTCTTTCCTGAACCAGAGCAGTCCTCTAATGAAATGCTAATGGACCTTAATTGTTGGCAAAGACATGGTGAGTATTATTTACGTCCGGGCCCATTTGAGATGGAGCGCTTGAGGAGGGAAGCTCGTTTGCATCTGTCTCACGCTAGCTGTGCAAGGGGGACGATCAATTGGTTTGGGTGCAGGTCTTGTCATTGATGGATTGCTGTATGAGCCTGTGACATAATGCAACGCTCACCGCTTCTCCCTGCCGCTGATGTAACGCGGCGCGCTGCTCAGCTCAGCTCAGCTCAGCTCCTTGGGGCCCTTTGCAGAAACCAGCTTCTGGGCTCAGCATCCACATCCACAGTGCAGGGAACGAGCCGTCATTCCGAGGCTTTCTTTTATAGTGGTGAGATCACATGGTACGGGTCTTATGGCCCCTGCACCCTCGTAGGAGAGGTGGAAAGAATGAGAATGAGGGCATCGGGAAATGGAGCCCTCCTCTTAATCCCAGGAGCCTCTTGTGGCGGCCAGGGTGTGGGTGCCTCCACCTCCGCCTCCGCCCAGACTTGGCCCTCATTCAGGGCCTCTTGTTCGGGCTCTCTCATGGAAGACCTGCTATGGGCCTCTTCTCCTCCTCCTCCTCCACCGCCACCTCCACCTCTTTCTCCAACCTCCACTCCCACCTCCTCCTCCTCCTCCTGCATCTCCTCTGTAGCTCTCTCTGGCCTCTCAGGCCCTGGGCCTTTTATCTACACTGTGGAGTGGATGCTGCTTTGGCTGGAGAACACTGGGACTATTTCCATGCTAATAACCCTTCGCGGCTGTGGCAGCCAAGAGGGAGACATAGCCAGAGCTGTGCCTGATTCAGACTGTGACACCGGGATTTATGGTCAAGCAGCCAGCGCGGGTCCTCTCCGTGCATTATTTCCTCTGGGTGTGAATTAGCGTCGGCCTTCGTGATTTGGCCGTAGCGCCCGTGCTGTTGATTATTCCTGCTGTCTTTGTGAGAGTCATTGTTCTAGCAGCATTGTTGTAATCAGAGCCCTATTTGTTGAAGAGTTGGTGGGATGTTTTCAAATGCTAATTTATTTAGCCTCTTTGGTCACTGTGGTAATTTATTGCCGAAGGTTCTCATCCGGTGCACTTGGCCAGCAATCATAACTCACAGCTGTCACAAACAGCTCACCTGCGTACATGTGCAACTGTTTCAGCCCTAATACTAATGTGGCACGAATCCCATGCCCATTCTCTAAGTCGCCAAATTAGATTTCTGTAATTGAGAAGCCTGACAGCTCATTTGTGTCCTCAGACAGGAAAAGCAGTTTGTTTGTAGTGGAGAAAACCAGCAGTGTAAATGAGGTGGGGGGATGGGGGTGGGCATGGACGTTGCCCTCTAAAGTGGCCCCATAAATGTCAGTGGCTGTGCGGAGTGATCCGACGACAAGCGGCCGTGATTTTGCTTGTGCGAGCGAGAGGGGGAAGTTGTGTGGAGGGGGAGGGGGAGGGTGGAGGGGTCAGAACTGCACTGGGAGCAGGCTGCCTGCCTCTCTCTAATAAGAGGGGGATATGTGCGAGTCTGCTGTTTTTGCCACCACTGTGCGGTTCTGTCGCCTGTCTGTCTCCCTAGGCATGCTGGGAACTCTACTCAGGCTTGACTTTCCTCTTACAAACCGCTGATTACAATGACATGCAATTTGTGTCCTAACCTCTAGGGTCACACACACATGCATGCACACACACACACACACACACACACACACACACACACACACACACACACACACACACACACACACACACACACACACACACACACATACACACACACAAACGTGCACACACACACACACTTAAAAAGCCATTCAATCAAAACCACAGTGGTAAAGATATCCACATGGGTCCCATTTCAGCTTGTTTAGTCAATATATTCCTTAGTCGATATTTCCCCCAGATATTTCTTCTAATCTATATGTAGAAATGCAGTGTTAATAGTTTGCCCGTAAAAACAAAAAGGCTCAAAATCCACCGTTAGTGTCCACATGCTAATTTGGCCATGCCACAGAGATGGCACTGAATGAGCCTGAAAGGGCAGCCTGGTAAACCAGCCCCTCGTAGTTCGTTTCATTTTGTACAGAGGGTCTGGCAGTGCTTCCATTGACATTGCTGTCTTAGGCAGAATTTTGCCTAGCCAATCAGTGAACAAGGAGAGTGTTCGTGAGCGATGACGTTGACTTTGTGTGCTACATTTCAATTGTAGTGCGTAGGCAGGCTAATTGCATATGTCACGACCAGACGTTAGCGATTGGGTAAAAGCTCAGCCAGTTGTTTTAAACTTCAGGAGAGTCCACACCTCCAAAAAGAAAACATTTCTTAATACTGCACTGTCAGACCCTCTGTACGAAATTAAATGAAGCTACATAAGGCCTGCATTAGGAAATAATGCTTTTAGCCATCTACTCTGCGGGGAGGGCACATCACTGCCACCCTGAGAAGTCTTTTTTGTTTTAACGCTAAAGGCTCGCCATTAGTCCTGTCTGGAACTTTCCATGGGTCTAATGAAATGGAGAAAGGCTGTCTCTCCTTATTAGAATCCCTGCTTGTGTTGTCCTCCAGAAATAATTGAAAGACTCCAAGCGGGCAAGAAAAAACGGCAAATGTTTCTTTAATCTAATTTGCAGCCGAACAATGGTCCAGGGACTATGTTAAATTCCTAAAAGTGGCTTAATGCAATGAAATTTAATGAGGTAATTTGTGCAGTGCTTGAATGTGTTGTGTCCTGCTGAGTGTGCTTGGTCCAGTATGTGTTCACTGTGTTCACTTGCATGCACACACACACACACACATTCACACTCTTGCTTTCAGTATATATAGCACTGGCCTGTTCATATGCTGTCTTCCTTATATTCACCAAGCCAAACATAGCCTTGCTCAAGCTAAACATAGCAAACTAAGACATGTACAGAGACTTTGATTTCAATAGGTGTGGGGTTGAAGGCGGAGCCAAAGCCATCACAAACCCGCAGGTGACAGGGGCCAGTAAAGGTTACATTACTGTCCAGTCAAATTATCCTACTTTGATATGGCAGCTCCATTCAGTTAATGCCTTTCAAAGCCAGGCAGATATGAGAGGTGGCACATCCATCTAACACGCGCTGACAGTATTCCACCCCTGTGGAAGCTCCACCTGAGGGGCACTAAAAGGTCCCCTGCTCTCTGTCCCTTTACCATAAATATTTACCCTGCCTGAACTCTCTCCTATGTTACCATAGCTATTCATATCAGGTGAAGTTTAGTTACAATTGCAAGTTGCAATATAACACCATTTACTTAACAGTGATACTGATGCTACATTAAACTCTTAATCAACTTTTAATGTTCAAAATAATCGATACTTTCACAGTACTGTTCTGCATAATGTTAATGGGCATTGCTACCTTCACACTGTTAAAGAGTGTATTATTCTGGCCTAAACGGCCTAAGCTGCCGTAAAAGGTGAAACAGGCTGCCGTGTCCAGGCCTCATGAATACATCAATCATGCACAGCTTGTTGATCGCCGTGTCCAATAATCAATGGGTGTGTTAATTGTTGTTCCACGCACGCTAGCAGGATCCCTGTCCCCAGCGAGTGCCCTGCTGTCAGAGTGCCATCGCGATCATGAGCTGCTTCGGCTTGTGCCTCATTGACATCTGCTCTTTGTCTCTTTGATGGCAGCAGTGACGGGGGACTGTCTGCTTTTGGTTATTTTAATGTCTCTTTGCATGTCAGTCTTTCTGTGTGTCTTTGTGTGTCTGAGTGTGTGTGTGTGTGTGTGTGTGTGCCTGAGTGTATGTGTGCCTGAGTGTATGTGTGCCTGAGTGTGTGTGTGTGTGTGTGTGTGTGTGTGTGTGTGCGTGAGTATGTGTGTGTGTGTGTGTGTCTGTGTGTGTCTGTGTGTGTCTGTGTGTGTGTGCATAGCTGCCTGATTGATTTAGCTTTGATCTCACTCGCTTGTTGTTTTTTGTGTCGTTGACAGAGAGCTTGATGAATTTCTTCCTCTTTGAAAATTCGAGATGCTTGGAAATGGGCTTATTATTTAAAGGAGAAGCAGTTGTTGACATCGCATGATAAAACAATAGCAATATTGTTCAAATGTCCTCTGGCACGGTGGCCTTAACCGTCAACCTCCCTCTCAGAAGAGACGCTGTTATGTTAAGATGGAGGCAGAGCCCACATGGGAATGGCCCAGCTTAAGGCATTCTCGGGTGAAAGCAGTGTGCTGTTATTGTCGAGCCAGGCAAACGAGATGAGGGATGTGGCGCATAATGGCCTCTGCCTTCCAGGTAAATGGCTTTTCCTAGAGTTGCATCATTTGTTTGAGTTACAACATTTCGGGAGCCATACACAATGTTCGGTGTTTACTGTACCGAGGAGATAAACAAAACAGATCTTTACTCTTTTTTTCGTTATCGCTGTTACCCTCACTGGAGTAGAAAACGCACGCTCATTGATGTGACATCACTTAGTTCCTCATTCACTGAAACGCTACTTAAAAAACACCTTATTGGCTTATTGAAAACCTATGGTTGGCCTTGATTGGATTATTTGGCCCCTCTCTGTGTTAATTACAGCACAGCCATTGGCTGACGTGATGCTGCGGCCTCTCTGGGCCTCTTTCCCCCTGATCTGTGGCTCTGGAGCTGCCAGCCTCCCGTCCTCAGTTCATGTGATAATCTATAGCGGAGACAGTGGAAGCAAATAATGATCCAGTTCCGTCATCTATCCAGACAGCTAAAGCGAGGGAGTGCAGAGCAGACGCTAAGTGATCAATCTCAGGTCATCGCAAAATGAAAAGGCACCCAGCCAAAGGAAATCCTCTTTTCTTTAGGCCAGTCTTTCCAGGGCCTTCCTGCACTGCTAATGCGTAGGAGTACTCCCATGGCAGAGGTCTGTCAGGCACGTTAAAGGCAGCCAAGACTATTATATAGTGACGATTTACTGCGGCCCCGTAACAGTATCTTATTTACTCATTCTTTCCCTTGACTTGCGCGTGGCACAAATGCTATTTCCACCTGATTCCTCCCTGTGCGTTTATTAAATAGCTTTAACCTCGCAGACCCGGAGCGATCAGGCCGTGAAAGTGAGCCCTCAAGAAAGTGCACGGAGCAGATTGGCGTATTCGGTAGTGTGAAAGGTTAGCGAGCTTGTTTTTGGAGCGAGTGCCAGCTGTTATCCACTGTCAGAGGCACATAATAGAGTTCCCCGGCACCGTGATGCAAGAAATTAAGGGCAGCCTCGAAAAAGTCATGAGTTTCGCTCCATTCGCTCGTCCGCTTTAAATAGACTCATGGGTCTTTAATGGGGGAAGACCTGATGGAGTCTTCTGAGGGGAATTGAGTTCTGCTGGAGTGGCCAGGCCTTCCCCACAGGAGACCTCGGCTCCTGTGTGAAATACAGTCACTGACCCAGCTCAGGAGTAGGGCTTTTCCTCAGGAAGACGACAGGCTAATATTAAATACACTTCCAGCTGACCGACAACTGTCTGGTCTGTCCCTCGAAACAAGAACACTCTGCCTTCCTGCACCAAGAAGACAACATTAATTACGTATGAGGTCTGCAGGTCTTGGAGTTCTTGGACATATTCCAGCTCTGGTAATTACAGAGAAGAGACTGGAGACCGGAGTCGGGGGAAGCGGGAATGAAAGGGGGGAAGGGGATGGGTGTGTATCTGAGGGGAACAATGGGGGAGCATTGGGAAGGGAAAGGTAGCATACGTATTTGCATGAATATAATAATACGTGCCATGGGCTCATAAATAATGTTCTGAAAGTTGTTTATTCACGTGTCAACACCTCCCTCCCAGTGCTCTTCACTGTATGTTCTTTGCTTTGTGAAAACTGGAGTCCTTAACAATCCGCATTAATTAGCTTACGGAGGCTTATTATTAAAAGAGACCATGCTTGTTTTTTTTCTCCCTCTCCCTCTCTCTCTTCATTTCTCAAAGGAGCTTACCAACTGCTTGTGCAAAGCTTTGGAAATTTCCCTTTCTTGTTTATTCTCATTTTGATGTTCACAAAGCTGCCATTGATAAGATGACAGATGAAAGTGAAAGCTGTATTGAATATGATGCAATTTTGTCTCAGGCAATCACTTTCTTTGTCTCATATGTCAAAATGAACTAAGCCTCTGTGAGACGTCTCAGTGACAGTGATTATGCTATTACCAACTCCTCTTGAGGTCTGTTGTACCATGTAGATTGGCGAACAGCAGCGCTCTGTCATCAGCCATTGTGCGTTAGCATTGGCATAGCAATTCGTTACAGATCCGTTTCCTGGAGGATTTCCTTGCAAGTGTGTGACCCCACACTGTTGTCCTGTTGAACCTCCGCTCACACTTTCTATCCCAGAGTAATGAAAGATGAGCACATGACAATGCTGAGTTATCAAGTAGTTATGATAGCCACTGTATTGTAAAAGATCATTCTGTGATGCTATAACGAGGTCTTGAGGTAAAATGCACTTCTATTGTTTTTGCATTAAGAGGTTAGGTGGGGATTCAAAACAAGTTTGTAGCTCAGCTGTGCAATTGGGCAGACTAAAATGCCCTGGCTGATCATGCTTCTACAAAATGGCCGTGTATGACGCAGCTCCTCACTCCACGGACACTGTAACAGCATAGGGAGCATGCCTTCATGCTTTTCACATGTAGATTTTTAAAAGTTGAGTCCAAATCGTAGATTGTTATATCTGTGAATGCTCACCTCCATAGTTCTGTAGCTGCCTTCAGTCAGTCAGCAGGGAGATTGGTGGTGGGTGGCTTGCCCCACATCATGATCTTTCTCCCCGCAGGGCGAGTGCAGGAATTCAGTGGGGGCTGTCAGGGCAGGATTAGCCCCACCAAGCCTGGATCACAGGGTGCTGCCTGGCAAAGATGCCCAGCTTCCTGTGCGCCAGTGGTGCCAAGCTGGGATTAAACGCCCCGTAATGACAGAGTCGAGGCTCCACTTACATACCAACCAGATTTAAAGACAGTGTTTGGCTAGAATTTTTGTAACCCTTTGTCTCTGCCTCTCCTGTACAGGTAAAAAGGTGCAAATTTGTGATAAGTAGTGTTACCAGGAACAACTGGTGCCTACTTCTGCTGCAGTCAGTAAAACCTCAGCTGGGATTGTGCTTATTAAAAGGTAGTGAAGGAAGATAAGTCTCAATCACGGAGGTAGTGGACCACCTCTTATATCTGTATAGATTAAGAGTCGATTTCATTTCATGCTCACTTTCTCTCATCCCTCTAAACCTCCTTTTTGATGAGGTGACGCTAGTTTAAATAAACTTTGCCTTGATTAGGGGTTAGTGTAACAGGATTTGAACAAATTCATGTAAAAGCAATGATGCTGTGCCATAACTCACTTAAGGCTAAGGCCTGTTGGCACGACCAGAAGTTAACAAACAATGGCAGAGGTCAGTGATCAGGACAAATAAGCCCGACAGTGGAAAAGAATGTGAGTTCTGATATGAAAAACTTGAGGGCAACAGAACCCCCCGGTGCAGAAGCTGATCCGGGGGGAACCAAACACATTGACATCTCTTGGCGGCGTCCCAGAGCCCAGGCGGGAGCGCAGTGGCGTGCCGCTGCAGAGCTCAGTACAGATGCGCCACGAAAGGTCACCCCGCATGCGTGCTGCTGCATGTGTTTTGATCCAGCCACGCTGCCGGTCCCTGTCCTGCTGCTCGCTATTATGCGTGCTCCAGTCTTTTTGGCAGGCTTCCTCCTCAGACAGGAAATACCAGCAAATACCAAGCCTGTCACACACATTTTGGGTTCAGTTTGTCCCCAAAAACTATAACTCTGTTTTTCCATTAATCAATAGTCAACGCTTTCATCAAGGCAGCTAGTTTCTTCGTATATCCCTCTGTGCTTTCATCAATTTCTGTCTTTTCTCTAACCTTGGAGGGGGGGGGGTTGTGGGGGAAGAGAAAAGGCTGTTCATCACAAATCCAGGAAAATGGCCGGGACAAAGTGCGGTTGTTGTTTAATGGCAGTGGACCTTTTCAGGAGAAAGGAGCTTATGTGTACACCATGTGCCCCAAAAACACACACACACACACACACACACACACACACACACACACACACACACACACACACACACACACACACACACACACACACACACACACACACACACACACACACACACACACACACTCACTCACTCACACACCCACACACACCCACGCTGCCATTGCCTCAGGGAAAGTGATGGGGGAGAATGAAGGCAAACCCCTCATCAGAATTGCATATTTGTGGTTGCTGCGATAATATGCTGGGTTTGAATGTGAATGGGTTTGATTTTTAATGACGGCTGGAATGGAGATCGAATGGCTAGGAGGGAGTAGTCGGCTTTCTGGGACCTGCTGCAGAGAGGGAAGGCTGAGGACACGGAATTAAACTGACAGTGTTGAATGTCAAAGCCCTGTTGTAAACATTTCCCAACATTTCATCAACATCCTTTTACGTAATCCGTGACTCAGTAGAGCTAACAAAGAAACCCAGTATTTCTGCGACAAAATTGATTAATTCGTCACATTCCGTCTACATAAGTGCTCACCCGCCCAGACAAAGACACCCACTCCACCCCCACCCCACTACCCCCACCACCCCCACTCCCCCATTTGCAAGGTCTGGCTGTCGGTCTTAAAGAAGTGCAGAGGAGGTTAAGCCTCTTGTTGTCAGGCCTGACAGAATGCCGGCCAGACAGTGTTTACTAACAGTGTCTTGTGTTTGGTCTCGTTACCACTGACGTGGCTCAACCTTGGTGTGAACCTCTCACCTACCCCCACCCACCCAGCCTGTCCTCCACCCTGCTCCTTTGCCCGCCACCCTGATATTGGGAGTGTCCTCAGGCTGCTGCTGCAAAGGGGCTGGGGGTGGATTGGAGGTGTTGGTGAGGTCACAGAGTGGGGTTAAGAGAGGCACGGTCTACAAACCGACTCCACAGAAGTACTCTTGCCAGCTCCTCAGGTTTGCCTGTTGGAGTCCTTCCTGTTTAATTTTGCCTGATATGACAGGCGCAAAAGGTCCTTTGTATTATTATACTTGAATTATCCTGAAAAAATGATAGGAACTGCAAGAAGTGAGAGAGAAGTGAGACACATTCAGTGTAGGTCATATGCAATTGACGTAACTGACTTAAATATATCATGCTAGCATGGTATATAGTATAATGATGTGCTTGATATGTTTTGACATCTAATTAAAACCCCAAAACATGGATTATTTATTTATTAATTCATTGATATGTAGAAGGCAGTGCCTGGCAGGAATGGTATTGCATCATGTAAGCTGTGGCATGGTCTGACTCTGTCTGCTGAGCCATGATATGTCACATCCGAGATGTCCCCGAGTCGCCCTGGGCTCTCCCTGTGTCATAGCTGGCTGTTGTAATTCATTTAATGAGGACCTGTTAGTTGCCAAGCCCCCATGGGAAAGAGGCCTTGGGCCCATTGAACCTCTATACTTTCTGCAGACGCCGCCACATTGTGTGCCAATGACTTATTGCTGTTTGTGCTCTCAGTATGTGTGTGTGTGGGTGTGTGTGTGTGTGTGTGTGTGTGTGTGTTTGTGTGTATGTGCGCGCGTGTGCGTGTGTTTGAAATGACAGGTTATGTGTCAGATTTATGGAAGCAATTCAAATGTATGCAAAGCTGACATGAAATGCTTGGGGTCTGTTCGCCACTTACCCGCTAAGTTCCCGCTAAGTGAGCGAGTGTGGGAGAACTATGACTTGTCTTGAATCTCATGTTAACCTAATGGGCAGGTGTTGGAGGGTAGATTATGACTCCAGTGACCTAAGGTTGCCCTTCATGAGGATCACACATCATCAATCCAGGGTCAGAGAGCCTATAGTGCATCATTTGTCTCAAGATCAAAAGGCTGGGATGGTGTTGAAACTGTGTTTAGCAGTTAATGTACCGTGGAAGTGAAGAACTCAATATTTCACGTATAGCTGGATTATAGCAACACTTCACAACTACAGCAACACAGTATTATATGTATTTGACTGACGAGTTTGACACAAAAAGGACTAAAAGTCGTCTTACTTTAGACCATGCACTGAGCAGCCATCTTGAATCGTGAACTCGGGTGTTCCCTCCGAGGAATTTGGTGAGATGCCTAAGGGTCTAGGCTTCAGCGGACTTGGAAGACGACATGGAAACAGAGCTTTGACCTCAGGTTGAAACACACTACTGTTTATGATCCTGCGACAGGATCACTACACACTGAGCATTAGACCTTGACCTTGCAGTGCCTCAACCTGTTTATGCTATAGAGATTGTGTGTGTGTGTGTGTGTGTGTGTGTGTGTGTGTGTGTGTGTGTGTGTAGGTATGAGTGCGTGTGTGTGCGTGTGCGTTTGTATGTGTACATTTGTGTGTGTGTGTGTGTGTGTGTGTGTGTCTGTTTGTGTGTGTATGTGTGTGTGTGTGTACATTTGTGGGTGTACATCTTGCAGTCCCTCAACCTGATTATCTCCATGTGTATGCGTGTGTTTTGAAGCCTGCATCTATAAGGTTAGCCAAGTTAGAGAGTGCAGTGAAGATAGATGATGGCTGTTCCCCTCAGTGTTCAGAGACTTTACATTCTTTGAAGATCCTCTCCCTGTCTTTGATTCTCTTTCGCCACAGGCTTCTGACAGCTACCTTGAGCTCCAACAACTTTCTAATACAGAACTTTCTCCCCAGCACACACACACACACACACAGTAACACACACTAAAAGAAAAATCGAAATCTATATCCCAAGTCAAACAAAGTTTAGACCCACCAAGGTTGCAGAAAGAGTTTTACTCAACCTTGATCTGTTCTTTGGCATGGCATGTTATAGGCCATGTATGGATGGATGGCCTGAGCCTGAGCCCCTGGAGTGGGGGCATGGGGGGGTGGGGGTGTAGGATAGGGGTGGGTGTAGGATGGAGGCCTCTGAGCATCTGAGGTCTGTTTATTTGTGTAAGCCCACCAGCCGAGCTCTCCTGGGGCCAGGGGGGGGCAAGAGCAGGGCAGGGGCCTGGTTTGTTTAGCCTCTGTGCCGGCTCCGGTTGCCGGGCACGGCCGCGGGGTGTTCTCAGGACGCGGTTTGCGAAGCGAAGGTCTCTCACGTCCCACCAGCCAGCAAAGCAACCCATGCAGATCCCGCTCCGTCCTTGCCAGGAGACAAGAACATTTCATCCCCCCGGATCGTCTTCCACGTTTTGCTTTTGCCGTTCTCTCAGGTGGAACACGAAGGACACGAGGCAGGGACGGGGACGGGGACGGGGACGGGGACGGGGACGGGGGCAGGGGCGGGGACGAGTGCCCTAGAGAGGTACATACATATGTATATCAGGTACCTAAAATAGTCCCCAACTGTTCTATGCACAGACCCACATTACCCACTTCACAAGTATAATGTCATCGTGTTTAGGATTTTTAACATCGGCGTAAGCATAAAAGAATTGAATAGGCCTATAATTAAACGATCTATTTTTTTTCTGGGCTCTGTGAGGTGTGGTTTTCTGTCAGTGTTCAAATCGGCAGTGTTCATATTTGTCGTAGTTATGATGGATGTGCTACCTGCCTGGAACTGTCA
>CM050206.1:16876577-16879077 GCA_027475355.1 Coilia nasus | reverse complement strand
CACTCACTCACTCACTCACTCACTCACTCACTCACTCACTCACTCACTCACTCACTCACTCACTCATTCACACACACACTCACTCACTCACACACTCACACACTCTCTGTCTCTCTCCCTCTCTTTCTCTCTCTGTCTTTCACTCACTCACTCACTCACTCACTCACTCACACACTCACACACTCTCTGTCTCTCTCCCTCTCTTTCTCTCTCTCTCTCTCTCTCTCTAGTATCTTCTACAGTCCTTCTCTGCCTGACCCTCTTTTTTTATATCTGAAAGTTTTTTGCATTCCAGTCGGTGCCTCACAGAAACATTCTCTGATCAAGGTTAGGAAACAAAGAAAGCGGCAAATGCAAATATGTGGAGTATTATAAGTTTCCGTTGTTGGCTCAAGAATACAGATTTAGCCGCAGCTGAATTCATTTTAGTCTGTCAGACCTGATGTAGCCAGATGATGAGAAGCCACACTCTTTTCGAAGCACACTATATATATATATATATATATATATATATATATATATATATATATATATATATATATATATACAGTAACAAGTGAGCACCGCCGTTATATGGAGGGAGTTAATAAGGTTTGTAGTTATAGCATAATTGATGGTTTTGTCTCTGGCTCTCCTTCGTAAAACGGTCATGCACACCTCAGTGGTTCTTAATTTGGGTCAGGGCAGCTTTTTATGGGCCGAGAGGCTGCGGGAGCGCGCGGCCGACCTGCAGCCCCTGGTTTACTGCTCCGCGCAAGCAGGAAGGGAGGGAGGGAGGGAGGGAGGGAGAGAGAGAGAGAGGGAGGGAGAGAGGGAGTGTGTGGGTGCCATTACCTGCACGGAAGGATTACAGCCTCCTCAGCCTCCTCAGCCCTCAGTCCTCCCCCAGAGCCCCCTTCCCAGACCCGATACACCAGATGCGTCGGTCGCAACGATAGATCATCCCATTGTTCTCTCCCTCTTTTGCCGACACCTTGTTTGAAAAACATTTTTCCTCTCCTGCGAGTCGCGGCATTACTCACTCCTGACGTCCTTTGTCATTCAGGAGGCCTCTCTCGCCGCGGCAGCCGGTTAATGATTTAGTGTCCAATGTAATATAGAACAAAGACCCGGAGAAGAGAGGGAGAGTAAAATATAGATAGAGAGGGCAGCGGCAGAGGAAAGAGTGGAGAGAAGCAATAGGTGTTTTCTGAGAACATGTGGATTAAAAGCCATAATGTTGATGGATCGTTTTAATTTGCTGGCCTGTGACCACAAGTGGAGATATGCTCAGTGTGCTGCTGGTTGGCCTGATGCCCTCTGCTGGTAGAAGTGTTCCCTTGTAGCTCAGCGTCGCGTTGCGACGCTCACTTCCTGCAGTGGAAACGCTGAAGCTGTGAAGCACAACCAGAGAGAGAGAGAGGGAGGGAGAGAGAGAGAGAGAGGCAGAGAGAGAGAGGGAAAGAAAGAGAGATTGAGAGAGAGAGAGAGAGAGAGATTGAGAGAGAGAGGGATTGAGAGAGAGAGAGAGAGAGATTGTGTGTGAGAGAGAGAGAGAGAGGCAGAGAGAGAGAGGGAAAGAAAGAAAGAGAGATTGAGAGAGAGAGAGAGAGCGAGGCAGAGAGAGAGAGAGATTGAGAGAGAGAGGGATTGAGAGAGAGAGAGACAGAGAGAGAGAGAGACACACAGAGAGAGAGAGAGACAGAGAGAGAGAGAGACAGAGAGAGAGGTCTGCAATTCCTTTGGTAAGATGTAGCCACAGACAAGGAAATCATCCTTGACAAAACATGTCAGAGGAATTTAATCATGTATTTGTTTTTGGGATGGATGGGCTGGATGGGTTTGTCATGAATGTGAGGAAGGCCATGGACTTCATAGTTTGAAAGAAAATGAAATAAAGGCAGCAGAACAATGCCTCAGGAAATAAATAACAAACAAGGGCAGCTTCTCCGCAGTCACTGTAGATCACAGGGCCTCTGTGTTGTTGAACTCTGGCGAAATGTGTGGTGGGGGATGATGCATCATTAACACTAACCCTCCTTTCATCTTCTAGCTGGCTCTGCCTCCCCTCCCACCCCCCACACACCCACACACTCACACACACCCGATCCCCGCACCACACCCGCTCGCCACGCATAATCTCGCCATCAGACGCCGGTCAGCGGGACACAAAAGCGCGGACACGAGCTAATCATCCGCTGGCCCGGGCCGACCTCACTCTCCTACGCCTCTGCGCCCGGCGATTAGCGCGCCGCTACATTAGTGACCCTTTGTCTCAGGCCACCACTCAAAAGCGCTCCGCCGCGCTCGGCTGCGGTGAGCCCAGAATGCGGGCCGGTCTAACGTGGTTGGCCGAGTCATCAGAAAAGAACCCCACTGTGTGGTGGTCGTGCGTCAGGGGGGAGTGGGGTGGTGGAGGGCTGGGGGGGTTTAGTGGGGGGGGGTGTTTGGCTGGAATCTGCAGAATGTGGAGGCAGGGGGTCTCACGGCCAAGACCTGCAATTAGGGTGTAGCAGATGGC
>CM050206.1:16859077-16871577 GCA_027475355.1 Coilia nasus | reverse complement strand
GTAGCAGAACGCCGTGTTTCTTCACCACTGTAGCAGAACACCAAAACTCACCTTTCACTACTCAGTCAAGAGATTTGGACATGACGGAAATGTTAAACAGCAGCATGCTGAGATGGGAGTTCTCCTGTCTCCTATCTTACTGTGTTCTGCTGCGAGGGAGGAAAAAAAATGTAGCACTGACCTAGACTGTCAGACATACAGCAGTAACTCAGAGACTGGTTTGGGAACGAGGGCATCCTTACCCACAGATGGGCATCTATGCTGATGGGCATCCTCCACCCATAGATGGGCATGTACGCTGATAGGCATCCTCCACCCATAGATGGGTATCTACACTGATGGGCATCCATGCTGGCTTTGCATTCATGTGGCCACATGAGGAGCAGCCACTGGCTCAGAAGCGCAGAGAGGGCAGATGCTGAGAATGCGGGAACAGAAATGACCTCTTGCCATGCGTAAGAAGCCCAGGTCTTTCACCACAGAGCGTAATTATGGATGAATGCACAATACGTTGCAGTCTGCCAGACTCTGAGAGAGAGTGAATGACATTTATTGTTGTTGTTTTTCAATGTTGCCCCAATTGAATTGTTCCTATGTATTTGTGTGAATAGGTTGTGAGTGTGTGCGTGCGTGCGTGTGTGTGTGTGTGTGTGCGTGTGCGCGTGTTATGTTATCATTGCTTATTGTTGTAATGTTATTTGCTTATTGCTTATTTCAACAGTCACGTTAATAAAGCAACTTTGAATCGAATGGAATTGAATTGAATTAAATAAAATCATTCAGTGATACCGATACATATTTCTGGCCCCACACTGTTAGCTGTGTTGGCCAAAGTTCCTCATTAGAGTGCTGTGTTGTTGAGACGAGGACGCGTGGCAAGGAGACGTGTCCTTGCTCTTCCACTGTGCTGCTGTTGACAAATTGGAGAGGGCTCGGGAGTCGCTTTCTCACCCTCTTCAGGGCATGCTGCATTTTTTTCAACTAGTTTGGGCAGGACAGTTCGTCCTGCTTGACTGCTGGCGTGTGTGTGCCTGGCCTGTCAGAGGACATGGCGGAGGCTGCAGAGGGAAGAGGAGTCAATAGAAGTAAAATTTCTTTCGCTGCTTCAAGGACCCTACAGACCCCAGAGCCAAATCAGATATTGCTCGGAGGTGAAATGTAGTGCTAAGGAGAAGGGGAAAGGGATGAGACAGAGAAAAACAGAGAAAGAGAGGGAGAGAGAGAGAGGGAAATAGGGAACAATCCTTGTCTGCAGTAAGAGTTGTCATAATACAACTGGCTGGGGTTGTGAAAACAAGAACTTCGGGGCAGGTGTCTGGAGATCCCAAAGTCACGCTTGATGGCCTTCTCTTTTCCTGTACTGGCTCTGCGTCCAGTCTGTCCCTGCTGTCTTTTCTTCCAGGCTCTTGGGGCACACTTATTTCCACAGTAACCTTATCTGGGCCAAGAAAACACACCTTCTGTGCTTTGCAGCATTGTTAACCCTTTGCACAACACGTTTTTTGGAGAGGCAGCCCTTTACACATTACTGAAAAGAAAGAAAAACAGAAATCGGCTGCCAGAATTGCAAATGTGTTCCCCTGGAGACGGGATGGAACCTTCAAGATGTGTTTAGTCTCCTAGGGCTCATGTGTATTGAGATTGATATGGTGATTTGGGCAGGGCTGAGGTCAGACTATATGTGTTGATGACCTTGCAGCAGGACGGCCGTGCAGACTGCAGAGGTCCCAGCTGGTGAGGGCGCGCTGTAATCACAGATTTCACGACTCGACTACAATTACCCCTTTTTTTCCATTTGCCCTCATCCCTCTATCAATAAGGAAGATGTTCCACCTATTTTGTGCAGTCACAGAGTCGCTGAGGTAAAATTGAGATTGGCCCTTTGTTGGGGAGGGATGGGAGGGCCTGTTCAAGCTCCACAAAGCAAAATCTGCCAAAAAATGACCCAAATAATCTTAAATCTTGCCAGATTGTCTTGCATTAAGCCAAAAAATCTGCCAGTGGGGTAAGAAAAATGTACTTGGTGAGAGTTCTTATAACTAAGATACATTTTCATGAAATAACACATTTTGCCTTATGTGAAAATGCTTGACATGATTATTTTTCTATTTAGACAAAAATAAGAGTAATTTCCTAAAAAAAAAAAACAATTTTAGAAAATAAAGTTTTTGCAGGGCAGAATTCCTGATGATGTGATGTGATTTTTTATGGCACCAGTTGTCATCTCCTTCAGCCCACCAACCCCCCCCCCCCCCCCCCCCCCCCCCCGGTCTCTTCTTCAGTGACCTTCACTTTACAAGGGCCCTGATCTCTGTCCCTCAGTAATCCCCTCCAGTCTCCCCTCCTGCTCTTGGACTGGCCTGTCCCCAGGGAGATGACTTGGCCTGGGCAGCCGTGGCGTAGCACCAGCCTTGGCTCCAGCAGCAGGAACAGCAAGCAGTGCGTGTCCCCCCTCCGTCTCATTAATTAGCCAGCAATTGTGCTCAATCAGATGCAGATCTCCACTTCAGTGGGTCACATATCAAAGGCAGGAATCCGCTGGCTGGTTTATTATTCACGGGGAGACCTAGTTATGTCAAGCGCGCTTGGTTGTAGCAGTGGCTGGGTTGACTGGCGCAGGGAGAGCCTCCAGCCGCAGCGGGCCTGAAAGATTAAAAAGGGTGGAGGCTGAGACATCGCAGGCGTCCCCCGGAGACCGCTGCTTGTCTCTTCCTCTCTTCATTGTTGGTTGGCTGTGCGGTGAACTCCTGTGTGCTTTTCTGGGTGAACAGATGCGACACGCAAGCGTGAAAGGGGGTGGAGGAGGAGGAGGAGGAGGAGGAGGAGGACCAGGTTATTCATAGTCATCACTCGCACAAAGGCAAACCTTCCTCCGGTCCTTTCCCCTTGCATTAAGGACGGCACCCACCATGTCCCGCACGCAGGGAGCCATGTGGCGACAACGCTGCCACGCCGCCTGTCACAGGCTGTCTGGGGTCTGCCTTCCTGTGGTGTGGCCACTGGTGCAGCAAGCGAACGATGATTAATTTCACTGAGTAATCTGTCTCGCTGATCGAGCTGAATGAGTTTGTGTGTACAAGGTTTGTTTTTTTTTCTCAGACATTTTTTTTTCCTGAGCAAGGTACTGACTGTGAAGTCAGCAAGACCTGCCGGATATTTTGGATGCCCTCCAGAAAGGGTCGCTCTTGTCGGCTAGAGATACTCTGCCGCAGCCCAGCTTTACTGGGGTGGCGTTACAGTAACAGCCCCCCCCCCCCCACACACACACACACACACACACATCCGCCCCCTTACCCTTACCCCAGCCTGCTCTGTTCTTGGCTTGACAAGAGTCTGAGGAACTGCTTTATTAGCGGAAATGAAGCTAATGTAGCGTCAACTGACATAAGCCAAAATAAACAAAAATAACTCAGTAAATAAAACTGACCATAGTCTGAAGGAGGACCGTTCTCTTTCCAGAAGGGAACCTTAAACTATCTCTTATAGCTATGTTTTACAGTATGCTTTTTAATAACACATAAACAGGTTTACTGTGCTTGGAGATGGAGAAGCAGCACAATATTGAATACCCAATGTGTGCTGTTGGAGTATCAATCATACTTAAGCATGTTTAAGCAATGAGAGTCTAAAAGTAGCCTTATAGTCTACATGTTATCCCTGGCCCCAGGGATGCCCTGATGAAATTGGCTCTCATCTCATCTGGAAAATGCCCCTATTTGATTCAATTAGCCAAATGTCTCCTCTACCGATCCAAGCAAGCATAAATAGATTTTTTACCAACAGGGTTTCAGTAGCTCACTATTGTCTTTGCCTTGGCTGGAATTCCTTGATAAAAACAGCCGCTTTTTTCATCCCTTGTCAAAATCCGTGCTGGTATTTCCCCAGGGGTTTGTTAGTTCCTCATTGACAGACCACGCTATAGAATTAAGCAGATTCATCTTGTTAGTCTATGGGTTCAATGCAAAATTGCAGACGATTAAATCTGTCTCATTACCGGTGTGGGTGTGTGGTGCAGACCATGTGGTTGGAACCTCGTTTGAACTCTGAGTGACCTTAATTAGAGATCTGTCTGAACCTTAGGGGCTGGGCAGCTGGCTGTGGCTTTAATTTATGGTTTGCTGCTCTTGATTTCATGGCCCCGTGTTCTCCTCTGATGTAGGGAAAGCAAGATGTTAGTTGCTTAAGTTCTATTCAGTATGCTTAATGGATGGTGCATTTGACATTTGACCTGCATCCTTTAATGGGACCATATTATACTCTTTTCAACAAGTTCGTATTGATATATGGGCTATAAAAATATGTTCATCAAGTTCTTTGCACAAAAACACTATCACATGAAGGACAACTGACCAGTTCTATTCGGCTGTTTTTTTTTTAACTTTCAGAATGAGTCGTTTGGATCTGCTGGTGTTAGCGTTTAGCACAGCGTAGATTACGGATGTCATACCACACTCTGCTACGTATGTCGTGCACTGCTGTAGACGAACTTTGGGCGACCATTTGTCCTAGGTGAAACCGACCAGAGAATGGCTAATAGGCTACGAGGTGTTCCAGTACAACTCAATCTGATATTGTTTGACAATGTTTTCCAGTATTGTACAGTTGTTAGTGGCTGTACACGTTTCATGGAGCTTCCCACATGCATAGGAGAAAATCTAAAATATATAAAAACTTTGACATTCCGTTCTGACGTCACATCGGAAGCCAGGCAAGAAATGCCTCATACAAGCACAGTATTCCTGACACCAAAATCTTTCAACTGACTCACAGCAAATGAATTAATTTTTGGAGCAGTACAGACTCAAATGACAGTACAAAAACCGCACAAGAAGTGATTTTTGCATAATATGGCCCCTTTAAATGATGTAAATGTAAATATGTGGGAATGGAGCGAGTGCTGACACTGTATCGCACGCTATTAAGCCAAGCTGCCTTCAGCTACTTGGCTATTTATATACAACAACCATAAACAATGCTGACTTTACACTCTTTATGCTTTGCTAAATGGGATTTTCTCCCGGTCGCGGTAGATGTGATGTGATGATATTGAAAGGGCAAAAGGCTACGAGGCAGTGCACGGTCTGTCATGTGTGACTTGGTCTTTGGGTCCATCTTGCCGTTTTTTGTCTTAGATTGTTTGTGAGAATTTCCCCTGGAGTGCAGCCGGCAAACAAAGTGAGCCGTGGAGTGGGGCCCGGAAGAGAGTAGGGGGACGTGACCCCTGGATGTGATTGAGCGCAAGTGACATGGAATCTACTTTGCGGACAACAGCAATAAGGCTGAACTCGCTCCACTGCGCTGGAATGTAAAAAGCGCTCTGGCCCCGGGCTTGGGATTGGATTTGTTTTTGTTTTGTCGTCCCTACTGCTTTATTCCTCCCGACACCTTTATGGGGCAGGTCGGACCGGAGTGGGGGAGGGGGGTGGGTGGGGGGGGGCTGTGCATTTCTTCCCCAGCGTGCACAAAAAAAGAAAGAAAGAAAGAAAGGAAAAAAAAACGAGTGTGTGGGCGCTCAGCCAAGGCGCCGTTGTTGGAACAATCATCAAGGTTGATCGCTCTGCTCCTGCCCACCTGTGAAAGAATACGTGGCGTAGTGGACCCACTTTTGCCTGCCCTTGAGGAGCCTGAAATAAAATCCACAGCCCTCTATTCCCCGATTTATCCCCGTCCCACCGCCGCACGCCCACAGGAAACCAGGGCTAATGCATCACCTCTCCGGCAGGAGCGCCAACCCTACTGTCCTGACTGATTGCTAATTGGGGAAGCCCTTCCCAAACTCGGAGGAGAAGAGGGCAGACAACGCGATGTCCTCTGGTGGAGCGTCCGGAGCAAACGAAAGCTAAACAGTATCATCGTGCATAACAAAAAAGACAATAAAAAAGAAAGAAAGAAAAAAAAAAAAACGAAAGTGGGCCCTGGGTGATGGAGCCCACGGCACATCTTCCGGATTGTTCTGGTCTCCCGTCGCTCGACTGCCTCCCCCAGCCCTCACCCCCCTGTGACTCTCTTTAAGACTTTAAGTGTAAGGACACAGTGGGAGGACCCTCCCGCCGCTGTGGGGAATTCTTTTATCCTCATTTGGCAAGTGCACCGGAAGCAGCGAGGAAGAGGATGCTGTGTCCTTGGTTTTTTTTATGAGTGCCTCTTTAATGAGGCGCGTCCTGGAGGGAACGTTATTAAGTAAGAGAATGGCCAGGGACAGTGGGGGGACAGAGAGAGAGAGAAAGAGAAAGAAAGAGAGAGCGAGACAGAGGAAGAGAGAGAGTGTGAGAGTGAGAGAGAGAGGGACAGACAGAGACAGACAGACAGGAAAGAAAGGCAGGAAGAGAGAAATAGAATCAGCTAAGGTTAGCAAAGGAAGAGGAAAGCACTTTCATTACTCATTTCAACCCTCTCATGAGAATCACCTGACCCCTGACAGTAAGGATTTGGTTCTGTAACCCCCGCATTCCACTCGCTCTCATTCAGTGCTCACTAGTAGTCAACAGGCAAAGGGCTGCTCTTGCCAAATCTCATTTCCTGTGCGCAGTTGACCTCTGAACTGCTGATGCATGCCCTTGAGCCAAAATGGCCTTCTTTTCTTTACAGGGCAGTAGCTGCTCTACAAACCTCGAAAAATATGACTGCAGTGAATGAAGACATATACAGGCATGCTGGATAGCAGCATCATCAACCAAGCAAGCAAGGAGGTTGTAAGTGGGTCGGGTGTGTGTCGAGTTAGGAGTTAGGGCTCCACATCTTCTCTTGCTGTCTTCCCAGCTCCACTTTTTGCTCTTCATTAGCACCGGGGCGTTAGCAGCGAAAGGGCTCGGCTAATGTGCTCTCGTGGTGCTCCGAGGCCCGCTGTCATTAATCAGCAACGGGGGTCTCAGGCACCTGCAGCTGAGTACATCATTAGGCGCTGAAACACCGCCACGCAGGAAGGGCCCCCTCCGTCCCCCTGACCTGGCCCCTGAAAGCTGGAGAGAGAGAGGGCCACCCCCCTCCACACCCATAGCAGGATGTAGGGGACCAACAGCCCAGCCTTAGCCTGGCATTGAGCCTGAGTCTGAGGGTACAACTTTCGTTAGCCAGCGTGTGTGGGGCCTGCGGAGTTCCAGAGTTTGTTTTCAGGGTGTTTTTTTTTTTCTCCCCTGCCCCTGGCCCCGGCCCTGGCCCTGTCGGGGGGCCCTGAACTCAGATCTGTTCGCTCAGGCGTCTGTGCTAAATGCCTATATTACATGCACTGACCCCGGATCAGTGGTGTGGCAATGAGTGCTGGGCCACCGCTGAGAGGGAATGGAGCGTGGAGACCGGCTGCACTCTTAGAGGGGAAAATAATAACCGAATCAAATAGAGTGCTGGAGCTGTTTGTTTTTGGTGTGTGTGTGTGTGTGTGCGCGTATGTATGTGTGTGTTTGTGTGTGTGTGTGTGTGTGTGTGTGTGTGTGTGTGTGTGTGTGTGTGTGTGAAAGAGGAGAGAACTGTAAATGTGTATATGCTGATATGAGAACATGACATGCTTATATATTTACATTGCTTATATAGTTACACACATATCAGCTACTATAGAATGAGCATACTAGATGCTGATGTAATGGGAGATTCTAAGATCAGCCAAAGGTACAAGTGTTGGTTACTCTGGCCTTGTATGTGTGTGCAAGTGGGATCCATGACGGTATCCGCTGTGTGTGTATGTGTGTGTGTGTGTGTGTGTGTGTGTGTGTCTATGTGTGTGTGTATGTGCATACCCATTTGATCGCTACCTTCTCCTGAGATTGAGGTGGAATGTGCGTGCCAGTAAAGTTGTCAGCTGGTATATAGGAGGGAGGCTCAGATTTACGGGGCATTAGATTTTATTTTACACGCGTAGGTTATGATGCAGGGGGCTTCACCCTGCTCTGTCATCCAGACAGACAGATCAGGAATGATTTCCCATTCGTCATTCGCACTCTCGCCTCTCTCCGTCTCTTCCACCATCCCTCATAACTGGCAGCTGTGACTCTGTGCTGTGTGTCCTTCGCCCCACACACATTCTCTACCCGTTATGGTGCTTTTACACCAACAGCAGTTGGGTGCGTCAAACGGTCCACCCGGACCAAAAGCTCGTAGTTTGGTTTGTTTTTCGTTAGTGTGAAAGCATCAATTGTCAAGAGGAGTCAAGAGGAGGTGGTCTCGGCCCTCTTAATTCCGCTTCAATGAACCATTCGAAATGCTTTATGTGTAGCTAAAATAAATATTGATGAGGGAATGTCAAGCAGACCAATTTTGGTTCATTTGACGATATGAAAAAATTCATCTATGAGGACCGAGTAACTCCTAGCCAATCAGTGAACAGAGGGAGTGTTTGTGAGCCATGATGTTGACTTTGTGTGCTACATTTAAACTGTAGTGCGTAGGTAGGCTAATTGCATACTTAATGACGATTGGGTAAAGGCAGAGCCACTTGTTTTAAACTTCACATCTCCAGGAAAAAAATCATTTCTCAATGCAGTGACTCCAGACCCTCTGTACAAAATGTATTGAAGTACGAGAGGCTGGTTTACCAGGCTACAGTGTGTATGCGACATAGTAACAATTTTACTGCCTGGTCCGAGCCAAATAATGAAACTAGTGGTGTGAGAGCGCCCGTGTAGACTCGCCTAAAATCTCTCCTTGTTTTTGCAGATCCTGGTGAACTCCATCAACCAGCCAGCGCTGCTGTACGAGGACATGGTGGTGAGTGAGGGCAACCCCATCCTGAGAGACCTCCTCTTCAACCCCAACCACCAGCACCTCTACGTCCTCACAGACAAGGAGGTAAGCCGGCATGGCTGCATGTCACACCACTGCACACTCAGGCCCATGGTGACACAGAAGCCAAAGGATGAACACACTTGAAGCTAAAAACACATACAGTAGACCTCGTGTATAATGGCCTCGCATAAACCGGACACTTGTCTAAAACGTACCGAACCCGGAGGTCCCTTTCCCGTCCAGTTAAATTCCTCGTACATACCGGCCTTTATGTAAAGTAAAATCGTATATACCATACTAAAATCTCTGGTCCCAGTCTTATGCACTTCCATTAAAATAGGTACGTTATATGCATGGTCTACTGTACTCTATGTAGCGCTTCTGTGTAAAACAAAAGAAAGGAAGAAAGCGAGACAGGGGGAGGGTAAAAAAAACAAAACAAAGTGGGAGAAAAGTGCGAGCACAGATGGAGTGAGAGAAACACGTCAACTTTGATCAGACTTTCAGCGGGGTTGCTTGCATGTCTTTCTTGTCATCAACACCCACGAACCCTTCAACCACCCACATAAATCTCCCTTCTCTCCGCCTCCCGCTGCTGGCACATGTGCACACACTTGTCTTTCTCTCTCTCTCTCTCTCTCTCTCTCTCTCTCTCTCTCTCTCTCTCTGTTCTCTCTCTCTCTCTATCGCTCTCTCTCTCTGCTCTTTCTCTTTCTCTCCCCCTTCTCTCTCTCTCTCTCTCTCTCTCTCTCTGCTCTCTCTCTCTCTCTCTCTCTCTCTTTCTCTCTCGTCACCCCCCCCTTTCTCTCTCTCTCTCTCTGTGTTCTCTCTCTCTGTCTATCTCTCTTTCTCACCCTGTCTCTCTCTCTTTCTCTACCTCTCTTTCTCTCTCTCTATCTCCTCACTTTCTCCCCCCTTTCTCTTTCTCTCTCTCTCTCTTTCTCTCTCTCTCGCTCTCTCTCTCTCGTCACTCCCCCCCTTTCTCTCTGTCTCTCTCTCTGTCTCTCTCTCTCTATCTCTCTCTCTCTCTCTCTCTCTCTCTCTCTCTCTCTCTCACTGTCTCTCTCTCTTTCTCTCCCCCCTCTTTCTCTCTCTCTATCTCCTCACTTTCTCCCCCCTTTCTCTTTCTCTCTCTCTCTCTCTCTCTCTCTCTCTGTCTCTCTCTTTCTCTCTCTCACTCTCTTTTTCTCTCTCCTCACTTTCTCTCTCTCTCTTTCTCTTTCTCTCTCTCTCTCTGCTCTCTCTCTCTATCTCATCACTTTCTCTACCCTTTCTCTTACGCTCTCTCTCTCACTCTCTCATTGTAATTGAAATTGAAAGGGTGCTTTATTAGCATGACTGTGTAAGTGCTGTGTTGCCAAAGCCAACCTCTGGACACACTAACACAATAACACAACAGATGCAAATAACAGATACATGTACCAGTATATCAATAAAGAATACAGTATGGTACAGAAATGTGGACTGAGTGTAGAATGAACAGTGGTACTAGTCGGATGATTGTGTGTGTGTGTGTGTATGTTTTACATGTTTTACATGAACCTGCACAGGCACAGCGTTACTCAGGTCGAGTCCCTCAGGTCCTAACACTTTAAGACGTATTGTGCGGCTAAGGCTGCAGAAGGCCCCTCTCCAAGGTCCCTCTCTCTCTCTGCCCTCCTCTTGTCGCCGTTTTTCTCTTTCTCTCCCCCTTTCTCACTCTGTCTGCACCCTGCTTTGTGGGAGATCGGGGATGGGGCTCCCTCTAATCTCCGGGATGGGGATCTCTCTGATCCTCACTGGTAGAAAAAAAGGGGGCCGGTCAAATCATCCCCCGACAAGAGGATAGAGGAATGGGGTGAGGGGATTCTCCCGCTGCCTTTTTCTCTCGGTGTCTGTCTCTGTCTCTGTCTTTGTGCTGTTTCTCTTTCCCGCTCTCTTTCTCTGTCTTTCCCTTTCCCTCCCTCTCTCTCTCTCCCTTTCTCTTTCCCTCTTTACTCTCCCTCCCTCTCTCTCTCTTTCCCTGTCCCTTCTTTTCCCTCCCAATCTCTCTCTCCCTCTCTCTCTCTCTTTCCCTCTCCCTCTCTCTCTCTCTCTGTCTCTCTCTGTCTCTGTCTCTCTCTCTCTGTCTCTCTCTTAGCCTCAATCGCCCCTCTTCCCTTCCTACACCCCTGTCTTTGTTGAGCCCCTAATTGGAGAGCCAACACTTGAGCCCTCATTAAAGGACATTTCTGTCATCATTAGAGGCACATGTGAAGTGTGTCGACAGAGCAAGGCAAGAGCTTTTTTATCTTCTTTCAAAAGAAAGGGGTTGTAATCAGTGCCTGGGAGAGCAAGAGGACATATGTGAAGGCCTTTTTTTTACGGCAAAGGCGAATATGCAGGGTGCTCCCCCGTTATTTTACACATGCTAACTTACACACACAAACACACACATCCATTATTTTAAACATGCTAACTCACCCTACACGCTTACTCCACTGCTGGCAGCGATAAGCTTCAGGCAGCCTCTGCTCTGGAAGGGGATCAGCAGTAGGGCCTGCTGTGCGGAGCATGTTGCAAGTTGAAGTAATTAAAGCAACACTAAGTCGTTTTCGTTTTCAGACGCCGCACAGGTTGAAAGCAGAATTGTCTTTCATTCAAACTACAGAGAGACGCTCTACTCCTTCAAACACACACACACATACAGTTATAGCCCATGGAGGATGGCAAAGGGAATTCAGAAGTGCCTTTCACTCAGTTACAAGTTGATGAGCCGCTGAAACGATTTTGGAAACCTTTTTTTAAGGTTGAAAAAAAAACTCTGTAGTGCTTTAAACTTTCAGACCAGCTGAGAACCTACATGTTTAGTTTAAAGCACGCCCATGCTCAGTCTAGCCTGGCTATAAGCCTGCCTATGAACTTCCACTTGAATATTTTGTCTCTACAGTGGTAGTCTGGGTTTGCTTCTATTGACATGGCTGACTCTGGTAGAATCTTCACCGGGCCAATCAGCGAATGGACGGAGTGTTCGTGAGCTATGACTACATTTGAATTTTAGTGCGTAGGCAGGCTTACAGTCAGGCTAATTGCACACACAACCAGACATTAGCCATTGAGTAAAGGCAGATCCAATCATTTTAAATTTCTGCAGAGTCTACACATCCAGGAAGAAAACGTTTGTCAATACAGCACAGCCAGACCCTCTGTTCGAAATGAAGTGTAGTAGGAGGGGCTGGTTTACCAGGCTATGATCAGACATACATACTATCTAACTGCACTCTGGAACTGTGGATGACCAGCGCACCATTAAGCAGAAATCATTAACCCCTGCACCTGGATCTGCTCCCCTGCTTCTCTGAAGTGAGTGTGCCCACTGAGCAGCAGACCTGAGAGCAGTTACTGCTGACCCTTCCCCAGCTCTCTGATTTTCTGGTGGCATTGTGTGGGGAGGTGAGACGTGATTGGTGGTTGGGAGGTAGGGGGGGGGGGGGGGGGGGGGGGGTGGTGATGAGTGTCGGCATGGCTGCAGACGTCGGACCCTGGCATCAAGGGTAGAGCCGGCTGTCGTCCCTGACAACTGGCGAAAGTGATGACTGAATATCAATAGCCCTTTTCCATCAGATGATTTCTGGGCGGCGGGGAGCATCCAGCCGTGACGGCCTCTGCCACAATCACACACGCACACACACTCACACACACACACACACACACACCACACACACACGCACACACACTCTCTCTCTCTCTCTCTCTCTCTCTTTCTCTCTCTCTCTCTCTCTTTCCTCTGGGGAAAATCAGCCTGTGCTGTTTAACCTCCACATCTC
>CM050206.1:16844077-16854077 GCA_027475355.1 Coilia nasus | reverse complement strand
AGAAATGAAATCCAGACCGGCGTTCACTTCAATAAATCAAAATCTGTCAGCTTTGAAGGAATGTTATCCTTCCTGTCGCACTTAGCCTAGTCAGAGCGTCATGTGTAATCATCATATTCACTGTCAATTTGCGCTGTATTTGTAGTACATTGAAATTCTACAAATATTTTATTTGTTAAGTGGTACTTGAGGGATTTGGGAGTGTTATTGCTTCAAAAATTGCAAAACCTTATTCTGTTGCGCAAACTAGGAGGATTTGCTAAACTAAATCCCTGAGTTTTGTCCACAATGTGCAATCCAATTAATAGACAGCGTTCTTTTAAGTATTTTGCATCAGAAGGCATTACATAACACTGTCAAAATGTTATGCATTTCAAGCTTGGTTGTGTGTGAACAGAGCTATTTAGGGTTGTTTAATGTTTACCCAAGAATGCAGGAGAAGGGTCCATCCAGTGCCATAGAGCCCCCCCCCCCCCCCCCCCCCCCCTCCCTGTACTCCTTAAGTCTTGTCCCTGTCTTGTCAGGGGGGCAGACTCAGAGAGTCATGTTTGTGAGGGCCAGAGCGAGTGCTGTCTGTGGAGGTCCAGTGCTCTCCTCCCTTCTCTGATCCCTCAGCCAGAGACAAGCACTCAGCCCTGGGGCAGTGGCAGGCCTGAGCATCCTTGTGGAACCCAGCCAAGGCATGTCACAGGAATTTGCCAGTCAAATGAGATGTGGAGAGGAGATGTGCTCATCGCTCGACATGTCCTTCGGGAAAGATGTCTTTCTGGAATTGCTGAAAGAAATGCTTTGTGAAAAAAAACAAAATGGCTTCTCTTCTGTTCTTTTTTTTTTTTTCTTTTATGAAACTTCTCAACACTACTTTTGTCAGTTCTAGGCCATGCACTTTATTATAGTTTATTCAGACTGAGGCTTATTCATCTCATGCTTTGTCATACGATTTGCCATCCACCACTTTTTTTTTTCCTGTGCTACATAAATTACATAGCCAACCTATTTTTTGGTAACATTAATAGTTAAAACATATTTCCCCTCTGCTCCACATCTAGCCAGCTCAGACTGGATTATGCCTTTGGGGTTGGCACATGTGTCTCTCCACCTCTCTCCTCCTCCCTCCGCCTCTCTCCCCCCTTTGCCCTGCCTCAGACAGCACTGAGTTCCATCTTCCTTAGACTGGATAAAGGTTGAGTCCTCCATTTCAGTCGTCACGTGTCCAATTAGAAGGCTGTCCATGACCTTCAGGGCTCAGCTGCATTCTAATGTTGACTGGAAATGATTGTTAAATGACTTAATTGGACAAATCGCCACCGTAATTGATCCAAATGAGTTTGTTCCCAGGTTCGGAGGGCCCTGAGGGTTTTTTTGGTGCTGATAATGGGTCTCCTCTAGTGCTTCTGTGAATAGAGTGATGATGAAATGTCACTGTCTTGTGTTGAAGTCTTGTCTTTTTTTTGTTGTGAATACTGTCGACAGAATCCCAAAAAAAGATATGCCCCATTATTTTTTGAGGATATTTTTGTTGTATATATCCTAGAAAAATTGCTCAAGTTCATGCCTTCATTTGTTCCGTGTGTGTGGAGTTGTGTGGTGTGGAATCTGTTGTGTGGTCATTGTTTTTCCCCAAAGTCTCAAAATTGTCTCTTTTTGGTGGGCAATAATTGCTGCTGGGTCTCTAATGCTGAGCGCCACTGTGACTGAAAATGCTTCTCCATTCATGTAGTATCTCACTGAAGTGTTGTTCCCAATCACGCCCTTTCTCCGCTATTCTCTCTTTTTCTTCACATGCTTCCACTCAGTCGCCAAGCTCATTTCTCCCCACTCTGAAGTTTCGCTCTTCGTTTCCTCCACTTCAATTTCTTCTGCTTTCCATTCTGACTTATCTCTTAACTTTTTCTCCGACTGCCTTTTAATAACTAATTTATGAGATGGTAAGCAGGCTCGCGCCACAGCGCTCCTTTGATCTCCCCCACATCCTCCCACGCAACGCTCCCCTAAATTACGAGTGAAAACCCCTCATCAATACATGAGAGAGGCAGGAATGGGAAAGTATGATGAGCCTTCAAAAATCTCTGGGCTTCATTTAAAAACTCTTAAAGATGCTGCTGGTTTTCAACTCTCGCTTCTGGCTCTGACTCTCTCCACCCTCCCCTCCCCTCCCCGCCCCTCTGCCTGTGCAGGTGCCTCTCGTGTGTGAATGGCTCCTTCCCCTGCCATTGGTGCAAGTACCGCCACATGTGCACCCACAATGCCAACGACTGCTCTTTCCAGGAGGGACGGGTCAACGTCTCCGAGGTTAGTGCCCATTTTAGTATCCATGTTTGAACGCAGACACACACACACACACACACACACACACACACACACACACACACACACACACACACACACACACACACACACACGCACACACACACACACACAGACACATAGGAGGAACAGTATTTCATTCTTGGCAGTACAGAAGTACAGGAAACAATGACAAACACATCTTGAATCTTGTCACACACACTCAGGTACGCTCGTATATCCTAATGGGGACATCCTGTTGATTCCCATTGATTTATAACTAAAGACTGAATGCATCCTTAGTCCCCAATGTGTCAGTGAAGTACTGTTCTGGCACTATGTTTTTCCACTGACAACAACAATAGTTCCTAAAAAACACTGTTAGGCTAGTGGGGACAATAAACTGTTCCCCACAATATATATATTTTTTCTATCTTAGTGGGTACTTTTGTTACCCATGTGTACCCACGTCAGCACACACACACACACACACACACACACACACACACACACACACACACACACACACACACACAATGATATCCTCTTACCTTGCACTGGAAAAAAAAGCTCAGCAGAAAAGTGAGTCCTTGCACACCGCCTACACACACACTTACTCACACCACTTCCACACACACCTAAGAACATACTAATAATCCACCATACATGTGTAAATAAACTCAACACACTCACATGCACACACTTAAATACACACACACGCACACACACTCACACACACGCACACAGACGTTTGTTTTACTATGGTTGTGAGGACCTTCCATCGACGCCTATTCATATCTAACTGAAGAATGTCTAACTGTGCCCAGACAATTTTTTCTAGTTTTCCTATCATTGTGAGGACATTTTGCCTTCACAACCATAGAAATACATGACCACACACACACACACACACACACAGAGAACATGCACACCCACACGTGTATATATACAATTAATCCTGGTCCTCCACGGCTCCCTGCTGTTCCCCTGCCGTTGAGCTTTGTTCAGAGTGTGCACCCCGGCAGCAGCTGGTGAAATAGAAAGAGCAGTGGATTTATGCGCTTATAAACAGCACTGGGTGAATGACTATGCAAATTGTATCATGTTCTACATTTCCAAATGCTACATTTGCATAAAAACCAATATCAATCACATCTCCTACTCTCTCTCTCTGTCTCTCTCTCTCTCTCTCTATCTCTCTTTCTCTCTTTCTCTCTCTCTCTCTCACGCATGGACTGTCTACCAGACAGAATGCCAAGTGCATGCTCCGTGGGTATTGGAGCGTGAGGTTTACTCATCGGCATAAACTTCCTTGACTGTAAACACACACACACACACACACACACACACACACACACACATTCTTGTTCACACACACGGGTTCTCGTTCACAAACACGCAGACACACACCCAAACAAACTGTGCTCACTGATGTATGAATCTTTACATACACAATTACCATATCCGTGTACACACAGCTTTTTCAACAGGTTGACAACACACTTTCGCCTATGCCCAGAAATATGTGGCCATCCACAGACACAGTTATGCGCACAAAATGCACACAAATATTTTTCTCCTACTGTGTGTGTTCCACACCCCAAAGTGATAAACAGACGTGCTGAAAAACACTCTCAGGCTTCAAATGTCTCAAAATCTCATTTTCTGGAAGAGGGGAGAAGGCTCAAATAGCAATTGCCGGTCCGTGTCAAGCAGCTCGCATTTCCCAAACAGCTCCCCATCTCCGCTCATCGCCAGAAGCCCCTCAACCCGCCTGCCGGATGTGTGTGCATGTGTTTACCAGCACCACCAGCCGGGAGGCAACAAGCCACGCCCTTATCTCCTCGCCACCCGAACACCTTCTCTCCCCCTCCCCCCCAGCACGCCCAGGCTCTGCGCCGCCATTTATTTATGCTATTAATTGGTCATGAGGTATCCTACCTCAATCCAATTACCGCCGGCGCTTTTATCTCCTGAAGCCTGTGTGCAGAGCCAAGCCGAACTGACGCCGGGTGCGCTCCTTCCCTCTACCTCAAAGAGGAAATTACATGGATTAGCGGTTTCCACACACACACACACATTCATTTACACAGACACACACACACACACACACACACACACACACACACAGACTCAAACAAAATCACACGTGCAGCACAGAAGCCATGCCTTGCTGCCTACAAAGCCGTCTGGCTGTAAAAACCTGTGCCTGTGTCTAATCAGGAGGAAGCCATTTTGGCACATGTGGAAGTGTATTGTTAGAGAAACTGAGAAAGTTGGGTTCTGGTGAAAGAGGGTGAGGTTTGTTTGTACGGGAGCAGCAGCACGTCTGGGATTTCTCACATGACATGTACTGTAGATGTCACCAAAAACAAACAAAGGCTTCCATTCAACATGCAGGCCCCTTGCAATAAACCACATGGTAGAACTTCATTTTAGGGGATGTGGCCACACTGAGCTCCAAAAGTCTTTCTGTCTTTACTTTCATACCATGTTCTACTTTATGATCCTCTCAAGGTGACCCAATTAGCTTATTCTGAGCCTCTTGTTCAGTAAAAGTCCCAACTGTTGATACGTCAGTGTGTCCCTCAATGTGGGACCGCAGATTAAAATCCCAACTGTGCCAAAGTCTCACTATTATAGACTGGGACTTAGCATAGAGTCCCATTTGGGACAGAGCTGTCAGATTACTGTGCTAGGTTGAATAAAACAGAGCAGCCCTTAGATCAGTAGGTGATGGGGAAAAAATATTATATGGGAGAACATATTTTACATGTTTAATGAGGAGGGAAAATGGACCAGCACTTTTTAATGTCGAAGACTCACTCTAATGGTCAAAACACACAGCGTGAGTGTAGAGCCACGTTGCCACCACGTATAATGAGCAACATTTGCTAATCAAGTGTATATAAATCAAAATCCTGCCTGACAGCGGATAAACAACAGCACGCATTAAATTTGACCAGGCGTAAAATTGCTTGTGTAAGCTGCACTCGAGACGCCCATAAGGAGGAGTCAACAAAAGACCAACAAAAGAAGAAGAAGAAGAAGCACAAACAAGAGAATGTGACCAGAACATTTGCTGGGTCACCTAAAACAGCGCTTGCATTTAATGGCCAGATGTGGAATGGGGTATAACAAATGCTTGGCTCCAGCCTCAGCCTGCTGTGAGAGCAGTCAAACGTGTTAACCCATCAGCACATCCGCAGCAGTGCACTTTTACTGTTACAAACCCAAGGGAGAAGAAGGACACAAAGACTCTACATGGAGCAGTCAGGGTGCATATGGACATGTTTGCCGACAAAACAAAGTTGTGGCAAAATAGCTGTAAACAAGCGCAATCAGAGATGGCAACCTGGTCCCCCATGTGGACGGACAGGGTCATTGCAATACTGGTGGACAGACACACACACACACAAACACACACAGACACACAGACGGACAGACACACACACACACAATCAGAGATGGCAACCTGGTCCTCTATGTGGACGGACATGGTCATTGCAATACCTGGTAAACCCCCTCAGGGGGACCAGGTAAATATGTGGGAGCTGTGGCCCTAATGGTTAGGGACTTGGTCTTGAGATCGGCGGGCCGAAGGTTCGAACCCTGTAACAGTAGGAAGAATATGGGTGGGGGACTAGCTAAAGGTGCTTCCACACTGCCCCAACAAACGCCAACCAACTCCAACATTCTAAAGTTGGCAGTTGTTGGCACCTAGCAGCTGGCAGTCTTTAGAATGTTCAGAAAACCAACTGCCAGTCCACACTGCCCAGACTAAAAACTGACAAGACTAACTTTTTTAACATGGGCAAAGTTGAAAGTGTACTGAATGTGGCCAAAGTAATTTTTGGTCTACATTGGTCAGACATTGTACAACTCCACCAGACCGGACCGAACATGTTGAACTCTTCCAACTCCATCCAACAAGAACAAACTAACACAGACTGGTGGTCTACACTGCCCCAACTGTTGGCGTTTGTTGGAGTTGGTTGGAGTTGGTTGGTGTTTGTTGGGGCAGTGTGGAAGCACCTTTAAAGAACTAGTGCTCTCCTGCACCCTCACCCATGACCACGTTGCTCCAGGGACTGTACCCCTGTGCTTAAAATAACACAAGTCACTCTGGATAAGAGTGTTAGCTAAGTGTAATGTAATGTAGTACAGTCACATGCGAGTCTTCTTTCTAACACTGTTTCTGGAACACTGGGGCAAAGGATGTTTTTTTTTTTTTTTTCTCCTTTCTTACAACTAAGCAGATAAAAATATACATGAATGAAGAGGGGGGGAATGGATTCTTTAATCTCTCCCATAGTGTAATTCGGTGCGTTTTTGGGTTTGTTTAGGGCATGATGAAAAGCAGATTTGTGGAGTAATGAGCATCCCCCTTAATTTGACTGTAGTTAATGGAGCATTCCACGGGGAGCAGTGCTGGAGTGTACATAAATAAGTTATGAGCTGGTATCCCCCCCCCCCTCCTGAAGTATTATTGTAGAGCTGCCGCTTCTCTGCTCTGCTCTGCCAGGCTCCCTGGGGTCTGGTCCTCCACACACACACATTTATCAATACTCATTTGTGTGCCCTGGAAAAACTTGCAAATGCTCAGGGTTATACAGACTTGTTAGAAGAAGGCGGGGGGGTTGGGTGTCTCTTGTGTGGGTGTGTGGTTGTATAACTTAAGACTAGAGAGATACTGGGTACATTATAGACAAAGACATGATTGTCATATCCTTTGTGTGTGTACAGCGACATTTGTCAAAATCTAGTAAGGAAAGCAAGACGACAGTAATGTGTGAAAATTAAAATGTGAAAATAAGTATGCCAGCGTGCGTGTGTCAGATATCGAGAATCGTGAATGCTTCTTGGCTGCGTTTTCTTTTCGTTTTTTTTTTTTTTTTTTTTCCCTTCACCCATTTAGTTTCCCCCCGCTCTCCCGCCTGACCCAGTTTTGGCTCGAGCGTAAAGTGTGGCCTCTTAGAAATTCTACAACTGCTGCTCGGCACCTCTCATCCCTTACGAGCGCGTGCGGGTTCTTTGCCAGCACCTCCCGTGGAAAGGGAAGAGGCGCTACGCTCACGCCTCCGCCAGGCCCGCTTACTTTCCCTCTGATTTACCGTCTGTCTCATCTGGCTGTCAGGTGCCGCCCCGCCCCCCCCGCCCCCTATCCCCACCATCCCCCCTCCGCCTCCTCCGTCATCTCGGAGAGTGTGGCTCCAGTAAATACACTGGCACCCCCCACCCCCCCTTTTTCTGCCCCACATACACACATGCAGGCACACACACACATACACACAAACATATACACACACACCAACACACACACACACACATGCAGGCACACACATACACACAAACATATAAACACACACCAACACACACACATAAACACAAACACACACACACACACAAACACACACACACACACACACAAACGCACATGTGCACAAACACACACTCACACACTTCATGGTGCTGGTGATGGAAATTGTGCTGTGTGTGCTGTGTGTGTTGTGCTGTGGTGGCTGAGAAAAGGCTCTTTGGATGCCAGCGTCTGGAAGCGTTCTCTGCTTCGCCGTGCCAAGATCTGTGGGCCACGTGCAACCTTGGCTCTGTCGGTTTCCCCCAGCCCTGCTCTCGTGCCAATGCCAGCTCTACCCCCACCCAACACCCACCACCAAGATGCCCTAATACCCCTCTGGGGACAGACAGCATGAACCGAACTTACTCTCACACCCTCTCCATAATTAATTTCAATGTTACTTAACAAAAAAAAAAAGCAGGGACCGCACCTTTACACATCTGGCTCGCTCTGATTCATTTATTAACTTGCTGTATGGATTGATGATCGAACAGCCCTGTGATCTAGTGCCTTTTTGCAGTATCAGAGTCGTCTGCCTCTCGTGCTCCTGGCACGAGGTGGCGCAAAGGGATCGGTGGCACTCACCGACCTTCAGCTTTAATTATTCAAAGTGTTTTCAAGCCCTCATTTCCAAATGCCTCCACGTCTGTCCATGTAATAGGAGGGGACCGGTTAAGAGTCGTTTCAGCAGAGGGGGGTGTACAAGTGTACCTATTGAGCTCCGCACGGCAAATCGTCAGGCTTCGCCCCAAAAGAGCTGCGCGTCCTTCGCCTTGAGCCGGCTCCATCCACCCCCTGCCAAGTCATCTGCTTGTCCAGCCCCCCCGTTTCATATTCCTGACTAAAAGCCCAGGCGCAGAAGTGTGAAGGTGGGGGATTTTGACTGCGGTGGCTTTTGCGTCGATGCACTTATTCAGGACTTACTCAGCAGCATGTTTTCCGAGATCCCAGCTCAACATTCTCATTAAGATGGCAGAAATTCTCAAGGCTGCAAAAACAAAACACTTCACTTTCACATTTTTTCCCCCACTCTGGAAGAGCGAACAGAACAGAACGAGGTAGAAGACAGACAATATATTTTGCCTGGAAAGGAATAGAGTAAGTGTTTTTTCCTGGGTCTCCAGCTGGCTTTGACCTTGCCTTGGAAACCTGAGAGCTATCGGTGATTTTTATTTATTTTACTTTGCCGCTGATGTGGGCGGACGGACGAGCCCTCTCGTGGTTTGGCGTCTTCTTTATTAAAGCCAGAGACTCCCCAGCCCATCGACTCCAGCTCCTCCTCGCTGGTAGCTCGGCTCCTCCAACAAGCCATAGATCACTTAATTAGATGGCAAGCCTCTCATTCAGCTGCTGCGCCACAAATAGCTGCCAAAAGTCATTACTATAAAACACTCCTCCATGCCGAATTGACATGATGCAAATTTTATGGTCTGTTATGGTTGTACCAGTCAATTAATGGGAATATGGAGGAATGCTAATCTTGTTAAGATGGCTAATATGTGATGGAAAAATACTACGACCTTAATGTAAATTTGCCACATGTTATTTCGTACTGTGGATGTTTTTTCTTGTTTTTTTCCCGTGTTTCTTTGCCCTAATGTTGATGAGAAAATGGGCAGTTATTTTAAATCTTGTGTACTTTCTGAAGTGTACTAGTATCCGTTAAAATGCTGTGCCTGCACATGTGCATTTTGCTTAGATGATGGATTTCAGGCTGAGATAGACAGGAGTCATGCTAAGGAAACAGAAAGGGCCTGTGCTGACCAAAACACAAATATTGCCCTGCCAAGCACTCTAATTAACTGGCTTTGTGGCATTATTGAACTCCTGAACAGGATTGTCAAGAGAGTTGGCCTTCTGTTGACAAATGTGAATGATTCAGTTGCCCCACCACCCCCACAACCACAACCACCACCCCATTCCCTCCTCCAGCTGTCTACACACACACACACGCCCTCAAACCTGTCAGGCCAGGCAGAGCGTGCTTTGCAGAAGTTCCGTGTGGAGAAATATTGGCTTCTTTTCTCGAAAGCCTTCAAATCTCTGCGTGAGGTCAAATCAGAGATCCCGTGTGTCCGTGGGGGGATGTAGTCATCATAGGATGATTTTTTTTTGTTCATTGTCATCTTCCCCTTCTTTGCCCTGTCTGTCCCCCGTACTGTTTTTTCCGCGCTGGCTGTGGGGGGGTGGGGGGGTTATCACAGTGCATTCTCTTTCTTTCTTTCCGGACCGGCGCCCGGCTCCCATGGCCTGCTCCAGTGGCTGATCCATAAGCGGGTCGCGGGGTCATCTCTGCCGGCAGTCAGCCGAGCGTCTCCGCTCCTGCTGTCGCTCAGGGAGGCACCCATCCGTCAA